>CM042189.1:25280959-25306485 GCA_023539305.1 Ilex asprella
GTTCTATATTCAACTAATTCAACCGGGGTCCAATGTACCCCAATATATAGCAATTTAAGTCTATTTGTGTCATTGGAACCCAAGAACTCAAAGTCCAAAAGCATAGCAAGAAGATTTGAAAATTTTAAAAGTCTGAAAAACCGTACTGGTACGCATACCGGTACGGTGAACTCTCTGGGGTTTAGTGTACCGGTACGGCGAACTCTCTGAACAGCAGCGTACCAGTACAGCGAACTCTCTGGACAGCAGCATACTGGTACGCATACTGATTGGTACTCAATTATAACATTTCATTGTGCTTCTTTTGGACTAATTATACTTTGATGGAGTTTAAATGGTGATGTTTCAGGTGCTAAAGTGAGAAAAAGGATTAAGGATTTCAAATACAATATTTAAGTGTAACTGCAGCACTTTAAGGAACAAAGGTGGATAACCTTGAGGACAGCATCACCGTTCGAACGGTGGTTAACGTTCGAATGCCCCCACGAACCAGGAAGATGAGACAAAGGCATGCGGCAGACAGACCCTGAAGATTAAAGTCTAACGTTCGAACACTAAGACACGTTCAAACTCATCATCACGTTCGAACGCCATCCCACGTTCGAACGACACTGGAAGCACTGACATGATCAGATCGACTGAAATACATAGCTTGTGTTGACTTCCAAGCCAGAAGAAAGATCCTCAGGCACATGAACGCCATGATCAAACACTTTCTGAATTATTTGAGGACCCTAACTGCTGCAGGGAGTTGGTGAATGACCCTGGCAGAAGGCTGCAACCCATGTGAAGGCCAGAAGTTCAACGTTCAGATTATAGGGCAAAAACGACCTTCACGTTCAAACGGAAGGGACCGTTCGAACGTTCCCACTGACAGACTGCAAATTGTCTGATTCTTTGACTGCATTCCAGATTTTTTACCTTGATTCGTCCAGTACTGTTCTTTCACCCCTCCCTTGCTCTTCTCTGCCTATAAATACTCCCTTTTTGGGAGCTTTGGGAGAGACTTTGGGCAGGAGACATCAAGATCTCTTCTCTTGAAGAATAGATAGTCTCTTTATGTAGTGTTTTATTTTAATTCAAGTACTCAATATTCTAGTTCTTTTAATTCAAGTCTTTACATTCTAGCTCTTTTAATTCAAGTCTTTATTATAGTTGGGAAGTTCAATTCCCTACTTGTCTTCATCTTTATTATAGTTGGGAAGTTCAATTCCCTACTTGTATTGTTAAATTCATGCACTTTATGTTCTTGTCTTTACATTAATGTTCTTACTTTCTAGCTTTAGTTTACTTTCTTTCACTTCCATTGCTTGAGTATCTTCATCTTAGAGGAGTGAAACTCTTTCACTTTTCTAAAGCTTTACCAAAGTTAAGAAGAGTGGAACGTGATTCACTCATTCTTCGTCGAAGATCAACCTCGAAGTTCCTCTACTTGGAGGGATGAGTATCATTCACTTTTCTAGCTTTACCCAAGCCATGAAGAGTGAGTAGTCCTCATTCACTCTTTAGGGAGAGGTGATGAATACGTAATGAACATCCGGATGTTATACTTGTGCATTTTCTTTCATACTTCAATGCTTTATTTACTTGATTATTGGGAAATTGGATGCGTAAAGCAAAACTAGGGTACTTTGCATAACCAAAGGATAATTCTATGATGCGGATGACTCCTACATAGAAAGATCCGTTGGTTCAAGGCAAGCATCCTAGTTAAAGTATTTTGTGTAACCTATGGGTATTCCTATGGTAAATGGATGACTACTGCAAGAAAGATCCATAGTGTGAGACAAATACTCTGGGCTAAAACTTTATGACTACTGTTCCAATCTCCATCACCATTGCACTTTATGAAAAGGATGGAGCTTTAACCTAGTCCATCCTTACCTTCCCATTAACTTACTGTTGACACAGGAGTTAATTGAGTTATAAAGCATAAGTGTAATACACCGGATAATTCATTGCATATTCTGAACTTCGAACTAAATAGTGACTTTAATTTCATTTGAATCTTATATTTTGTCTAGAAAAACTCTCTTGAAAAGAATTCCGTATTCTATTCAAGAAAACTCTCACATCTCACAAAATCTCAAAAAGGTTACAATCAATTGGTCTTCATCACTGCCCACTTTGAAACACTAGGCAACAAAATTCCCTGTGGATTCGACTCCAGACTCAAACCGGATTATTACTACAACTTGACCGCCTGCACTTGGGTGTACACATTTTGGATCAAGTCACATACCGCTACACTATGCCAATAACTGTCTGTTTCACCTATTTTTCCATTTTCAATCCATTCAAAAACTTATCAATTTCATCTCAAACATGTATAATGATGCTTTCTACATTACACAAGATTTCATACAAGTCCCACTACAATTGTTTAAATACGATTTCAATATTTACATGCCAAAAAAATTATAATTTTTACAAAATAAGCCATATTCCGGCTTCTTCATCCACGAGGCTCAAAGTGAGGACCTTCCATCGGCGTAGACCCCGTACCTGAAATATTTTCCCATAAAGGGTAAGCCACGCTCAATAGAGTATTTCCTAAATAGGCTACTCTCAAGCTCAAATGCACATGAAATGCTTATATGCAACAAATTCACCATTCATACAATCCAAGCATAGATATTCTATCGATGTTGGGAATTTACCATGTAATGCTATGGAATGAGATGAGACTCACTCTCACAACCCAACTCGAGCCTTCCCCTGCTCTTCGACACATGCAATTGCTAATGTACGTTTGCCCATCATCCATGATCCCGAGCCCTTCCCGGCTCTCCAACACATGCAATTTTTCATGTGTATAATGTTGTCATTTAAGTTACACAACAAATGACAATATCAATCTGGGGTCTTGTATGGGGTGTGTATTTATGGACTTACACCAATGGCACCCAACCGATACGGGATTTATGGACTTTTATCAACGGTCCCTCATGCACCGACACATTTTATGGACTAATACCAACGAAAATGCGTATCCAAATCACCGATCCTTGCACCTGAGGGATATTTTAGCCCTTCTTGCTAACCCCGACCCTCAACACCATGCAAATCTTGCGACTCAGCCAAGTCATCGACCTAGCTTACTCGAGCCCACTTGTCATCCACCAACTGTGGTGTTGATTATTTCATGCACACACACCAACTCAATCACGATGTTTTCATGCATACGCAATGTAATGTCTCATTGCAACTACAATATTATGGTCAATATGCTATGTGTGCTATATGAACTATTCCAAACCCAATTCACATAATCCATGACAAATTACATCAGGAGCATATAATTCTCATGTCTCACAATGTCAATAAACCAATATGCATTTATCAACATTTTATCCAAAACTCAAGTCCAAGCATGTTATCTCATATTAAGCAATAACACACTTCCAAATCAAGACATTATGTAAACACATAACCTGCCCACAATTCACATAATTCAAGAAATTACATTAAACAATTTTTGCATACCCATTTTAAGATAGAATATATTCTACCTAATTTCAATACCCATTTCACCAAAATCACTTCTATAGGCAAGTCATATATATCTATACTAACCTACCCATTTCAATATAACATTGAATGTTGTGAATAGACCTAAGTAGGAGAATCTCCTACCTCTTGAAGCGTAAGAAACAATCGTAGGAAGCTCCACGAACCCACTTCTAACTCAAATGCCTCCCTTCCAAAAATTTTGCTCTTTGATCTTCGGTGAAAACCCTCCTTTTTGGTGTGGGAGTGTAGCCCTTGACGAGGAGAACAATTTTTTCTCTTGGCCCGAACGGATCCGAGCCCTCAATCTTCGTAGATCCTAGAGAGAATGTGGAGAAAATCTTGAGCTTCTCTCTCTTCTCAATCGGCTGGTTATCAGCTAAAGAATGGGGAGAAAATCTGATTTTCTCCCCTATTTATATTTTTAGAATACTTGGTCCACAATGCGCCACACACCCCTTTTTAATTTCACGTCCATTTTCGTCCTGAAACGATTAAATTTCGCTCTGGTTCAAGTTGAAAATATTTTTATTTTTTCTTGAAATCATATATTTTCAAAATCTCATAAGTTTTCTAAAAATTTTGTATTTGGGTCTCCCGGGTCCGATCGTCTCGTAAAACGCAAAAAATCCGACTATCTCGAAATTCAATAAAATTTGACATGGTAACTAGATTTTGCGAGATGAATCCAATGGTGAGTTTCGTTTCGTCATCGAAGTTCTAGAGAAACTCAGGTTTCTAACCCGCATTGTAGTGATAAATAACCATTTTTGCCCTTTATTCATAAAAGTTTAAATTTACCTGAATTTTTACATTCTTCCCCCCTTAAAGGAATTTCGTCCCCGAAATTCATGCACACATAACTGCATGCACATGAAACAAGTAACTTTATACTTAAAATTTTAAATATGTGCCTTCATCCTCGAACAAGAACGAATAACTTGTACGAATGGTGTCCTCACGTTCCCATGTCGTCTCCTTCACCCCTCGGTGCTATCACAACACTTTTACTAGCCTCACAGTCTTGCCTCACAAAACTTGCTCCCGGATATCCATGATACGCATCGGTCCCTCCTCGAAAGTCCCATCCGCATCAACTTCAACTCACCCCAATCCACCACATATGTCGGATCTGGAGTATACTTCCAGAGCATAGAGACATGGAACACTACCTGAACATCTGATAAATTTAGTGGTAATACCAACTTGTAAGCTACTATACCCACTCTTTTGAGTACCTCGAAGGGCCCGATAAACCTTGGTGACCACTTCCCTTGCTTCCCAAATCTGACCACTCTTCTCTTAGGTGTCACCTTTAAGAAGACGTGATCCCCCACTTCAAATTCCAGAGGTCGTCACTGTCTGTCGGCGTAGCTCTTCTGCCGGCTTTGAGTCGTAAGAAGACGCTTCCTTATCAGGTCCACTTTCGCTGAAGTGTCCCTAATCAAATCTGGACCCGTACAGGGTCTCTCTCCAAGCTCCATCCAACACATCGGGGAACGGTAAGGCCTCCTATATAGTGCCTCATAGGGTGCCATCTGTATGCTCGTCTGATAACTATTGTTGTAAGCGAACTCCACTAAGGGTAAATACTATTTCCAGCTACCCTTAAGGTCTAGGACGCATGCCCGCAGCATGTCCGAAAAAATTTGGATGGTATTCTCCGACTGACCGTCCGTCTGAGGATAAAAGGTTGTACTCATCGTCAACTGTGTCCCCATGGCTCAGTTAAAACTCTCCCAAATGTGAGTCATAAACCTGGGGTCCCGATTCGATACTATAGATACGAGCACCCCATGTAGCCGGACTATCTCCCGTATATATAGCTTGTAGAATTCTTCCAATCTAAAGGTCATCCACACTGCTAAAAAGTGTGCCGACTTGGTATGTCGGTCCACTATCACCCACACCGCATCATGTCCCCGCAATGTCCATGGCAAGTGAGTCACAAAGTCCATCGTGATATGCTTCCACTTCTACTCCGCCACTTCCAAAGGTTGGAATAACCTTGTTGGTCTTTGGTGTTCAGCCTTTACTTGCTAACACGTGAGACATTGACTAACAAAATCTCTGACATCTTTCTTCATCCCGCTCCAATAATACTAGCGACGAAGATTATGATACATCTTCGTTCCACTTGGATAAACTGCAAAGCAGGAGCAATGAAACTCCCTAAGGATCTCTTCTCTCAGACCCGCCAATTGAGGAACCACAACCCTTCCTCGATATAGAAGACTACCATCCGAGTGAATGGCTCAGCTCTCGTCACCTGTACTTGCCTGTACACAGTCCTGGATGGACAACAGTTCCGTGTCCTGACTCTAGGACTCAATCACCCTACTCAATAGGGAAGACATAGCCATCAAACTCCCTGATGAGTGCACGAAAGTGCATTCTAAATACCCTATTATCGGATTAAAATGTTAAAATGTGAATAGAAATAATTAGATATAATTTATATTATTGAATTTAATATCTATTCACATTGAGATGTATTTGAGCATAATTTTATAATGTTTTAAATCTTAAATATTGCATTATTGGTTGGTGAGAAATAATTTACAATTGGGCTTTACACTTAATAGTTTTTGGAACTTTATTATTGGGCTTTTATATTTGTGTTTTTATTTTGATGGCAGGCTATGGAGTAAAAAAAGCTGAAACTGATGAAGCTGTCATGGTGGGCCCGACACTCATGATTGTAATTGGGCTTGATCTTTCTCAAATCACACAAGATTTAGACTTTAGGGGCAGAAACAGAAATGTTGGAATAAAGAGAAGTTGAAACAAAAAGACTTAAATAAAAAGGGGAGGAAAGTGTTATTTTCAATAAGAGTTTAACTTATGAAAACCTATTCTTTAACTTGGAGGGACAGGGGCTTTTGTTTTTTGTTTTTTCTTGGTGCTGGGCGGCTGGAACAGAAACGCAAAAAGAAGAAAAGAAAAAGAAACAGACGGCAGATCAGGAAAAACTTGGGATGGCAACCGGTTCTTCTAATTTCTTTGGGAGATTTTTGTTGTCCATTATATCTATGGGTAACTAAATTCTCAAGGTAGGGCGAGGGATGAACTTGCACAATAGATGATATTTTATTTATTTTTAATTTATGTATTTGAATTTTAATTAGTAAAACTCTTTTGTTTTATCATTCGCAATTTATTGTTCTCCGAATAGTCATAGAATTTATTCTATTTATGGATTTAGTCAGGCTTTTTCTATTGAATGGATTAATTCTTTGATTATGTTTGGATCAATTATTTATCTATATTGATTTAATTCTTTGCTGCAATATTGCTTCTTGAGTATATTGTCGTCGTTGGATTTTCTCAATAGTGAGAATAATTTACGTATTTAAAAGTGATGAATGATTTTTCAAAGAGTTACATGTGGTTTAATCTTGGTTAATAAATCTATATCTTCCGGTTGGGAATTTTGGGAATTGAATTTCCAATTGAGTTATTCAATGAATTAAGAATAATTAAAATACCGAATTTGTGCAAGGGATTCTCAACGCTCTACTGTTTGTCAAATTTGAGTACTTTTTCCGTTAGTTACTTTGATTCACTTTAATTTGCATTTTAAATTAATCTTTATTCTCTAGTGATCAATTAATATTTCTCTTTAGTTTCTTTGTCTCTTCTACTATTCTTTTAGTTTGTCTCTCTGTGGAATCGACACCCCAAAGTTGTGCTACAATTACCGCGTTATTCTTTGGGCGTAATCACTCCCCAAAGTACCCTGAACCGGACCTATATAACGTAGCCTGAACTGCCTCACAGGCTCGAGCATAAGCCACTCCCAGGAAGCCACACTAGCCAAGACTCCCCGTGAATTTCAGCTGAGTACATTCACTATCACATTTGCCTTACCAGGATGGTAATGCAAAGTGAAGTCGTAATCTTCCAAGTACTCCATCCACTTACGTTGCCTCATATTAAGGTCCCGTTGTGTAAAGATGTATTTCAGACTTTTGTGGTCCGAAAACATCTCAAACGTCTCGCCATACAAATAGTGGCGCCAAGCCTTCAAGACAAAGACAATGGTCGCCAATTCCATATCGTGCGGGGGTAGTTCTACTCGTGGTTCTTTAACTGTCGAGAACCATAAGCCACCACCCTCCTGGACTGCATCAAAACACAACTGAGTCCGTCTTTGGAGGCATCACAGTACACTGTATACATATGTCCCCTCTCCGGGACTATCAAAATAGGAGCTGAAGTCAACCTCTTCTTTAACTCCTAGAATGCCTTCTCACAATGAAGTCAACCTCTTCTTTAACTCCTGGAATGCCTTCTCACAAGAATCATTCCACTCAAACTTGACCTCCTTTTAGGTCAATCTCGTCATAGGTCCAGCCAGTCGAGAGAAGTCCTCAATGAACCTCCGATAGTACCATGCCAATCCCAAGAAACTACGTATCTCGAAGACTAACTTCGATCTCTCCCAATTCATCACTGCCTCAACCTTTTCTGGGGTCCATAGATACACCCGAAGCTGACACCACATGTCCCAAGAATTTCACCTCCGTGAGCTAAAACTCACATTTGCTAAACTTGGCGTACAATTAATAGTCCCTCAAGGCGTGGAGAACAATCCTCAAATGATCCTCATGCTCCTCCTCATGCTTGGAGTAGATCAAGATGTCGTCAACAAACACCATGATGAACTGATCTAAATAGGGTTGGAACACCCTATACATGAGGTCCATGAATGCCGTCGGGACATTCGTCAACCCAAATGGCATCACCGTGAATTCGAAATGCCCATACAGCATTCTGAATGCCGTCTTAGGGATGTTCGCCTCCCTAATCCTCAACTGATGGTAGCCCGTGTAGAGATCTATCTTGGAGTAGACCCGCACTCCCCTCAGCTGATCAAACTGATCGTCAATCCTCGGCAAAGGGTACCTATTTTTTATGGTAACCCTGTTCAACTGTCAATAGTCTATACAGAGCTAAATAGTCTTATCCTTTTTCTTGGCAAACAACACCGGAGCACCCCATGGCGAAGTGCTCGGCCTAATAAAACCTTTGTCCAACAATTCTTGTAATTGGACTTTGAGTTCTTGTAGCTCAGCTAGTGTCATCCTATGAGGGGTCATAGAAGTGGGAGAAGTACCGAGATGCAATTCAATGCTGAAGTCTACATTCCCATGGGGAGGTAATCCCGGTAGTTCATCCGAAAAAACATCCTCATATTTACAAACAACCCGAGGTAAGCCCAACTCTGTCTCACCTCATCCTCCAGAGTAAGGCTTGCAAGCCAACCCATCAACTGCCCATGCCACCGAGAGTCGTACACGGCTTGAGAAAAAACGTCGTGCTTTTTCTCTTGAAACTTGAAACAAACACCTTCAGGCGTATAGGCAGTGACCCTCTTCCAATCGCAATCAATGACGACCTGATGTGCCGCCAACCAATCTATCCCAAGGATGACATCGAACTCCGACATGTCCATGACCCTAAGGTCTGTGGTGAGTAGGACCCCTAAGATCTCTAACTCACACACCCGACATATCTGATCAACACACACCCTAGCTCCTAGGGGCGAATTTACATATAACGACTCCTCCAAGGTATCAACCTCTAAGCCCAAATCTCTAACATTTGGTGCAAAAATGAATGAATGCGATGCACCAGAGTCAAATAACACACTAGCCCATAAGTGAGAGAGTAGAAATGTACCCTGGATGACTAACTGATCCATTGGCTCAGTTTGAGGTGTGATGGCGTAGACACGCCCCTGGGTCCCCGAAGTTCCAGCCTGTACTCCCTGCCCTCGGCCTCGACCTATGCCCTGGCCCATCTGGCCTGATTGTGAAGTCCCCACTCGAAAAGTGGTAGGGGCTAGATTTGTGTCATGAAACTGGTACTGACTTCCCTAACCCATGATGGAGTAGGGAGGAATGTAGTGTGTCTGTGGTTGCCCTACTAAGGATTGAGACTGAGATGTCCCATAACTCTAGGATCCCTACCTCTGAGGACAATCCCGCTTCATGTGACCTGACTGATGGCAAGGAAAATAAGTCTTCTAGCCTGCCTGGTGGGTATTCCTAAAGTTTCCCCCACTCTGGGAAGATCGACCTTGGCCTTGGTATTGGCCTTGATAGCCACGGCCTTGCCCCTATGGTCCCTGTAGAGTAGAAGTCCTCTGTTTCTTCCCCGAACTAGAAGAAGATGACTGGCCCTCCTTCTTCTTGTCCTCAGCACCAGCCTCTCGGATGCTTCGTGCGTCCTTAACCTCTCTCTCAATAGCCATAGCTGTTTTGACCATTGTATCCAAGTCTTACAGGAGAAGGCCCACAATCTTTCCTCGGATGGATAATTTCAAACCATCCTCAAACTTTCTTACTTTGGCCATGTTAGTGGTCACGTAATCATCGGCAAAGCGGGCTAGTTCGGTGAACTTGGCCACGTACTCCATTATCGTCATTGTCCCTTGTTTCAATTCTAGGAATTTTCGGACCTTTGCATGTCGAGCGGCCGTTGGAAAGTACTTACCCATGAAGAGCTCCTGGAACTCTCCCCATGTCATGGTCTCCAAGTTCTTGGAAGTCGTTACCCAATCCCACCATACTTGGGCTTCTCCTTCTAGCTGGAATGCAGCTAGTGTTATCTTAGTGGTGTCTGAGGTGATCTCCATAGTACTTAAGATATTATTTACTTGTCGAAATCAATGGTCAGTCACCATCGGATCTGCCCCTCCCTTAAAAACTGGAGATTTGTGTGCTTTAAAATGTTGGAGGTTACTCGTGCCTCCTTGATTTGCACTGGCGCTAGCTTGTGCAACCGTAGCTGCCATCATGCCCATAGTTTCGTTAAATGTTTGTTGGTCAAAGGCCGGTGGTGGTTGATTATTGTTTTGTCCACCGCCTCGGCGTCCCCTTCCTCTGCTTGTCATCTACATAAATCAGATAGCAAACAAGTCTCACATTGTATCCCAAGATGGGAATCAACATTTTAAATTTTTGAGAATTTTCTCATTGTCTCACTAGTAGAGCGTATGTTGCCCACTAGTAGACATTCACATTCTGAACTATCTCGTTCATCCCTTTTTCTGAACATAAGATTTTGTTTTCTAAACTTAGTGTTCCTCTTTTCATATACACCGCACCATGCATATAACTCACATAACACATAGCACATAATCATGTAGCAAGTAAAGCACATAACATGAAATGCAATGGACTAAACACAATGCCCATCAAGCGCTAGTTAATTCGTATACCTAAGTTTTGATACCTAGCTGTGACATCCCAAAATTCGGGAGTCCCTTATCAACCGTTGACAACTCGTCAACCCGTGAAAATACCCATGGATGTCGCTTAACACGACACCACGTCAATAAAATTCTCCATAGTAGTAATTATTGCCACCAATGAAATCCCTAGTTCTATATTCATCTAATTCAATCGGGGTACAAGGTACCCCAATATATAGCAATTTAAGTCTATTTGTATCATTGGAACCCAAGAACTCAAAGTCCAAAAGCATAGCAAGAAGACTTGAAAATTTCAAAAGTCTGGAGCGTATTGGTACGGCGAACTCTCTGGACAGCAGCATACTGGTACGCGTACCGGTACACTCTGCCAATAACTGTCTATTTCGCCTATTTTTCCATTACCAATCCATTTAAAAACTTATCAATTTCATCCCAAACATGTATAGTGATGTTTTCTACATTATACAAGATTTCATACAAGTCTCACTACAATTGTTCAAATACGATTTCAATATTTACATGCAAAAAATTATTTTAAATCAAAAATTTTACAATTTTCTCAAAATAAGCCACATTCCGGTTTCTTCATCCATGAGGCTCAAAGTGGGGACCTTCCATCGGCGTAGACCCCGTACATGAAATATTTTCCTATAAAGGGTGAGCCACGCTCAATAAAGTATTTCCTAAATAGACTACTCCCCAACCCAAATGTACATGAAATGCTCATATGCAACAAATTCATCATTCATACAATCCAAGCATAGATATTATATCGATGTTGGAAATTTACCATGCAATGTTATGGAATGAGATGAGACTCACTCTCACAACCCAACTCGAGCCTGTCCTGGCTCTTCGACACATGCAATTGCTAATGTGCATTTGCCCGTCATCCATGATCCCGAGCCCTTCCCGACTCTCCAACACATGCAATTTTTCATGTGTATAATTCTGTCATTTATGTTACACATCAAATGACATTATCAATTCGAGGTCTTGTATGGGGTGGGTATTTATGGACTTACACCAACGGCACCCAACCGACACGGGATTTATGGACATCCACCAACGGTCCTACATACACCGACACACATTATGGACTAATACCAACAAAAGTGCTTATCCAAATCACTGGGCCTTGCATTTAAGGGATCTTTTAGCCCTTCTTGCTAACCCCGACCTTCAACACCATGCAAACCGTGCGACTCGGCCAAGTCATCGACCTAGCTTACTTGAGCCCACTTGTCATCCACCAACTATGGTGTTGACTATTTCATGCACACACACCCACTCAATCGCGATGTTTCCGTGCATATGCAATGTAATGTCTCATTGCAACTACAATATGATGTTCAATATACTAGGTGTGCCATATGAACTATTCCAAACCCAATTCCCATAATCCATGACAAATTACATCGAGAACATATAATTCTCATGTCTCACAATGTCAATAAACCAATATGCATTTATCAACATTTTATCAAAAACTCAAGTCTAAGCATGTTATCTCATATTAAGCAATAACACATTTTCAAATCAAGACATTATATAAACAAATAACATGCCCACAATTCACATAATTCAAGAAATTACATTAAAAAAATTTTATATAACCATTTTAAGAAAGAATATATTCTACCTAATTTCAATCCTCATTTCACCAAAATCACTTCTATAGGCAAGTCATATATATCTATATTAACCTACCCATTTCAATATAACATTGAAGGTTGTGAATAGACCTAAGTAGGAGAATCCCCTACTTCTTGAAGCGTAAGGAACGACCGTAGGAAGCTCCACGAACCCGCTTCTAACCCAAATGCCTCCCTTCCAAAAATCCCATTTTTTGATCTTTGGTGAAAACCCTCCTTTTTGGTATGGGAGCGTAGTCCTTGACGAGGAGAACAATTTTTTCTCTTGGCCCGAACGGATCCGAGCCCTCAATCTTTGTAGATCTTATAGAGAAGGTGGAGAAAATCTTGAGCTTCTCTCTCCTCCCTATCAGCTGGTTATCGGCTAAAGAATGGGGAGAAAATCTGATTTTATCCCCTATTTATATTTTTAGAATACCTTGCCCACAACGCGCCACACGCCTCTTTTTAAATTCGGGTCCGTTTTTGTCCTGAAACGATTAAATTTTGCTCCGATTCAAGTTCAAAATATTTTTATTTTGTCTTGACTTCATTTATTTTCAAAATCTTATAAGTTTTCTAAAAATTTCGTATTTGGGTCTCCCGGGGGTCCGGTCGCCTCGTAAAACACAAAAAACTCAACTATCTCGGAATTCGATGAAATTTGACATGGTAACTAGATTTCGCGAGACGAATCCAACGGTGAGTTCTGTTTTGTCATCTGAGTTCTAGGGAAACTCAGGTTTGTAATCCGCATCGTAATGATAAATTACAGTTTTTGCCCTTTATTCATAAAAGTCTAAATTTACCCTAGTTTTTACACACATATAGGGAGAAATATTCAAAATTTCAATTAGTAATGGATTTTGTGCCACAAGAGAATAATGAGTAATCTAATTTTGTACAAAATGTGAAATTGATATACAACTACTACAACTATGATTGTGGTCTTTTACCCCTAACCCCCAATAATCGATGTGGGGTTATAAAACACAAAGAATTAAACAATTTATGTAAAACCCGGGTAAATTTTAATTTCTATGAAAAAGAGACAAAACAGTAATTTGTCACTATGGTACGGGTTGCAAACCTGAATTTTTCTAGAGCTCGAATGATGAAACGAACCTCACTGTTAAATTCGTCTTGCGAAATCTATCTACTCCGTCAATTTTCATTAAATTCTGAGGCAGTCAAATTTTTTGTGTTTTACGAGACGATTGGCTTCGGGTGACCCAAAAAATAAATTTTTGAATAAAATTTTAAATTTTAAAAAATAATTTAAAACAAGTTGAAATAAAAATATTTTGAACTTGAACCGGGGTGAAATTTAATAATTTTTGGTCAAAATTGAAACCGAAAATGGAGACCTATGTGATGTGATGAGAACCTAGTATTTAGGAAGTGTAAAAAGGGGAAGAAATCAAATTTCTTCCCCACAAATCTACTGGGTCTTCAACGTTGGAGAGAAAGAGAGAAACCCAACTTTCTCTCTATGATCTACGACTCTACAGTACTTGAATTAACACAAGCCAAAAATCAAAGTTATTATATTCATCGAGGGCTATGTCTATGTACCCAAAAGACCAAATTTCACCAAAGTTTTCGAGACGGGATTTTGGAGAAATAAATGTTTGAGTTTGGGAGTGTATTCTTGGAGCTTCCCAACATTTTTTTTTTTGCTTCAAGAGGTAGGGTTATCTCCCTAATTAGGTTTATTTTCAACCTAGAATGATTATATGGAATGGGTAGGTTATTAGAGGATTTTAAAACTTGCCTATTGTTGAGAATTTGGTGAAATGGGTATTGAAAATGGGTAGGTTGATGGAAGTTGTATCACTTATCTATTGTTGTAAAAATATTGAGGAAATGGGTATTGAGAATGAGTAGAATAATTTCTATCATGAATTAGGTATCTGAAAATTACTTAATGTGATTGTTAAGTGGTGTGATTAATTGGGCAAATTATGTGATGACATGATTGGATGCCTTGAAGGTATTTGAAATAAATGCAAATGTGAAGTTAAGTATGCTACATAGATAATGTGATAACATGATAGAGAATTGTTATGGGTGTGATGTTAGTATATGTTGTATGATATGTAGCATTATGATAAGTGTAAAAATTATATGCGTTGATATAATTGGCAATAGAATAGTGAAAATTGCTCATTTGTCATTCATTGTATATTGGACATGATGCTGGCATAACATTCATGGACTTTGAGCATGAGCATGGGTGTGTGGGTGCATAGTTCAATCAAATACCATGTTTGGTAGATGGTTGGGCTTGGGAAAAGTTGGAATGAAGTTCTGGCTGAATTGTACGGTTGCATGAAAAACTTATGTCGGGTATAGCAAGAGGGGATAGACTCTCTCTCGGGTGCAAGACCCGACTATTGGTTTATACACTTCCGACGGTACAAGTCCAAAAAATTTATCGGCGTACAGAGCCGGCAGTGTGACACCAAAAGTTTGCTACCTAACAAAGACATATGATTTTATTTATAAATTGTTATTTGATGTGTAACGTCAATGACGGGGGCTTAGAAAGCCTTGTTTTCATACATTTCAATTGCATGTGTTAAGGGAGTAGTTGAAGGCTTGGGTAGATGTACATGAGTGGGTTTCATCTCATTTCATAGTATAGCATGAGATTCTTGTTATTGAATGCATATTCTTGATGTGAATGTTTTGAATGGTTGATTGTTGCATGTGAATATTTCATATGCATCTAAGTTGGGGAGTAGTCTCTTTAGGAAATACCCTATTGAGCGTGATTCACCCTTCATGGAAAAACATTTCAAGTGCGGAGTTTTCACACCAGCGGATGACTCTCAATTCGAGTCTCAAGGGTGAAGAAAGCCGACTTGTGACTTTTATGACTCATTTTTTGTATAACTTTTGTGAAAATCCCATTTTGGCATGTAAATATAAAAGAATTGTAATCGAACTCATATGAACTGTTTTTAATATAAAAAAATTTATGTGGTTATATGGGTATGGATAAATGGACTCAATGTGATCAAATTTGTATAATTGCACAAGTTGTATGTTTAGGTAGAGCTTCCCGTACAAAGAAGACTCTGCTCAAATTTTTTTAAACTATGGATATCGGTAAATGGGGATAACAGTGTGAGATCGAGTAATACGGTATCCATGGATATTCTGTAGATTGATGGGTGATCAACGGATTGATGAATGACCCCAGTTTTTGGGGTGTCACAATTTAGCTTTGGGAAGACTTTTAGTAAACAATTCTTCAAGCTATTCAAATGTTGAAATAAGTCAATAGAAAATTTTCCCCATGCAACATGTTCGTGAACAAAGTGAATTGCTATCTCAACTGACAGGACGTGGTCTACCAAACCAGTAAAGAGAGGACACGTGGATTGGAAAAAGGCACCCGTCGAGCATGCCCCATCCATCGAGTAGGTACGAGTCAACGAGGCACCTGATAACGCTATTAGTGTAATGATCAATGAAATATGCTCGGTCCTTAGCATTTATTAGATTATGTAAACCGGATCCACCAACGCCATCAGGTTTTACTGAAAGGACAAGGATTAGAGTAAGTTTTTAAGAATGTCGGCTACACGCCATCTCATCACAAGGGACAAGAAAGAACCCCCCATGCAATCTGTCAGAAAGGCATGTCCCTTATACATTTAGACCAATTATATGATGTATCGATGTGAGCACCATTAATGCTCGGCTCTGAGCATTAAAAAAAGGCATATCCCGTGTAAACAGATCAATAAGAAGTGACCTCAGGATAATAACCATTTAATGCTCAACCTTGAGCATTAACAAGCATTAAATGTCAGACAAAAAGTTAACATGGGACAGTAAATACATGACTCGAGGCTTGGTAAATGAACGACTCGAGATGTAGTAAATGCATAACTCATAGACTGTAGTCAGCAGTAGCAGGCATTAGCCCACTCTGTTTTGTGTACAATCGAATCAAGAGGGTTCCCCCTTGAAGGGGATGTGAGATTGCACAACTGGATTAGTTTTGTTATTAACATACGTCAACATATTAAGGTATAAATAGCCCAAGGTCTTTGTACCTTATGTATGCTATTTTGAAATGTGACATAACACTCATATTCCTTTCCCTCAAGCTAAATTAGGCATCATAGGGGATACATCGGATACACATCCAACCCTCTTTCTAACCTTGTTTTTTGTTTTAGGACTCTACAGTGTGATCAAATCCAAGGTGTTGCTTTCTCATCAATTATGCAGGAATCACCCCATGCATCAACCTATTTCGTTGATAACGCCATTAGTATAATGCTCGTTGAAATATGCTCGTTCCCGAGCATATATGAGATTCCGTAAGATGGACTACCAACGTCATCATGTTAGACTAAAAAGGACAGGGATCAAAGGACCTTTTTGAGAATGTCGATTACTCGCCACCCTATTGCCAGAGACAAGCAGGAAACAATAGACAATCCATCAGAAAGGCATAACCCTTGAACGCTTAGACCAATCATATAATACCTCGATGTGTGCAACATAATTGCTTGGCTCCGAGCACCGAAGAAAGGCGAAACCCCGTATGAAGGGACCAATCAAAAGTGGCATCGGGATAATCACCATTTAATGCTCGGCCATGAGCAATAAACGGAAGACATTTGGTTTCCATGGGAGAGTAAATGCACGACTTCGAGGACTGCATCCTTGGCAGTAGCAGACATTAGCCCCTATGTCTAGTGTACGACCTAATCCGGAGGGTTCAACCTCGTTATCAACATAAGTCAACATTTTAAGGTATAAATAGCCCAAGGCCTTTGGGTTTTAGGTATGCTATTCCAAAAAGCGACTTAGCACTCTTGGTCACTCTCAAACTGATTTAGGTATCAAAGGAGATACGTCGAATACACATTCGACCCCCTTCTAACCTCGTTATTTGTTCCAGGACTCTACAGTGTGAGCGGATCCAAGGTGTTGCTATCTCGTCGATTGTATTGAAATCACCCCATGCATCAACTTAATTTCGTACGAGTATGGTGAACATGGTTAGCAAAAAAAAAAATAGGTGTAATCAAATAACGGTCAGTATGCAGAGATGAATACCAAGTTCACACAACAGAGAAGGAATCTAACAAGTATCACCAATAGTGTGAGCGAGAAGACGATATATTTCTGATTTTTCACTTCAGTGGGAAACCACAGGAAAGATGTAGTATCCAATAGTAAACCATGTTGCGAATTGTTGATTGCTCATTTTTAATAAGACAAAAGTACAATAGCTAATCGACAGAGTGGAGTGGAGCGGAACTGAAAACGCAACGAAACAAAATAGAGTGGATTAGGTTTCATTGATCAGAATATGAATTGTCATGTGAGAGCAACTCCAAGGCTGCTACATAAAATAGCTAACAAAAATATAATTTTTTATTACATTATCTATTTTAGCTAATCATTTTTTTAAATTCACTTCAACCACGCTATCTATTTTAGTTAACCACTTCAACTAACTTTAACTAACTATTAATTATTAAAATTTAAAATACTATGTAGTATGTCATGTCATCACCATATTGTTGACAACACATGCTAACGTGTTACGCCACGTCATCAAAATATTTGAAAGTTTTATTTTTATTAATAACGGTCATATTTATAACGGTCATAAAATTTAAAAATTTAAAATTTGAAAATTTAAACGGTCATATTAATAATTGTCATTTTTGTAACGATCATATTTGCAATGAGATTGGTGAAGTGCGCACCATCTAGGGTGTTGTTGGCGCAAAAATCAGAGTAGCTAGCGTCTTTGCGCTAGTTAGGAGTAGCTAGCCAAATTGTGATAATGGAAAATAGCTAGTGTGATAGCTAGTCCCTTGGAGCCAATATTTAAGGATTGGCTATGTAAAATAGCTAAAAAGAGTGTTTTATGGAGTCCCTTGGAGTTGCTCTGATGCCTTTAAATAACTTATACCCCTACTGGGATTTTTATAGAGTGAAAACCAGTTGTTCTTGAAGACTTGGGTAAAATTATGTTAAATCACGTAAATCTTTTGATTCATTGTTCTTAATTACCTTTCTTGATGAATTGATTGTTGGGTTAATTGTAAATTACACCCTGAAAGATCATTCGAAATTTAATTTACACTCTGAATGATAAAAAATCTCAATTTGCACTCTCTAAAATAGAAATTTGTATGAATGCGTACTTGATACTAATAGCCCTCAGTTTGCCATCTAAAATTAAATAGATAAATTATACCAAGATTCTCTAATGCTTTTCACTTAATCATTAGGACCCTCACAATTAGAATATTGTTCCTATATCTCCTGACGTTTGTGCATGTGTAACACATAACTCATTGTTGTTGATATCTGTTAATATAATCGTTAAAAAATATGATTTCATTCTAATAAAAAATTATAACTTCATACTATTTTGTGGGCTCATTATATTTTAAAGTTCAAAATCAAGTTTACCATTTGAATGTCCAATATAATGTAGGTATTTATACAATATTCTTTATATCCAATGCAGTATATCAATTAAACAGAATTATTTGAAATGCCCAATTAGGATAACATTTTTAATCATAGTTGTATTCTCAAGGGATGGTGGTGTAATATTTCAAAAGTGAGGAGTCTGGGGTGATTAAGTGACAAACGTAAGAAGGTCTGGATGTAATTTATCCATTTAATTTTAGACGACAAACTGTCGGCTATTAGTTTAAGAAGCGCATTCATACAAATTTCTATCTTTAAAAGTACAAATTGAGATTTTAAATCTTTAACGATGCAAATTGAGATTCAAGCAATCTTTTAAGGTGCAATTTTGAGATTAACCCTTGATTGTTCATCACACCAAACAATCACAATGGACAAGCAAGTCGCAATTTGTGTCATAGAAGAGATAAATATAGAGAGTAAAAGGAATTTTTGTAAAGTTGAAAACTATTGTTGATTGTGCCATTAAGAAACTGTAGATTTCTTTTGACGGAAGTAAAGTAGGTAGGAGATACACTGAGATTGCATTTTTTGACAGACCTGATTCACGGTGAATGAGATATCAGGCCTAGTCATGAAGATTCAGTCATTCACAAAACCATGCTTTAAAGTACTAAAACTTTTTTCATTCTACTTTTGAACCATGCTAACCACTACGTTGAAAAGGAAAAGGGAGGTCCTGTCAGATTTTTCTTTTTCTCCTCGAGGGTGAGAAGGAGGAAGGGGAGGTGTTGCACCACTACGTTGGCAATGCTAGTACCATTCAAACTTAAACCCATTTATCTTGCATCAAACTTGATAGTAAGGTAATCTCTGGACCTCAACAAACAGCCACTTTGTCCAAGTAAAATTGTTCATTTATTTTCGAATTCAACATTTTTCAACCACAAAGCCAATGTTTTAGATGCTAAATATTACAAAACTGAATTCTGTCACCAAAAACGCAACTTGTGCACGTATACAAGTCTGGGAAAGTAAAAGATGGCACCTCAAGGTGTATGACACCAAATTGACGAAATATTAAACCAAAAATGAGCGAAACTACTGCAATTAATATAATTCTTCTGTGTCGATTTCCTCTTTGAAGAACATAGGGAGCTTCTAAGAAACCTTGTGTAATCATATATTTGATATATTATATGACTCCAAGAAGCTTAGACTGCAACAGGTTCACCAACTGGACTAGAAATATTAACTTTAACCTGCCTCGGAAAAATAACAGAAGCGCAAAATATTATTAACCAGAGATGACATCTGCTTGCTTAAGAATTAAATATAGCTGCAAATATATATGGAAATGTAGAGAGCAAATTTGTTGGAGAATATTATTTGTGTGAAATAGCTGATCTAATGTACCATTGTAAAATGAGAGAGAATCTCAGTTCAGGACCTAAGGAGGCTTTCCTCCTTACCTGCAATTTGTACATGCACACATATAAGGGATTCTTACAAGCATTTGGCAGTCCTACCTATTATTCCCAAACTAGAGACTGCCAGGGCCTGATTTTCAAGCATCTTATTTGTAGCCTTATTTGGACGAAAAGTAACAAGCCGAGTATATAGCAGTGAAAGTATTAATGAGTGTTCACCCTCCAGGGCCCCCGCGCAACCACTTTAAGCCAGCACTAGGAAGAGATTGACTGCAGTATTCCGTAGTGGTAATGAGGCAACTAGGCTATTTTTTATTTTTTTATCCCTGAAAAAATATCCTTCTATTGCAATTCTTGCTGAACCGGAGCCTTGTCAGAAGGAGTCAAGATATTACCTTAGCTGATTTGAAGAGTTCATCAAGAACTTCAGACAAGGTTGGATGTGCATGAACAGCAAATTTTATGTCCTGTGGGATGCAAGAAATGATAAAAATATGGGAATCAAATCAGCAGCATATTCTGAATTGATGGATAAAATGTGGACAGTATGCAACAAATTGAAAACCAAAAAAAGGGCACAAATATTGAAAATATTAATAGTCTTCTTAACCATTTGGAATTATTATATTTTTCGTAACATAAAAATGAACCCATTCAATATCGAACTACCATTTACCATTTCAAAAATATCAATAGAAAGGCTTCGGTGATTTTTATAATGCTAATCTGTTTGCACTGGCTCAATCTTTTATTTTTTATTTTTGGTTATTGGAGAAAAAATGAGTATTGGAATTATCTCCTCCAATGAACATTTAGGTGCCTTCTTAGTTCTTAGTCCTCTTAAAAAATGTATCACTTATGTTGGAGAAGTTCCAAAATGGAATGCATATATTCTTGTGGCTCAGGTTAACTACTTACAACTAGGGGTGGCAAATGGGTGGGTGGGGTTGGGTTGGGCTAAATTGGATTGGGCTAAAATAAATCCAATTAATTTTTCACTCACCTAATAAATGGGCTATAATGGATTGGGTTTATAACGGGTTGGGTTAAACCAATTAACCCATAAAGTAATTAAAATTCTTAATAGACATATTAGTACACCTAAACACATACATTAGTAGTACTCTAAAATACAAATATACACACACACTAATACACCAAAACACACACAAATTAATACATTAAAAATATGCACACTGATACACTAAAGTACACACTAATACACCAAAAATATACACAAATATATTAACATAACAATTAAAACACATTTAATAAAAAAAATACACACATAATGGGTGGTCTGTGGGTTGACCAATGAGTTATAGGTCAAACCATGGGCCGTGGGTCGACCCACGGATCAACTCATGGATTATGGGTCGACCCGAGGATTATGTGTCACTTGTCATCTCATGGGTCGTGGGTTATGGATCGACCCATGGGTTATGGGTTGACCCGTGGGTAATTGGTGGTGTATTAGTGTGTGTGTGTGTTTTTAGTGTACTGGTATTTGTATGTTTTGGTGCATTAGAGTATATGTGTGTATTTTTTGGTGTATTAGTATATTTTTTTAATTTTATTACTTGTGTTATTTAATAAAAAAATAAATACTCAACCCAATGGATACCCATTTGTAATCTATATTAACCCACTTAATTAAAATGAATCATATTACCCAACCCATTTAGAACGCATATTAATTAATATAGGTACCCAACCCATTTATTTATGGACGAGTTGGGCGGGTTAATGGATAATGAGTTACCTCTACTTACAACCTTCTATTTCATGTTCTAGATGAATGGCTGCTACACGAAACTGATAGTAGTTAATGTGTTCAAACATGTCAATTCAAACTAGACCTGTATACGAGAGCCCATAGCTATTGCATTGGACGCTTCATGAATGAGGTCTGCAGCATGCAATCCGAAGATATGAACACCAAGGATCTCTCCACTGTCAGGTCTGTAAATCAACTGCACTAAAACAATATACTTCAATGAACACAATACATAATCCTAGTGTTGACCAGGAAGAAAACTTGTAACATTCCAAAAGACATAAAAAGAACTATTCAATGTGAAAGGAAATATATATCACCTTAGCAAGTCCCTCCCCTTCATTTTCAGCGAGGGCCTTTGTGTTAGCCTTGAAACTAGTCTTAGCAACACTAATTTCAAATCCCTCCTTTCCAGCTTTTTCTCTCGCTTGAGGCTGTAAAAGTTGAAATTTATTCAATCAAAATTGGAAAATCAGAAAAAAAAAAAAAAAGAAGAAGAAGAAGAAAAACTCATCACAAATGTGGCCTTCTTTCAATAATAAACTATGAATCGGTGATATTTCATTAAGGTCGATGTATCTATATCCGATAATGTATCGAATACAACACTCGTTAGATACTCAAGGATGTATGGATATGCAACATATGTATCTAATAATAAATAAAATATTTGAATACTTAGTGGATATATAATTAATTTGCTTCGGATATGGAAGTCCATACATAAAGCAATATGCATAGTTTATAATTTCAATCTTTACTCTCTTCTACCAAATTCACATACAATGCAACACATAAAGTATACTTTGAAGACACGTAAGTGTTTCTTTAATATTATCTGCTATCACTTGTCAAAAGAGCATAATATGAGTTAATTACATCATATCTCTTGTCAAGAAGTACTTCTAAGCAAACCAACTAAAAATGTTGATTTTGACTCCTTGAATTAGTCTCATTCACTTTGTTGATATACCAAAATAGGACGATGTAATTTTTTTTTTTAATAATAATTATTAATTTTTTGTATAATTGTTGAAGAATTATAAAAAAAATATTAAGTCATCAGATAATAGTAAAAAATATTAAATATATTTTATTACAAACGTATCTTTACCGTATCCGTATCCTATTTTTTAGATTTTGCCGCATCACTATATCCACATCGTGTGCCACTACTGTTCCATATCCATATCTATGCTTCTTAGATAACAACTTATGAATAATAAATGCTTTCCAGTATCATGTTGACTATAATTTTTTATTGAACCATGCCAAAAAGATGAATATGCTTTGTCAAATGGTTTCTTCAATTCAACAAAGAGCAAGGCTCAAGTGAAACAATAGTACTTGGTACATTATTGTTGATGTTGTAGCCTTTCTTACAAATGAAGACAAGGCACCACCCTCTGACTAGCCAAGGGAGCAAAAGCATAGAAAAACCCCCCACTACATCATTAAGGGAAGTTCTAAATTTTTCGCAGGTTGCATCATCATCATCCCTGTTGGGTAAGTATGACTCGTTTTGGCTGTTATCTGCAGAGAATTTCCAACTTGATAACCAGCTCGCATTCACAATTCTTGTGCATAAATTATTCACACTGTTACCAGGTTGGGAGATAGGATCTCATTACAGCTTTTATTTTGGATCAACCTCAGGGTTGTTTTAGTCAGCCTCCAAGATAATCTTTTTTGTAACCCCTCCCTCATTCGGGTCTCAAAACATAGTCGATTGCCAACAGCTCGGCCATTGTCAGAATACAAATACTCACAATTCCAAGCATAGTTTCTACTACTATCATCTGTTATTGAACCTCTTCCACACTTAATACATGAATTTCTATCTAAGCTCCCAACACTAAATGTTCGTAGTATATTCCTACAACTACAGTCTCTCAACAAACCTCCTTCACCTTTGATACCTGGTTTTCCATCCAAGCTTCCATCCAGGGGCGGATTTACAGCGGGGACAGTGGGGGCAGCTGCCCCCACTGAAATTTGAAAGTTTTTTGGGGGATGCTGGTACAATTTTGAAAATTTTAGAAGTCTTTAAAAATTTTCCCCACTAAAAAGATTTTAAAAGAGTAAGGATATTTTATATAATATGTGGGCTCACCTCAGACAACACATTTACTTTACTCTTCCTTGTAAGCCCTCTGGAAAACTCCACTTTCTTCATCTCAACGATTCATCATGGGCAGCGAAGGAGACCTTCTTGTCTTTCGTCCTCTTGATTCCTTCAAACAAATGTTATACGAATTTTTCTCTTCACTATTCTTTCTCTCTTCATTTCGTCTCTCATATCTTCCTTCATTTCGGTCTTCCTCTTTTTATTCTCGACTTCAGTAGGAATTTATCTAATCGCTTTGGTGAATATTTTTAAAGGAAATGAGAGTTTAAAAGATTATATCAAAGTTGGCCTACCAGAGGTACCCATAAACTACATCTTGATATCTTTGATTTTAGGTTTTTATTATTCTTACCCCTTTAATTTTATTTTTTTTGCTACTAATTGATGATTGAACTTTCATTATTGAATTTGAACTGAGCAGTAATAATAGGATCGGTTGTATATCCATATTTTTTGTAATGGGAGGGGTGAGGAGGACATGAGTTAGTTTATGCAAAATGGGTCATTCATTTTTTGGCACCTTCTGTGTTATTTTAATATATTGAATAAAGAGGACCTTGATTGCTTAAAATTTGTTATATTTAATTGGATTTCTATTTTTGGAAGTTTCTTATTATGGATTATACCATGAATTAAATTATTTGATTTATGGGGCTTGAATAATTTGATTGTGTTAGATTAAATTGTTTCTATATGTAAGTTTGGTTTAATAGACTTGTGATATAATTAATTTTTCTAAATTGTTTCTATTAAAATTTTGGATCTATTTTTGTTTAATTTAATACATTTTTTATAAATAAATTTGTATCTAATGAACAAATTAATTTTTGAATTACAATGGATAAATTTCTTTAAAAAAAATTTGAACAACCATCTGCTATCCAAAAAAAATGGTGATAGTGATTGGAATATATTCTAAACAAAGTTGTGGTGTAAATTAAATTAAGAGATCTTACGAATCTTATAGGATTATAAAAAGCTTTGTAGTGAATTTTGTTTATTTGCTCTTTTTTACATTCCTAATCTATACAGATTAGGCCCATAATTGGCAATTTTTTTAGTGAAATTGTACTTAAAAGTATCATTGATTGATTGTTTTGCGAAAGCAATGTAGATACCAAAGAATTTAAAGGTATTTATAAATTGTATGTTGCCCCCACTGCGGCAAAAGTCTGGCTCCGCCTCTGCATCCAACTGTATTGACCATTATAAAACCGAAAGGTGCACTTGGCCACCTCTATTAACCACCAATGCTTACATGAAACCACTAGCCTCATGTGCTTTATTATCCTAAAGTTCAGAACTATGTAATTCTGTCTATGCCAGCCTGAAAGAAATAACTTAGACAACACAACCCATTTTTAAATAGAAAATTTTCTGGTTAGCAGCCTTGGCTTGATCA
>CM042189.1:25306585-25317075 GCA_023539305.1 Ilex asprella
ACAGAATTAAAGCAATTAAGAAGACTCTTTTGTGTTTCCACAAATAACTAACAGTTTGTAACATATTATAACAATATGAAAGGTTTAAAGAATGGAAAAAAGGCTACAAATAATGCAAAATAATATCGAGAAAAAGTACATAGATAAAACAAAATTAACAATTCGTAAGGCAAAAATATACCTCTGTTAATCCAACCATACTGATTTCAGGATGGGTGAAACATGCTGCTGGAATGCTCAAATGATTCAGCACATGATCCTTCCCGCAAACTTGCTCAACAACTAGTAAAAGAAAATATTCCAGGGGTCAAATTATCACACATAGGACTCAACAAAATATATAACCACATGGTTGATGAAAAGTTGAGGCAGGGGTTGTTACCAGAGATTCCTTGTGCACTTGCTGCATGAGCAAGCATCATTTTCCCATTTGCATCACCAATGCAATATAAGTGAGGAACCTAATCAATAAGATGCTCATGTCAGTGACATGCAGATGCATAGAACATCACCAAATATCAAAGGAAGCTCATGACCAACCAACTCGCCATTTGCATCAATCACTCGCATGCGTTCATCAACTGGAACAAATCCACGTTGTGTTTGTACATTAATCTGTTAATAAATTTAGCACATCAAATGATTATCATTTCCAAAAGTATCTTACATTAGGAGCTTCATTTCATTAATATCTAGCGTATTTACTTTATCCAAACCAAGTCCCTGCGTGAATGGAGCCCTGCCAGTTGCAATGAGGGCAGCATCTACCTGCAGTAAAGAACATAGTTCTAAAATTATGAAAGGACGTGACAAGATGGCAATATATTACAGAAAACAAAAACATATGGAACTGGCACAGTATAAAAAAGAGGCAATGATCTGAATAAAATATCTATCTTTTTGGAATCGATTTCCCTTGCTCCAGGGATGCGGTTTTGAACTGGCAACAAATTACAACTAAATTTCTTCCACCATGAGAGAGAAATTTATAACATCCCAAGAAGACTTAGCCGAGTACTGGTTTGCCAATCTTGATATATATACACTCACTGTTTTTTTTTTTAGCAAATGATATTGGTGGCAGCTCAAACATGCATTTTATTTCCATTTAAGCAAAAAAGTCGGTCAGGACTTCAATTAAAGGGTGCATAACAATATGCAAGTTCCAATCATATTTGATTATGAGCAATAAGGAGAGCCAAAAAGAGCAATTCACTAAAACACAAAGCTAATGGCCTATGACTTAGCAAAACCGAAAATCTGAAGAAATGGATGAAGCAACCCCATAGACAAGGTAGGTTCTGATATAATATAAGCAAATATCAGTTGAGCGACAAAAATGAAAATAAATGAAGTCTGATTTTCTGGTTGATAGTCACCCAAGAGCGGCAAAAGTATAAAATTGGATACAGCTACTAGAAATATATGTGGCCGGGCATAGAGGAAACAGATCTTAGTTGATGGAGATGAACCCCCAGTCTGTTTGTTCCTTGCATTTATTATGACCCTACTAATTGTCGACATTCAAATCTAGTGGAATTCTGCTCTATTTCATCACATGCAATGGACATGTGTGGCCTAATTTAGGACTTGTAGGACTCAAAGGTTTGTTAAAATAGATGCTTGCGTCTTACCTCCAAAATGTCCTTTGGTTCCTTTGTCTTTGCATCAATAAGCTCAATTGTTACAGGTTTTCCCTCCTTTGCTGGAGTGATCTGTTACAAGCATTTTTCATCCATATATCTAACATTGAACATGTTTCTTGTCATATAGGTATGCAAGCTAAAAGAACTGAGCATGAGCCATAAAGTACCTTGCTTGCAAATACGCCAGTATGATAATCTATTTTTCGAGGATTTATAAGAACCCGCTGAGCCAATTTCCCAATCTCAGGATCAAATCCAGGCATGAGCTGATCTAAAGCTTCGACAAATGTAACCTGCTCAATTATCCTTTAGTCAGCTTAATGACATAGGTATACTCCATTCGTAAACAGTCACAAGTGAACAGAAGATATATGTTTCAAATCATACTATGCAAGCAAAAAGAGACAGTTAGGCCCATGAAGGAATGGGAGATCTAAGAGGGGAACATGAAGGAATGGGAGATCTAAGAAGGGAACATCTTGCTGCAAGAGAGAAATCAGAACCGACTGGGAAACCTCATATCATGGAAAATTCTGTTTCAGTAGCAACTCTTTCCATAGTTTTTATTTTTCTTTCAAAACAGGAAAGCCTTCCCACCAAAAACTGCTCCCTCTTACCATAAGCTTTTCAAACTCTATTTTTTTCTTGAAAAATCAAATTAACTTGACATGAAGGATTCTAAAAATGAAGACTTGCCCACCTCACTTCCAAGTGCTGTATACACATCGCTGAATTCAAGACCAATGTAACCGCTTCCTACAATAGCAATCCACTCGGGAACAAATTCCAATTTGAGTGCGTGATCACTGGTTATCACAGTTTTACCTGCAGGAAACTTTTCAGTAGTATCCCCAATGAACACCAGGAAACAATATATTTTCTCAAGGCAATATAGCAAAGAGGCATGAAGGTTCTCAGCCAAATCATGGAAAAAAAAACTGAAAGGAAAAAATGGTTCTGGGAAGTGGAATTAAGTAAAAAGTCTTGCCCGTTTGCTTCTTTATATGAAATGAAAGTTTGATATAAAAAAAAAAATCTAATTGCTTCTCCCTTCTTTGCACTATCAAATATTTTGTGACACTAAATGTCCCTCTACAATGAAGCTAGCCATAGGAACTAAAAAGTGCAAGGCTGATCAGTGAGGCCTTAAAAACTTCATACAATGAATGATTGGCCATTCCATCTATGTTTTTAGGAAGTAGCCAATGCAATGTTTCAAAATGATACCAATTGCTTAGGTGCTTTTGAAAGTCTAGAGATGACTTGCAGAAAAAATTATTTCAAGGTTTGTCTCCTGCCATCATGAATTTATCAGATCAGTGCCTTGTAGCTAATAATGGGCAGAACACCCCCAGCTACAACTATCACATGCACTGTAAGCTTATGACAGTGCTCTGATGGCCAGGTACGGTTTAACTGTATTGAAACTGATCCCTGTGAATCTGAATGTTCCATTATATTCTTTTTCTTTGATTTACACAGAGCTCAAAAAAGAAACCAAAAAATGCTAGCAGCGGCCACTGTTTGCAATACCAAAGTCACTGCATGAATATCTCCAAGCAAAAGTTAAGCAGATCCTAAACAATATCATTTTGTAGAGAAAGTAATGCTGGTATTGCCCCAGACATAGAGCATGCTTAAAGTTGTCTCATAACATCTACTAAACTGCCCAGACGTAGCAGCCATTTGATTCGTTAAACCAGGTTATCCTATCAACGGGTGCATTCAAACACCCATATCAACAAACATTTTAACATTTTTTGAACAGATTATAGTTTAACTGACAGAGCAGGACAAAGAGATAGAGGGCACGAGGAAGTCAAAGCAAGTGTTACATCTAACTAATTTCAGTGGAATTCCCCATTTTGCATTCGTTCATATGATGTCCAATTGAGAATTAGCTTGATTTTATTGAAATTAATTCAGTGCATTGATGAACACCTTTATTTGATGTTGACAAATTCAGTGCATTCTGACAATTTATCCTATCGAAAATGGTGTATTCAAAACAGCCATATGAAATGGTTTTAGAAATCGTGAATTTTAACCAACAGAGAGCATGAGGAATTGAAAGCATGCTACATCTCAATTGTATCATAAAAATTTCTCCAAATACAAATAATTTTGGATCCTTTTATGCATAGTCTTAACCAATTTAGCTGGCATTTCAGAATGGCTAACCAGCTCAATTAGAAGTAGATGCATGAAGAACAAGCACTTACCATCAACTTCAATTCCATTGGGGACAGAGGGTATAGAACCAGTAGCAATGATTATGTCTTTCGCTGTTATTATGTTGTCACTGCCATATTTCACCTTTTGTGGGCCCTGAATACACACATAAAGCATATATGTTTAGTTTACAAATCATCATTTTCGGTGTCACGGTATATGTAATTCAAATGATAACACAAAATTGGTTTGCGATAATAACCGCAAATTTATTGAACACCGAAATTCATTTTGCTGGTATCATAATTCATGCGTCATCAAAACAACTTACCAAAATCATTCCAGTTGCAGTGAATGACAGACAGGCAGTAGCTTTTAATGAATTGGACAAGTTATTTCGAATTTTGGAGGCAAGATTATTTGCATGATCAGCAACTCCCTGTCTGTCATACCCAGCAGCTGCGACCTGTCACAAGAGTACATGTTGTACAAGGGCAATGTTCATGCACAATTGGAATACAATCAAAATGAATCCAACAAAAAAAAAGTATGGGCATAATGTTCAAGGAGGTAGTTTCTCATAATCTAACAGAATACATCATGCACTGTTTTGACAAATAATCTCTTCCAGTCTCAACAATATAAAATTGAGCACAAACGCATAATAGGACTATTTCTTCCAGGCTAAAATATATATGAATGACATCCGCAATAGAAATTCTTTAAATGGTTGTGGAAAAGACCATTCTTGCAAAAGAGGGAACAGATTAAAAACTATAAGTTTCAGGAATTGAAGATCCATCTTTAAGGATGCATCCACAGATTCTTGAGAAAGCTAGAAGGTGATTAAATATCTATCCACAATCCACATATAAAGTAGTTTATTATCCCGAAGAGATTATCCCCAAGGATAATAACATTGCACTAGCATCTTCTCTATGAGAGGGAAGAGTCTCATAAAATGCCCATGTTTGGATTGAAATGCAAGCATGAAGTTTCTTGAAAGGGTTGGATCATCCGTCAAGAAGGGAGCACTAAATAAGAATGAAGCCTGAAAAATTAGAAAAAAAAAAACGACCAAAGAACTGAAATTCTACCTTTGTTGAAATGCGATTCTACAAAAAAATATTTGGAGCCCCTCATTTATGCACAGGTCTGTAAGATCAACAATTTGAAAGATGTAAAAGTTCTTCTTGGAGAGAAGTGTCATGTATTTAACCAATGATCAAAATTTCGTTTCGGTGTATTGTTTCGGTCACCTATCAACTTGTTTCGATCTAAGATAATTAGCTCATGAGCTTGTTCTTATTTCACCATCAAGAAACAAAAGAAGACTTTCATCTTCAAGTTTTACTAAGACGTAGCTCCCTTCTTTTTTATAGGAAACAAAAACATTTTTAACATGCTTTGGAAACGTTTCGACTCGTTTCGGAAACATACTGAAAAAAAAAATAAGAATATTTTTTAAAAATATTGATCAAAATATACTAAAATATTTTAAAATATTTCAAAATAATTGTACAAATATATTAAAATATTACAAAACATTTCAAAACACATCGAAGTATTAGAATTTTGATTCCATCACTGATTCATTTCGGTTGTCTCCTTAGAAACGGCAACGTTTCCAAACGAAATTTTGATCCTGGTATTTAACATGTTATTTTTATAGGATAGAAAACGCATGTGCAATAGGTCTCAACATTTAAATCAGTATCTTAATTGCTATTACTTCAAGATAATTTGTTAGTTGACTCTATGAATTCACCTTTTTGTGTATAGAAGTTGATAGGCTGTCAATATCATCTATTAATCTCTAATGACTATGGAATAGTTGAAAAATGAAAGAGAATTTAATAATTTTTCTAGTTTTAATTCATGCCACTTTTGTGCTCACAATATGCAATTGTGCACTCTGAATATCATACTGATCATAAACTTGAAATGCATTGAAGGTTCATAAATTACTTTGGTTGAAATGATAATTCCCAACCCCACAGAAAACGTAGCTCAATTATAAAGTATGCCATTGCTGCTTTGAAAGTCAGCATTAGCTTCCGTGGATGCAAGAATAAGAAATACCTGTAAACCAAAAGCCTTCATGTGGTGTTCGTTCTGAAGCTCCCGCATTCGACCACTCACAGCAAGAAGGGCTTTGGAAGGAACACAACCTCTATTTACACATGTTCCCCCAATCACATCCCCCTCAACGATAGCAGTTTTTAAACCCTGCAGGGGTTATTAGCAATGATCATATTCCAAAAACTACATCTTAGGCAACATATATAAAAAGCAAAAAGAAGACCAGTATCCATGCTGCCCATTTGAAGATACTGCACTCAACCTACTTTTCCAAAAGGACGGATGTCATTCCTAATTCAGATTTTTTTTTTTTCTTTTGCATTTTTAATATCCATGGAACTCAATACAACTACATTCTGGGCAATCAAAATTATAACTTGTTTGATCTAAACTATAATTAAAATTGTACCTGGCAGCTAGTGATAGGAAATCCAATAAACTAAAATCAATAATGGGACACATAATGATTTAATTCAATGAATCAGTTTGGATTCAGTCTTAGTATTTTAAAGTTTAGCACATAAAGCACACAATTAACATTTAATTATGGATGATCAAAGAACACAGCACCAACGACCAAGAAATAAAATAGAAGAACAGACAGCCAAATATTGCATCCAATCAAGCCAGTGAGCTATAGAATGAATTGATACTAATATCATAATTTTTAAAGTTTGCCTGTTACTAGAAAAAATCAATAACATCTAAGCGATCACCAATGTAAGAACATTGAAACTGATGAGCCCAAATTTTACCTGATTAAGCTCAATTCAAATAAACTGGGGGAAGCCCAAACAGAGCAGGGTCAACCCACCGAAAAGGAGTCCAATGCACCAAAGGGCAAGAGGCCAGCTCTGAGACCCCCAAAAGAGGGCGCCACCCAAGAGTCTCAAGTGGTCGCCGCCCAAGGCCAGGCCCTCCTGGTCCGTCCTCCTGCCTCTCCTTAGCTCTCTTCTCCTAGCCACTCAACCTCAAGTCCATCTCAGCGCCAAGGTGACTCTGAAGACCAGGTGCAATCCACTCAAACTCCAAACTCAGGCTCAAGTACAATCTACCTCAAAGTCCACCTTCGAAGGAATAGGGGCATGAGAGAGAATATCGAGATACACAGCACGAAGATCTACTCTTACAAAAAATGTGCTTACCAAAGAGATCTATTCCTACCTTAACTATGCTTATCAAAAAGGTCTACTCCTACCAAAATTGTACTTACCAAAATAGTAGAAGACCCCTTCTTCACGTCACCGCCTCACCGCCTTGGTGAGCCTATATGATGTAAACCCCTCTCCACTTGAAGGGGCAAGATGATCATCACCTCCTTGAGACCTCTACACCTTGAGCTCTCTACACACACTACACCTCGCTACACACATTGATCTCGCTCTCTCCCTCTCTCTAAGCACTGTAAACTCTCCGGAGTACTTTGATACATTAATAAAGACCGTCGGCTACCGCTTCCATTCGAGAAAGTGGACGTAGGTCACCCAGACGGAGCCACTATAAATCTTGATGTTGACTCTATATTTACCGTTTTACCATTGATTGTCATTGATTGCCTATTTACTGCTCTTTAATTATACATTATCATTCTCTTGACTGTTGATCTTGCACGAATATAATTTTGTGCATCATCAGTTTGGTACCGTCTGTGGGAACGACATAGTTTCTACTATTTTTCAGTCCCCTTCACAATCCTTGGCGATTACCACCCGATCGATGAGCCAACAGCCGGGAGACCACAACCCGGTCCACCGGGAGGAGGCTCCGCCTCCCCTTGCACCGTTTGAACCATCTACTACTGCGACCCCTACCGGACAACAGCAACAGCTCCTCAAAACTATGCAGCTGCTAATGAACCAAAATCAGCAGATCATTCAGTTGATGCTTGCCCAAAGGGGCATCACCCATCACCCTGTGGGAGGAGTCCCACTTCCTCCGACAGGAGAGAAGCCACTACCTATCCCTTCTGGACGCCAGAATGCCCCAAGGCCACACCAGGGCGCACCTCACCCAGTCCCTCCTCAGCGCGCAGGGAGTCCACGAGTTCCCTATCCACACGTACCTGCGCAGGAGAACGAAGACGGAGAGAATTAATATGGAAACCATGGGATCCAGCACCACCACCCAATGGAGGATGTCCCTAACCAATGGGACGAGAAGATTAGAGAGGTACAAAACCAACTCGATGATGCCCTCAACGCCATCAAGGCCCAAGTGTCCGAGACTGTGGACTACCTGGTAAGACGTACCGATACTCCCTTTACTGCTGATATTGTCAATTATCCTCTGCCCTCGAAGTTCAACATGCCCACCATCGAGATTTTCGACAGCACCAAAGACCCCATCGACCACCTCGACATGTACAAGTCCCTAATGCAACTCCACAACGTGCCTGAGGAGATTATGTGTAGGGCCTTCCCTACCACTTTGAAGGGGACCGCTCGCCAATGGTTCTCCAAACTCAGACCCTCCTCCATCCGCTCTTTCGCAGAGCTTCATTAGGGGATGCCGACATTAGAAACCAGTGACCCATCTGCTCACCATCAAGCAGGATAGGGATAAAAGTCTCAGAGACTACCTCACCCGCTTCAATGAGGAGGTCCTCCAGATTAAGGAGCCAAATGACAAGGTAGCCCTGGCCGCCTTCATCGCCGGCCTTCGCACCTCTAGTTTCATGTTCTCAGTACTCAAGAAGCCTCCCTCCAGCATACCCGAGCTACTGTCAAGGACACAGAAGTACATAAATACCGAAGATGTCACCAAGGCTAGACGAGGTGAGTCCTCTTACGGGGATGAGAAAAGGAAGGACACCCGCGAAGACTAGTGGGAGATAGAGAACAAAAGAAATAGGACAGAGAGAATCTCTGTCAAGGACCGCCTTGGTCCCCCACCTCTAAGAGAGCAACAAGCCTTCACACCGCTCAATACTTTTGTGAAGCATATCTTGTTCCAAATACAGGATGACCCTACAGTACGCTGGCCAAAGAAGATGAAGACCCCCCGAATCAGAGGAGCCCGAATAAGTACTGTCGTTTTCACCACGACCATGGTCATGATACTGACGACTGCTTTGATCTTAAAAGACAGATCGAGGAGCTCATACAGCGTGACCACTTGAGGCAGTACGTTGCTAGCAGAGGACAAGCCCCACCACCTGGTCGGGACCAGGATGACAGAGAACGCCAGCAACCCCTCGAAGAAATCTAGACGATCGCCTAAGGGCTAGGAGGAGGTGACTCCAACTTCACCAGGAAAGTATTAGCCCACCTATGGGATACCGAGCACCAGAATATTTTATCTATCTTTTATTGTTTCAGTTGATTTATTTTGTTATTTGTTATTTTACGAAATAAAATTCTGCGAAGACTATTGTGTCCAAAATTATTTTGTTTTCCTAAAAATAAATAGCTTACAAAAGTCAGAACATGACTTAACAACGAGGTGTAGACAAAAAGCGCACAGCACTAGGCACCCCTAGCACCAGATACCCAGATTAGAGGTCTCTCTCTCAATCTTGGGCATCTCTCATGATGCCGCCTAGACAATGGGTCTCGTCCTCTCTCACCAGGCACCCAGCACCACCTCAGGTTCTCGCCCTCCTCATCTCCATCTCAATGGAATGAGTCTCTGCTACGGCAGCCAACTTCCGAGACTATAGGTAGCTCGGCCTCTGACTATGCTCTCGCGCAAGTCACCTTATAAGTCTCTGCTACGGCAGCTAACACTCGGGACTATACGTAGCTCGGCCTCTGACTATGCTCTCGTGCAAGTCACCCTCTGACTATGCTCTCGCACAAGTCACCTTATAAGCCTCTAGCTGGGCCTTTGACTATGCTCTCGTACAAGTCACCCTCTGACTATACTCTCGCACAAGTCACCTTATAAGCCTCTGTTACGGCAGCCGTCTCCGAGACTATACGTAGCTCGGCCTCTATGACTCTACTCTCGTGCAAGTAGTCACCTCTGCTACGGCAATCATCTACCGACATTATACGTTGTTCGGCCTCAACTCATGCTGCTCGAGAAGCCCACAACTTTGCCTTTGCTCCCATACAAACAACCTGTAGGTAATCATGTTAAGATATTTTAATGTTGGGATAACACTGTTTCTGCCAGGTACACTTTTGAAACTCAAGTCGCTTGCATTGGAGTCCCAACTCCTACATCTAGCTCTGATGCACACACGAGTCACAGAAGGAGTAGGGACACTACCGGGACTCATCTCCCGAGAAACAACCTGACCATCGAACTTTGATCGAGAAGAACTGGGGGCACCAGGCGTCGTCCTCAAGAGAAGAGGGAAGACACCACCCAAAAGCACAGAGATCTACCCCATCGCTCTATCAAGAGGGCACCTGTAATCAGAGACAAGGTCAGTCAATGACCAAGCGCCAAAGAGGCGCCGCCCGTAGCAAGACTCAAGGCGTGGCCCAAAGCGCCCTGTCAACCTCATGGAATCACTAAAGCACCTTACCAGCTTCCAGGTGACGCCCACAGCGACCTCCAACATCGCCCACTCCATGCCCAAGAAGGCGCTGCCTACTCTTTGCCCAAGGTCGCCACCACCTCTTCACCTAAGGACGCCGCCCA
>CM042189.1:25322946-25333681 GCA_023539305.1 Ilex asprella
GTTATGCCTCTCCTTCTTGCTGATATTTCTCATTAATAAATTTCTACTGTTGTTTCTAAAAAAAAAAGAGCTTAAAATTGATTAAATATTTTTTTTATCTTAATTTTATGTGACTTATTTTTAGTCCTATCGTTTTGGTAATTTAAATGTGTTTTTAAAGTCCAACTAGAGACTTACATGTATACCTTGGTCAACAAAGTCTTTAATGGCTTAAACGAGATTATTTAGACTGATTTAAAAAAATCAATAATTGTTACTCTTTTTGGTCCTAAACAAGGTGTTTATGGACTAGTTCTGTATTTTTTATCAGCTCGTGCTCGTTACTCCCTCGTTTGGCACTCGAACGAGCTTGGGGCACTCGAGCAACTATTGGTGATTTAGAATCCTTACTTTCCTTTCTCTAGTAAATTCTATCAAAACTAGTTTTATGGTCTTTCTGGTATTTGTATATAACCAGATTTCGATAGAGGCATGCACCCCAGAGAGAAAAAAACCTACACACACATTCTTAGAGCGTTGATTCAATTACTAGACATCAAAGAAGTGTCCTTCATTGGGGGTGATTGCTTGTAAATCAATTCTGATCTTTAGCCACAAGTCTTTAGGGGAGGTTTTCTAGTGGTGGCATACTTGATGACGATGGTCAAGAGGATAGTAATCGAGGGCATACATTAAGGCGTGAAACAAGGAGTAGTAATGTAATGGCGGAGTTTAATGGGGGTGGTACAACAATTGGAAAAGAGAGTATAAAAAATGTTGATGGCATGTTGAGCAATCAAAGGTACATTTCAAATTCAATTACCACAACAAAAGGCGATAATGGAGCAACAACTAGCGTTGAGACAAAGATAGATTTGGTTTTGAAACAAAATGAGTGGGAGGTGGGAGAGGTGTTTGCAGGCCAGAGTATGTTGGTGGATATTCCAAACAAATCTTATTTGGTGGAAGTGTGCTTAACTTTTGAGGCCTCTAATTATCTAAATTGGGCGTTAGGCTAAAGTGGGGAAATGACCTTAGAATTGTCTGAACAGTAGACCCAAATTTTGGTGCCTTCTAAGGCGAGCCACAAGAATAAGACAAGAGGGCTAGTGAGGAAAGAAAATGGGCTAGGGTTTCTTGATCTCCTTCAAGACCAGAGAATTGGGAAATTAGGGAAGTGCAATGGGGGAGAAAAGGAGAGGGTTTGTTCAATTGATAGACAGGGAAAGTGGGGCTTGTATTTCAGATGATATCTCAAAAAATCAAAGATCAATGGCGAAGACTGATGTTTAGCCCCACTAACAGTTATGATGGGTTTGATCTGGAACTATCAGGGGCTTATCAGACAGTTCAAAGTCACTATGATTTAGTGAAGAGAAAAGGTCCCACCCTAATCTTTTTAATGGAAACAAGATTAAGGACAAAAGCTTTCAAGAAGATTCAACAGAGGATAGGCTTTTCTCGAGGTCTTATTGTTGAATCAAGGGGAAAATCATGTGGATTAGCATTGTCATGGAAGAGAGATATTCAGGTAAATATCAAAAGTTTTTCAGGTTTTCATTGAATCCATAATGAATGAGGGCACTTCTGCTCAGTGGTGTTTTGTCAGCTTTTATGGGCACCCAAATACAACAATGAGAAAAAACACTTGATCATTATTGGCCAAATTATATGAGTGATATGATATTCCTTGGGTATGTAGGGGAGATTTCAATGAGAACATTGTTAATGAGGAGAAATGGGATGGAGCTGCTAGGCCTGCTTGGCAAATGTGTGACTATCAAAGAATGATCGAATATTGTTAGTTGGTGGAGTTGGGTTATGAGGGTTAGGAATACACTTGGTGGAATGGTATTATAGGTCCCCATTATGTAAAATAAAGACTTGACAAAGTTTAGGGCTCTATACCATGGCTGTCACATTCTTAAAAAGCAATGTAATTCATGTACCAACCACTAATTCAGACCATTGCTAAATTCTGTTTAAGATAGCTTCTGGGGATAACGAGGAGGTGAAGGGGGTTAAGAAAGAGAGGTTTGGGTTTGAATCTATGTGGATGAAAGATCCCATATGTACTGAAATTATTCAGTCTTGTTGGAAGGCACCGACGAACCTCTCGTTAGCACAATTGTTCATGGATAAAATAAAGGCATGTAGAGTTGAATTGCTAAAATGGAATAAAGAAAAATTATGTAATGTTGGGCACCAATTGCAAATGAATACACACATAATTGGCCAGCTTCAAGATTTGGATTTTAATGAGAATGGGAAGATGGAGCTAAATGGCCTTCATGAACATACACACATTTTGTTAGAGGCAAAGGAAGTCATGTGGCGGCAAAGTTCAAAAGCTTTATGGCTACAGGAATGTGATTTAATACAAAGTTCTTTCATGCCCAAGCAACTATGAGATGAAAGTAGAACCTAGTGATGGGATTGAAAGATAATAAAGTTATTTGGACTATGGATCCTAGTTAGATGGGGAGAATAACAGAGGATTTCTTCCAGAATCTTTTTGCTTCATAAGATTGTTTGAAAACCACCACACTTTTGAGTGGTGACAGTCTTTCATATGTATACTCATTTACAGATTGTATAACAGTATAATTGAGGATTTTCATATAAATGTTGATTACAAAATAAATGGAAAGAATTAGCTAAACAGGCTCCTATAATTGAGAGTCAATGGATGCACATATGGAAGGCATTAGATTAAGGCAGAGGATCCTCAACACCCCGCAAGCGGAGCGTGGGATTTGAACATACGTGGAGCTTGGAGTGAAAAAATTGAAAGAGAGGTCAAGGCACACTTTTGGTGAAGATATCGGCAACCTGTAAGTGAGACAACACATATTGGGTGCAAAGTTTGCTAGCAACAACAAGTTCACAAAGAAAGTGATAGTCTAACTCAACATGTTTGGCCCATTTGTAAGAGACAGGGTTGGAGCTCAAAAAAATTGCACTTTTGTTGTCACATAGGAGAAGAGGCTTTTGTGGAAGAGAAATTCTAAGATCATGAAGGAGACGCGTGAGCCAAAGAAGTTCAGTGACAGTGAGAGCAAGGGCATGATACTCAGACTTGCAGCTTGAACGAGAAACAATAAGTTGCTTCTTGGCACTCCAGGAAACCAAGTTGTCGCCAAGGTAAATAGAATAACTAGAGGTAAAGCGACGAGTGTCGGGACATCCTGTCCAGTCAACATTAGAGTAAGCAACTAAAGCACCAGGAGCAGCGGATGGATGAAAAGTGAGGCCAAAATGCAGTGTGCCCTTAACATAGCAAAGAATGTGCGTGACAGCAAGAAAGAAAATGGTTTTCAGTCAGAGAATGCATAAATTGATTGATAGAGTTTATTGCATAAGCAATATCGGGACACGTGATAATCAAATACTGAAGAACACCAACAAGAGATCGGTAAAGAGTAAGATCTGAAAACAAAGGGCCATTAGAAGACAAGTGCTGAGAAACAACCATAGGGGTGTGAATAGGCTTGTTGTCAAGTAGCTGAGCTCGTGTGAGGATGTCCCGTGCATATTTTAGCTGACTAATAAAGAGATAATCAATGGTGGATGCAGCTTCCAGACCAAGAAAGTAACTGAGAGAACCCAAATCCTTAGTAGTGAACTCAGAATTAAGCTAACGAGTAAAGCTGTCAAGAAGAGTTGAGTTGTTTCCTATAATAATGATGTCATCAACATAAAGAAGCAAATAAATAATGTCAAACTGACTGTGAAAGACAAAGAGTGATGTGTCGGCACGACTACAATAAAAACCAAGTTGAATGAAAAAGGAGCTGAATCGCTGAAACCAAACACGAGGAGCCTGTTCGAGGCCATAAAAAGCTTTCTTCAACTGACAGACATGATTATGGAAGCAGGGATCAATACACCCAGGAGGATATTCCATATAGACATGTGTTAGTAAGATGACCATTAAGAAATGCATTCTTGACATCAAGTTGACGAAAAAGGCCATTTGTTTGTCACAACAAGAGAGATGGCAACACGGACAGTTGTAGCCTTGATAACAGGGTGAAAGGTGTTAGTGTAGTTGAGACCAGTTATTTGTGTATAGCCTTTGGCAACAAGGCAAGCTTTGAGATGCTTGATCGATCCATTGGGCAAGTATTTGGTTCGAAACACCCATTTTGAACCCACAGTGTTGGTGTTGGTAGGTTAAAGAACCAAAATCCAGGTACAATTAGTTTGCAAGGCTTGAACTTCTTCATCCATAGCGGTGAGCCAAGCTAGATTCTTAGCAGCAGATTTGAATCCTTTGGGCTCAGTGGATGCAAGTAGAGAAGAAAGAAGACCAGAGGATCCCAAGAGAGCAAGATTCGCCGGGTGGCGAGGTTTAAAAATGTAAAACCTCGGTAAATTAATTTATTTTTTTTTTTGAAAAAAGGCAAAATGGTAATTTTTCACTATAATACGTATTTAAAATACTCATGTTCTAGAGCTCGGATGACACAACGGACTTCGTCGTTAGATTCGTATCGTGAAGTTTAGTTGTCCTGTTGAATTTTGTCGAATTTTAAGATAGTCGAATTTTTGCATGTAGTTTGAGGCAACTGGGTGGCGGATGACCTCACAAACGTCCTCATAAATAAATTTTATTAAAATTCCTTATAGTTGGATTAAAGTTCAAATAAAATTAATTTGAACTTAAACCGAGATGTAATGAATCATTTTGGGACGAAAAACGGACCTGGAAATAGAAAAACGTGTGGCGCGACGTGCACCGCACATTCAAAATTGTAAATATTGACCTAAATCTAATATTTTGAGAAAAATATCTCACTTGTTCAGCTCCTTGGCCCGCCAAAGGGAGAGAAGAGAGAAAAGAGAAAAAAAAATAGTTCTTCAAGCTTTCTCTCTTGGATTTTCGAAGTTTCGTCGATCGGATCGACTCGGACCAAGAGTTAAAGTCGATTACTGCGACAAGGGCTACGCAACCACACCAAGAATGAGTGATTTCACCGAAGATCCAATTGGAGACTTTGAAGAAATCAAGATTTTTGGGAGCTTAGGAGGTGTTCTTGAAGCTCTAGCCTTCATTCTACGCTACAAGAGGTAGTGTTATTCTTACCTTTTGGGCTGATTTTTGGGGCTGCTATGTGGCCTATTTAGGGGCTGTTTTATGGTTGTTTATAGACTATTTTTTGGACTATTTAGGGGCTATTTTGGTGGCCTGTTTAGGGGCTGTTATGTGGCCTATTTAGGGGCTGTTTTATGGATTTTTTTGGGACTGTTATGAGGCTGTTTTGGTGCCCTGTTTTGGGCCTGCTATGTGGCATGTTTAGGGCTGTTTTGTGGCCTGTTTTGGGCCGTTATGTGGCTAGTTATAAGACTGTTATGTGGGCTATTTTGTGGGCATGTTATATGTTTACATTATGCCTTAAGAATTAAGCGTGTTATTTCTTGATTATGTAATGACATGCTTGGTTGTTGTTGTTAGATAAAATGTCAATATGTGCTTACTACTATATTAACATTGCGAGGAATTATGCGAATTATATGCTTGTGATATAATTTGTCACGTGACATGTGGGATTATCATATACTGGTTTATATGACATTCATAGTATGTTGGATATGACATTGATATGCAATAGTACATTACATTGCATTTGCACGGAGACATCACATTCATTGGTTTAGGCATGAGTGTGGGTCTGTGTGTGTGGGCATGGTTATTCAAACATCATACTTTGTGGTTGAAGGGTAGGCTCGAGAAAGTGGGATTGAAGGTCCTACTAAGTTGCACGGTTGCATGCATGAAAAAACTTGTGTCAAGTATAGTAAGTAGGGCTGCACTATCCCTCGAGTGCAAGACCCGATTATTGGTTTATTCACTTCCGTCGGTGCAAGTCCAAAAAAGTGAATTAAGCATACGGAGCCGGCGGTGAAATTCTAAAATCTTTTGCCCAATAAGACATAAGATTTATATTTATAAAAATACTTATTTAATGAGTAAAATCCAACAATGATTTGATTTTATAAACACATGACTTTTATTTCAAACGATCATTGAATGAATTTTTCGTCAATTGACAGTTTCATTACATAAGAGCATGGCATTGTGATGTGGGAGTCGGTGAGCACTCGAGTTAAGGTGCATGAGTAAGTTTCGTTTCATTTTATTTCATGGCATGACATGGTAAAATTCCAATATAGAGTTGCATATTCTTGTTTGGAATGTTGTTATAGATGAATATTGTATGTAAACATTGCATATGCATCTAGGGTGGGGAGTAGCCTTTGTAGAAGATACTCTATTATGCATTGCTCACCCTATACGAAAAAATATTTCATATGCGGGTTATACACCGATGGATGACACTCACTCGGGTACTTAAGAAGGAAGAAAAGTCGAGATGTGACTTTATTTTGAGTTCTTGTAAAATCATTGTGATAATTATGATTTTGAGCATGGTAATATTTGGAAATAGTCGTAATGGGACTCACATGGACTATTTTGAATGTAAATTCAGTGATGTATGAGTTTGATATGAGTTTGAGTAGGTTTTCTCAAAACTCCATATTTTTGGACTATTTTTAATCTAACCTTGCATGTAATTATATGAGTAACAATAATTGGACCCGGTGTGATCAATATTTACTCATAAATGAACCCGGTGCGGTCATTGTGTTATATTGGCACTCGGATAGGTCATGTGAATGTATATTGGCTCTCTACCCGATAGTTCTTGGTTATGATCAATTTAAATATATTTCTTAGAGAATTCTTGCATATTTTTTTAAAGTTATTCTATTTGGACAATTAAGGAACCATGATTCATGGTATATATGAATTTTAATAAAAAATTATGAAAATTATCTCTTGCATGAGTGGGTGTGATGAATGTGGATTGTAGTCGACCGGATATGGTAGGGTGCTTAGATGATTTTTTTTTTTACTTTGAGAGGGTTGAAGGTTTCTTATTACTCATAGTGGAATTGCTTGATTCCTTGTGAGGTTCAAGACTTCGCATTATTCCTTTACGGCGATCAAGACAGAAGGTTAGTATACTATTCTTGAAAATTTATGTCAATGTCGATGTATCGGTATATGCGTTTCTTAAAAATAAATTATTCGTGTGAGAATTGATCGCATGATTTAAGTATGTGTGTGTGTGGGGGGTGGATATTCTAGATGTGTGGTTTCATAGTAGTCAAGTTGCATACATGAGATATACTGGCTGTAAAATCCAGAAAATTTTAATTTTTTTTCGAAAAGGGCAAAATGGTCATTTTGTCACTATAACACAAAATTAAAATACGGGTTCTATAGACCTCGGATGAGAAAAAAGAGTTCGCCGTTGGATTCGTATCGTGTAATCTAGTCATCCTATCGAATTTCGTCGAATTCTGAGATATTCAGATGTTTGTGCACATCGTTCAAGGTAACTAGGTGACGGATGACCCCACAAAGGCATCCAAATAAAAAATTTCTTAAAATTTAAGTGTAATTGGATTAAAGTACCAAAAATATAACATTGGGCTAAACATAAAATGTAATAAATCGTTTCAGGACAAAAATGGACCCGAATAAACAAAAGACACGTGGCGCAACGTGGGCCGAGTATTAAAAATTATAAATAGGGGGTAAACATCTGAAAAATCAGATATTCTCACCCCACTTGCTCATCCATTTCAAGCACCCAAGGAGAGAGAGAAAGAGAAGAGAGAAAACTTGTTTTTTCACCTTTCTTCTTCAATTTTTCGAAGTTCTGTCGCTTGGATTTCGTCGAGCCAAGAGAGGAAAATGATTTCCGTCACGAGAACTACGTCTACGTACCAAAAACAAGAGATTTCATCGAAGATTTAAAAGTAGAGATTTGAAAATTCAAGAGTTCTTGAGTTGTTTGAGTATTTTGGTGATTATAGAAGTCTTCTATACTTCTAGTGAGGTAGGGTTCCTCCTACCTTGGTTTATTCTTTTCCTAGATATGGGTAGACTAAGGGTTAATTATTGAATTTAGTCCTATACTTGCCTAAGGTTATGGTAATGAGGAAATGAGAGTAGAAGAAGGGCTTAAGCCAAATTCTAACTTGTTTTGAAATATGGAAGTTGCTTGAATAGATTCTTGTAACTTGGTAAATCCTAAAGCATGTTATGTGTTTCATATTTATGCTTGTATATGAGTTATATGAATATATGATTTGGTGCCCTTAAGGCGTTTGACAAAATGCCTAATAGAAATTATATGTGTTTTGCAATGAATTATGTAGAGCATCCTTGGATATTGGGTTAGAGGAATTGTTGATATATATGTGTTTTGATGTATTGACATTGTGACAAAGATGGTATTTGTATGCTTTTGATACAATTTGTCATGGATATATTCAGATTGTTCATATGTCATTCATAACATATTGAACATTATGTTATTGTGCAATGGTGCATCACATTGCATATGCACAGAAACATCTCATTACATGGGTGTGTGCATGGTTGTCGTCAACACCGTACTTGGTGATTAACAAAAGCTTGGAAAAGTTGGGCCGAAGGCTTAGCTAAGCCGCAAGGTTGCATGAAATTGAGTTAGGGTAGTAAAAAGGGACTAGAAGAACCCTCGGTGGAAGTCCATAAATTCCATGAGGGTTGGTGACTCTTGGTGTGAGTCCATGAATATCCACCCCCAAGAAAGACCCTGAGTAGTAAATGTCATTCAATGTGTAACATGGATGACTGGTTCGCACACATTAACACTTGCGTGTGTTAAGGAGCCGGTAAGAGCTTGGATTAAGTGCATGTATGAGTCTCACCTAATTGCGTAACATATCATAATAAATTCCATCATTTGGTTATATACACTTAAATGGAATGGTTGAAAATTTTGAATGTTGCATGTGTCCATTCCATGTGCATCTAGGTGAGAAGTAGCCTCTGTACAAATTATTCTACTTAGCGTGGCTCACCCTATACGGGAACACATTTCAAGTGGAGGATACATGACCGGGGATGACTCTCACTCAGGACCTCAAGGGTGAAGAGAGACCAACATGTGGTCTTTAACCTTAAAGTTTGTAAAATTTTTGATTTAAAATGATTTTTGACATGTAAATATTGAAATCGTGTTTGAACGATTGTAATAGGACTTGTATGAATCTTGTATAATGTAGAAAACATCAATACACATGTTTGGGATGAAATTGATAAGTTTTGGAATGAATTGGAAATGGAAAACAGGTGAATAGACAGTTATTGACAGAGTGTACTAGTACGCTGCTGTCCAAAGAGTTTGTCATACCGGTACGCTCAACTCCAGAAAGTTCACTGTAACGGTACGGTTTTCCAGAATTTTGAAATTTGAAGTCTTCTTGCTATACTTTTGGACTTTGAGTTCTTGGGTTTCAATGTCACAAATAAACTTAAATTGATATATATATTGGGGTACATTGGACCCCAGTTGAATTAGATGATTATAAAACTACGGATCACATTTGAGGCAAGAATCCTAGACACTCTTATGTTTGTCAGTTAATCACTTCGACCACCTCATATTTGAAATTTTATATCTACACCCCCTGAGAATCCAAATATAACTAAAAGTGTTCCACCAATTGGACATTCAAATAATTTTGTTCAAGTAATATATTGCATTTGATATAAATAACATTATATAATATTAGGATTCTAGAACATTATACAATACCTATATTGTATTGTTCATTTAAAATGTAAACTTAATTTTGAACCTTAGAGTACAATAGACCCACAGAATAAAGGATAATATGAAAATTATAGTTATTTATTAAGATGACATCATGTTTTTTAATGGTTACATTAATAGATATTTAACGACAAGGGGTTATGTGCTACCACGCACAAACGTCACGGGATGTCGGTGTAATATTTTAAATGTGGAGGGTTCAGTGAATAAATGACAAACCTGATAGAGTCTAAGTGTAATTTACCCATTTAACTTTAAGACAGCAAATCGGGTTTTAACTTCAAGTGCACAGTGATACAGATTTATATTTTTGAAGGTATAAATTAAAATTTTTTATCTTTAAGGATACAAATTAAAATTCGATAAATCTCTCGACGTATAATTTGAGATTAACCATAATATTTAATATCAATCTCAAATATTTGAGAATCCATCATAATTTCTTTTATTAAAACTTGCTCCAACACCTTGTAACTTGCCTCAAGTAAATTTTAATCAACTCATATGTAAATTGCATTAGTAACAGAATCTCTGGAATCTATCATATAGAAATTCATGATTCATGTTCATTATGAATCTGACAAGTTTTACATATACCAAACACCACAGCGGACGGAGTTTTTACATATACAAAATCTAACAGAGGCAAATAAAAACAAGTCAAAAATAAAACAAAAAGGTAAAAAGAAAAACAAGTCAAAGAAACAAGAACAAGTGCTTAACAACTAGGCAGTCGTAAGACCCAAAAAAAGAATAGGCTAACTATTTGCTTCCATTACTTGATTTGGGCCTTTTCACAATCAGAACAGGACACTTGAGGTTCTGTGCACAGTGATTGCTAACACTCCCCAGGAAAGCCCTGCCATAAGTTAATAAATAATTAGAGGAGACAGAGAAACTAAAGGGTAAAACAAGTTTTTTTCTTTTAAATTTCTTGAAAAACTTTATACAATCAATGAGTTACGTAATTTTTTTTTTTTTTTTTTTGAAGAGACTCGTTAATCTAACTATTTACATTTACAGGACAAGAGTCTTACCCGAATGGTGGAGTACTCCATATTGGAGTGTAAGATTGT
>CM042189.1:25333781-25353053 GCA_023539305.1 Ilex asprella
GGCAGTAGCTAATTATTCTCTTTTGAACTTCTCTCAAAGATGCCTCCCGAGGTTTAAAACGCCTCTAATATGTTCTATATTTTTACACTTAAGTCATTACATCTACATGCAGCGTACAATACTTACTACATAGTGTTATAGATATTTGGGGGTTTATAGAATTAATGTTTTGCCTCTATCTTACATTGCCAAATATGTCTTTCCCGTGAAAATATGTTTGAATTTGGTTTTTCAAAACCAAATTATTCATGGAAATTCCTTATGCTGCCCATGTTGGGTTATTAAATATATGATTTGATTATGGGTAGCGGCAACTAGTCTGCATTAGCCTTTAGATAAAAAAGTTGGTTGGCCTCTTTTTCTTCACCTCAACCTGTTACCAGCACCACCACCACCACCCGCAACCCCTGCACATCACCAACCCAATTCATCAAACCTACAAATTCAACCCAAATTGATGTAATGAGTACAAATCAATTTCACATTTACAAGTTAAACATAAGTTATATTTGTGACGCCGACCATTAATTTGTGGAGAAGGGCTTGGAAGTCTTCCTCCCTTATTGGCTTAATTATTTTGTTTTTGAATTATTAAATTGAAAAAAAAATACATTTTTGCCCAAGAAAATTCTCCAACTTGACAAAAAGTAACCACTTCCCTCATTCCATGCTTCGAGCAAATATTCAATGCAATGATAAGATTCTGTCACCAGTGACATGCAGCATGATCAGTCAATTATAAACCAACACTTATTCAATAATTATCACATTGAATGAAATGAGATTTACTGATTCTATATGATGTTTTATATTTAATTGACGATAACATATGATTGTGATATAGCTATAGTATTGAATATCGACTCGATGTTGTCAATCTATCCACTTTTCATTTTAATTCTTAATGCAAATTAGTTATAATCAATTTTCACTTCTTATTTATACCTATGAAACCACTAATAAATAGTTTCCAAAAGGAAAAGTCGAGTAAATATCAGTTGATTGAACGCAGGTGTGGAATGGGGAAGATGACAAGATGGGATAAAAAAGGAGAGACTATAAGGTGGCGTTTAAGATGATTTAGTAAATATATAAAAAGGTATATCAAGTACTTAAGAAAAGTATTTTATTTGAAAAAAAAATACTCTTTAGATATTTTTGAAGCAAAAAAAACAAAACAAAACAAAAAAGAATAATTAATAATATATCACCTAATATCAGCAGTTATACCTTTATACATACATAAATATAAGCGTGCGCGAGTGGGCACACACACTCACACAAAGAGAGATTATGGTGTTCGTGGAGTTAATGGTAGTGACGACAACAATGGTGGCGGCCAAGGATGAAGTCAAAAAATATTTTTTGGGTGGATACTTTAACAAGTTTTATTTTTTCTTACGAATTGATAGTAGTGTGATGATACATTTATATTGCAAAATTCAATAAATGAGAAATGACCAAAATTTGATATACATCGTCTGCACAAACAAAAAGAACAACAAGACTAGTTGTAATTTTTATGAAAAAAATAAGGTCTTAAAAACTATTTAAAATTGGCCTCGATTAGTTTCATACTTTAAAAGCATTTATTGGGGAAGAGATACTGTGGATCTTCTCTCACAATGAAACACGTAGGATGTTAAATGATTAACCATCAAAAATATTATTTTATTATATTTAATAATTAGTTAATTGGTTATTATTTGAGATTAAATGTATTAGATTTCTCGATTTTTTAGCTTATAATTTTTCTATTTTTTGGATTTATTTTGTAGGTAATTTAGTTGATTTAAATTAATAATAGATAATGTAATTGAAGCAAACATTAGAGGAAGGGTCACAATTGAAATGAAAATATTTGATAAGGGTTGAAGAGTCAAGATTAAAATATGAAGATTTGGAGATAAGTTAGTAATTTAATCCTTGTGGGAGTCTAAATTAGTAAAAAACTCATTTACAATTAAATTAAAAAAGTACTCTAAAAGATAAGGTTTTGACACGTTTTCAGTATTTTAGCAATAAATGTTTACTTTGATATCCAATTGACCTGATTTTTGCAGCATTAGAAAGAAGATTTCAATAGCTATACAAGTATATTTTATGAACATTTCATGAATCGGCCTTTAACTGTACAAAAATTGAGATTAAGATACCCATGTGGGGGCGTGCCCCCAAGAATTGATACACGAGATTTAACCTAAAAGGGCGCTTTATTGGAAAGAGATTGTTTCGATGGCAAACCTATTCCTCCAGGTATATTTATATATGACTTATCTCATGTCAAGGATCATCTTAGAATCATCTTTCTTAGTGTTTTACATTATTTTCTTAACTTTCAGAGATCTACAATCTCTTATGAGTAGTTTTATTTGTACTCTTTAGCCTAGTGTTATGAATTTGAGATTGTTTATTTAAATATTATGTTTGTGCAATTATTTTTCTTGAATTTAGTGTAAAATCTTTGTTTTTCAAGATTGATTAAATGTTTTAGAAAAGTTTTATATTATGTGTAATTATTTGATTATTGAGTTTTTGATATATTAAATATGTATAATTCCATGCAAGTTTTATAAAATTAGTTCTTCAATTCCTATTTTACATCAATCAAAATAATTGTGTGTCAAACGCTATATCTTTCGGTTGATTATATTGATTTGAAAATCAATTGAGAAAATTATAAATTACATAAATATAATTGATGATGCACAAATTGGTCTTCGTGTAAGATCAACGTCAAGTGTGGGATTAATGAGCAATTAATAAGCAATCAATGACAATCAAGAATTAAAACAGTAAGCAATAGATCAACACAGGAATTTATAGTGGTTCGGTCCGGATGACCTACGTCCACTCTCGGGAATGGCAGCGGTGGCCTGTGGTATTTTATTGATGAATAATAGTCTCCGGAGAGTTACAGTGTTTTGAGGGAGAGAGAGAAAAAAAATAATGTGTGTATGGAGGTGTAGTGTGTGTAGGAGCTTCAAGGTGTAGAGGTCTAAATGTGGTGCCAATGTCATGCCCTCTATGTGGAGAGGGCTTACATTATATAGGCTTAATAAGGCGGTGAGGCAGTGACGTGAGGGAGAGTGCTTCTGCTATTTTGGTAAGTATAGTTATGGTAGGAGATCTCCGTGCCTATCTCGATATTTTCTCTCTCGTGCGCCTATTCCTTCTGAGGAGGATTCTGGGTTGGATTGTGCTTGATCCTGAGTCTAGACTTGAGTTGGAGTGTGCTCGGACTTGCATTGGAGTGTCCAGGAGAAGAGAACAAAAGAGGGACCAAGAGGAGGGACAGCCTGGGCGGTGCCCTCTGGTTGTGGATGCTCCTGGGCGACGTCCTCTTGTGCTTTGGGCGTTGGCTCCCCAAGCGCTTTGGCTTTTTGGACTTCTTCTTGATCCTCTTCTAATGGGTTGATCCAACTTCCTTTGGATCCTGGTTACTTGGGCTTTCTCGGTTTATTTTTGTTGGGCTTGACCCAGTCAAATTTGAGCTCATCATTTGTCCCCCAAGCCTCTGACTTTTGTGAGAGGAAGGGATTGTGGACATGTGCTTCTAGATAGATGAGGGTTCCTTGCTCCCCATGATAGTCTTTAGATTTTCATTCCTGCTGGATTTCGGGAGAGAGTAGGACGGAGAGTTTATATAAATAAAGTGACGTTGGCTACATGAGTAGGTAATTAACAATGTTTATGGAGTAAAAAAGTTATAATAAAGGGGGAGATGAAACAAAGGGTGATGGTCCCACTTTCTTAACATAAGTCCTCATTTTTTTTCTTGGTCTGGGCGTTGGCCCCTCTTTCTTTTTTTTTCTTTCTTTTTTCTTTCTTTCTTTGGTTTCTTCCTTGGGCGCCTAACACCTTTCTTTCTCTCTCTCTTTTTTTCTCCTTGGCTATTTGGGCGCCGCCCTTTGCTTCCCCTCTCCTTTTTTTTCTTTCTCTCTACTTGGGCATCGCCCTTTGCTTTTTTTTTTCTTTTCCTTCCTTGCTTGGCCTGGGCGTCGCCCCTTCTGCTTCTTTCTTTCTTTTTTTATTTTCTTTCCTTGCTTGGGCGTTGCCTCCCATGACCCATCTCTTTTTTATTTTTATTTTTATTTTCTTCCTTTGGTCTGCTTGGGCGTCGCCTCATCCCCTTTTCTTTTTTTTTTTGACTTTCTTTGGCTTGGGCGCCGCCCATTTCATTCCTCTTTTTTTTTTGACTTCCCTGTGTGACGCCTCCTTCATTTTATTTTTCTTCCTTGTTAGGCGCTGCCCTCTTGGGCGCTGGCCCTTCTCCCCTATCTTTTCTCCAGAAGGCGAGGTCTGGTGCCCCTAGTTCTTCTTGATCAAGGTTCAATGGCCAGGTTGTTTCCCAAGAGATGAGTCCCGGTAGTGCCCCGACTCCGTCTGTGACTCATGTGTGCATCAGAGCTAGTTGTAGGAGTTGGGACTCTAGTACAGATGGCTTGAGTTTCAAAAGTGTACCTGACAAAAACAGTGTTATCCCTACATTAAAATATCTTAACATGATTATCTGTAGGTTGCTTGCATGAGGCCACAGACAGAGTTGTGGGCGTCTCGAGCCACATGAACTGAGGCCGAGCTATGTATAATGTCGGTAGATGACTACCGTAGGAGAAGTGACTACTTGCACTAGGGCAGAGTCATAGAGGTCGAACTACGTATAATCTCGGAGATAGCTATCGTGGCAGAGGTGACTACTTGCACGAGAGCAAAGTCATAGAGGCCGAACTACGTATAGTCTCGGGAGATAGCTGTCGTGACATAAGTGACTACTTGCGCGAGAGCAGAGTCATAAAGGCCGAGCTACGTATAGTCTCAAAGATGGCTATCGTAGCAGAGACTTGTAAGGTAACTTGCACGAGAGCATATTCAGAGGATGACTTGCACGAGAGCTTAATCAGAGGCCGAACTACGTATAGTCTCGAGAGTTAGCTACCATAGCAGAGATTCATTCCATTGAGATGGAGATAAAGAGGACGGGAGCCTGAGGTGGTGTTGTGTGCCTAGTGAGAGAAGGCGAAACCCATCGTCTAGGCGACATCATGGGAGACGCCTAAGGTGGAGAGGGCGAGACGTCTAGTCTAGGCGCCTGGTGCTAGGGGCGCCTTTTGTCTACACTTTGTTGTTAAGTCATGCTCTGACTTTTGTAAGCTATTTATTTTTAGGCAAACAAAATAATTCTGGACACAATAATCTTCACAAAATTTTATTTCGTAAAATAACAAATAACAAAATAAATCAACTGAAAAAATAAAGGATAGATAAAATATTCTGGTGCTTGGTGTCCCATAGGTGGGCCAATACTTTTCTAGTGAAGTTGGAATCACATCCTCCTAGCCTTTAGGCGATCGTCTGGATTTCTCTGAGAGGTTGCTGGCGTTCTCTGTCATCCTAGTCCCGACTAGGTGGCGGGGCTTGTCCTCTGCCAGTAACGTACTACCTTAAGTGGCCACGTTGTATGAGATCCTCAATCTGTCTTTTAAGATCAAAGCAGTCGTTAGTATCATGGTCGTGGTCGTGGTCGTGGTGGAAACGACAGTACTTGTTCGTGCTCCTCCAATTCGGGGTGGTGTCTTCATCTTCTCTGGCCAGCATACTGTAGGGTCATCCTGTATTTGGAACAGGATATGCTCCACGGAAGCATTGAGTGGTGTGAAGGTTTGCTGCTTTCTTAGAGGTGGGGGGCCAAGGTGGTCCTTGATAGAGATTCTCTCTGTCCTATTTTTTTGTTCTCTATCTTCCACTTGTCTTCGTGGGTGTCCTTCCTTTTCTCACCCTTATAGGAGGACTCACCTCGTCTAGCCTTGGTGACATCTTTGACATTTATGTACTTCTGTGCCCTTGACAGTAGCTCGAACATGCTGGAGGGAGGCTTCTTGAATATTGAGAACATGAAACTAGAGGTGCGAAAGCCGGTGATGAAGGAGGCCAGGGCTACCTTGTCATCTGGCTCCTCAATCTAGAGGACCTCCTCATTGAAGTAGGTGAGGTAGTCTCTGAGGCTTTCATCCCTATCCTGCTTGATGGTGAGCAGGTGGGTCACTGGTCTCTAATGTCGACATCCCCTAATGAAGTGGGAGACGAAAGACCTATTGAGTTCTGCAAAAGAGTGGATAGAGGAGGGTCTGATCTTGGAGAACTAGTGACTTGCGGACCCCTTGAGGGTGGTAGGGAATGCCCTGCACATGATCTCCTCAAGCACGTTGTGGAGTTACATGAGGGCTTTGTGGGTGTCCAAGTGGTCGAGGGGGTCTCTGTTACAGTCGAAGATCTCGATGGTAGGCATCTTGAACTTCGAGGGCAGGGGTAATTAACTATGTCCGCAACAAAAGGTGTATTAGTACGTCTTACTAGGTAATCCACTATCTCAGGCTCTTGCGCCTTGATGGCGTTGTGGGCATCACCAAGTTAGTTTTACATCTCTCTCATCTTTTCGTCTCATTGGTTGGGGACATACTTCGTTGGGTGGTGGTACTGGCTTCCATGATCATCATACCAGCTCTCTCCTTCGTCCACTTGTGCAAGTATGTGTGGAGGGGGAACACGTGAACTTTCTTCGCACTAAGGAGGGACTGCAAAACGAGGTGCTCCCTGGTGTGGTCATGGGGCATTTTGGCGAGGACCCCTATGGTGAGGGGCTACCTGATGCCTAAAAAAGATAGGTTGTGGTTCCTCTCTTGTTTGAGGGACTAGGGCTCCTCCCACAGGGGCAACAAGTTGAGGGGTGACCCCTCGTTAGGTGAGCATCAGTTGAATGAGTTGCTGATTCTGCTTCACCAGCGACTGCATAGTCTGTAAGAGCTGTTGTCCAACGATGGAAGTCGCCGTAGTAGATGGTTGTGAAGGTGCGATGGGAGGTGGGACCTCCTCCCGATGTGCTGGGTTGTCGTCTCCCGGCTGTTGAGACATCGATCTGGTCGTGATCGCCATGGATTGCAAAAGGATTGAAAGGTAGTAGAAACTTAGTCGTTTCCCACAGACGGCGCCAAACTGATGGTGCACAAATTGGTCTTCGTGCAAGATCAACAGTCAAGTGTGTGATTAATGAGTAATTAATAAGCAATCAATGGCAATCAAGAATTAAAACAATAAGCAATAGATCAACACAGGGATTTATAGTGGTTCGGTTCAGATGACCTACGTCCACTCTCGGGAATGACAACGGTGGCCTGTGGTATTTTATTGATGAATAATAGTCTTCGGAGAGTTACAGTACTTTAAGGGGGAGAGAGAAAGAGACAAGCAATGTGTGTATGGAGGTGTAGTATGTGTAGGAGCTTCAAGGTGTAGAGGTCTGAATGTGATGTCAAGGTCATGCCATCTATGTGGAGAGGGCACTTACATTATATAGGCTTAGTAAGGCTATGAGGCAGTGACGTGAGGGAGAGTACTTCTGCTATTTTGGTAAGTATAATTATGGTAGGAGATCTCGGTGCCTATCCCGATATTTTCTCCATCGTGCTCCTATTCCTTCGAAGGAGTATTCTGGGTGGGATTGTGCTTGAGCCTGAGCTTGGACTTGAGTTGGAGTGTACTCGGACTTGCACCGGAGTGTCCAGGAGAAGAGAGCAAAAGAGGGACCAAGAGGAGGGACAGCCTGGGCGGCGCCTTCTGGCTATGGATGCTCCTAGGCGACGCCCTCTTGTGCTTTGGGCGTTGGCTCCCCAAGTGCTTTGGGTGTTGGCTTTTTGGACTTCTTCTTGATCCTTTTCTAATGGGTCGATCCAACTTCCTTTGGATCTTGGTTACTTGGGCTTTCTCGATTTATTTTTGTTGGGCTTGACCCAGTCAAATTCGGGCTCATCAATAATTATCCAATGAAAATGAATATATCTAGATCTCAAAGCTAAAAGGTCATTTTTTCCATTAGATTATTTCTTTAAATTTTACTTGCAATCATTCTTCAAACCAATTCAACTTTTTTCAAGAATTCTTGTTCTTCCTTTACATTAATTATTCCTAATTTCATTTTAATCCACGTGGTTCGACCTTAGACTTATCGAGTATTATTACTTCTTGAACACTTGCACTTGGGTGCATCTTATTAGGATCAAGTAAGTTTTTGGCACCATTTTCAAGTAATGAAAGAGTAATTTGAGAAGACAAAGAAGAAGAAAGAAGAATTCACCTTCATTAGATGAATTACTTGGAGATAGCTTTTTCTAGGTAAATTTAGGTCATAAATCTTGGTGAGCCACACAGTCTTCAACAAGCAGGATTTTCACCAACATATTATTAATATAGACCTCAATTGTTTTCCCAATTAATTCTTTGAGGATCTGATGCTAATACATAGCTTCACCATTTTCAATCCATAAGACATTACCTGCTAACAGTGCAACCCTTGCTCTGTAACAAAAGAGTTATTCTCTTGGTCATCTGAATGCATGCAGATTTAATTATATCCTTAGAACATGTTTATAAAGCTTAAGATTTGGAACCCTACTATGGCATCTACCTAGAGATCAATTCTTGTGAGTGGGAAATAATCCTTTGGCCAAGCTTTGTTGAGGTCTATGAGATCATTGTAAAGCCTCAATTTCCCATTGTGCTTGTTGATCAACACCACATTGGCCAACCATTTTGGGTATTGAACCTCTCTGATGGACTTTGTGTACAAAAGCCTGCACACTTCCTTTGCAATAGCTCTGACTCTTTCCGAGGTAAACATTCTTTGTCTTTGTCTGATTGAATTGAAGGAGGGATCTTTGTTAAGTTTATAACCCATAACCCTGGGATCAATTCTAGAATATCTTCGTGGCTCCAAGCTAACATGTCCTAGTTATTATGTAAGAATTCCTCCATCTTGCTACTTATATGTGGGGAAAGCTCAAATCCCACATATGTTACCCGATCTGGGTCTCATCATAGTATTATTGGAATCAGTTCCTCCTTGGGGTGAGCTATTTTCTCTTCCTCAGGTTCTCTTGGATCAATATTATCCACCTGGCATATCTATGATGATTGGCTATTCTTGGTTGAAGCTACATAACATTCTTTGGCCATGACTTGATCACCCTTTATTTCCTCTATCATATTTTTTGTTGGGAATTGGAGAAGAAGGTGGTACATAGAAGGGACTACTTTCAGAGAGTTAAGAGTTGGTCGCCAGAAGATGACATTGTATGCTGAGGGGCAGTCCATTACTAAGAAATCCACCTAGTGGGTAAACTAAGTAGAGGGATGTCCTATGGTGATTGGGATGGATATCGCTCCTAATAGTTAAGCCTTCTCCCCTAAAAAACCAACAATAGAAGCTCTCTGATAGAACTAAAGTCTCGTCTTTCCACATCTAATTGGTCAAAGATTGTAGCAAAGATTATATTAGTTGATTTGTTGTCTATAAGGTCCTCTGTACAACATGGTTAGATGCAATTATTGAAATGATCACAGGGTCATCGTGTGGAAAGAAAACTCTTTTGAGGTCTTCGTATGAAAAGGTAATTGGTGGTGTAACTCTGGGCTTTTTCCCTGGGTGTACTAGGTTAGCCTCTTCAAAATCAATGTAAGCTATTCTTGCGCAAGCTAGTCTTGCCAAGCTACTTTCTTATCCAACCACCAACTCTCCTAAGATTACCTTTATTTCCCCTAAGGGCTTTTGGTGTCCATGAGCCTATGGACACAGAGCTTTCTCTTATCTCTATTTCTATCAATTAACCTTCCCAAATAGCCCCATTGAATCAACTTTCTATTTGATCTTTGAGGGTGATACAATCATCCATATCATGCCCATAGTCTCAATGAAACCGGTAGTATTTATCTCTTGCTATTTTATGAGAGTGTGTTTTCATCTTTTCGAGCTACTTGAGGACGTTGTCATTGTGCACCTGGAAAGAGGACTTATTGAGGTCAAGCTCAGAGCAAAACCTCCTGAACTTGTCATTGTCAAACTATTTACCATTGTCACTGATGATAATTGCCAAGATACCAAATCTGTAAACAATTGACCTCTATACAAATCCTTGAATTTTTTTCTTAGTGATTATAACTTGGGGCTCTGCCTCAGACCACTTTGTAATGTAATCTATTGCAACAATGAAAAACTTATTCTGCCCTTTCTTCATTGAGAGGTGTCCCATAATATCTATTTCTCATTGGGCGAAAGGACAGGAGCTTACCAATGGAGAGAGCTTGATATGGGCTAGTTCTGGAAGTGCAGCAAACTTCTATCATTTTTCGCATTTCTGTATGTAAATTTGTGCATCTTTCTTCGTTGTGGGCTAGAAATACCCTTGCTTTTCACCTTTTAGGCTAGGGCATGCACTTTGAAGTGATTTCCACAAATTTCCTTGTGCACCTCCTCGAGTATATATGTTGCTTTATGGGGCTCAAAAATCTCAAGTATCGGAGCAAGTAGCCTTTTTGTAGAGCATTTGGTTGAGAAATGTGTATCCTACAGCCATTCTTTGAAGATTTCTTACCTTCTAGACTCCCCAATGTCAAGTTTCATGTTGTAATTATGCAAATATTTCATCGATCCAACTTACTTCCTACATTATTGGTTGTACATCTGCTCACTACGTGCTTAATTTTTGCAAGAATTAGATGGTTCTAACTAGATCACCTAATAAAACCGAGGCTAGATGTGCTAGAGAGTACACAAGTGAGTTTTGTGATTGAGGGAACTGGACAATCTCAAAATGCTCAAATTTTGGCACAAGCATCTTTACAATGCTAAAAATAAGGTTTCATACGAGGCTATACTCCCTTTGTAGCTACCTTACCACTAGCTGTGAGTCACTATAAGTTGAAGATTTTTTACTCCAAGTGACTCGGCAAGCCCTATGCTTGTAGTGATGGCCTCATACTGTATCTCATTGTTTGATACCTTGAAGCCAAAGCGTAGGTATTAGATCACATTTTGTAATTGGTTAATTTTGTGGAGTTCATTATAAATCTCAATATTTTCCATGGTCACAATGCTATCAAGTTGAAGATCTGAAAGCTTCATTGACAGGAGTAGATCAAGTGTTGACACAATATCATTCAACCTCCGTATGCACCTTCAAGTTTAGGACAAAGGTAATGTCCTAGACACCTAAGATGAACCCTTAGTTACTTTCATCTTAGGATGATTAGGATGAAAATGGAATTGAAATCACTATATGTATGGCTCCTATGTGATTTCAAAAGAAAATATTTTCTTAAAAAAAATTTGTTTTGAAAACATAGATTGAGTCATTATCGGACCTCTCTTGAGCAACAATCTTTAGTGCTCAAGCAGACTAGTTTTTGCTTGGTTTTGTGGTTTAAAAATAGGTAACAACTGATCTATGCTTGACAGTCTTGGCTAGAGAGGGACCTTTATGACATAGAGAATTTGACAGAAAAAAGGCCATGGGGAAATAACACAGAGCTCACTCGAGCTGTCCTTCAAGGTTGCTTGAGCAGTGCTTATGGTCGCTCGAGCAATGCTTCTCCTAGACAAGATGCAAACGTAATTTTTATTTTAGATCCAACCACCCTCCCATCAATTGAGCAATCGTTCGCGAATTCGAGTTTTCTTATTTTCTAAAATTATCCTTATTCTGGACCTACACATAGGGGGAGCCTTTACCACAAGCCTTTTGTGAGGTTTCTAAGAAATAAAACACTTCTTCTACCTTGAGAGCTTCTGCCACTAACCTAGATCCCTAAATACAATGGCTACTATTAAAAATTCTACCCAACCTCACAACTTGGTATTGAAAATCTTGATGGTTTAATACAAACCCATAGAGTGTACAAATCGAGTGCCTTTGGTGTGAAGCCTTGAAGAATGTTTGAGGCCTAAATGAAACGTGCAATGGGAATTTCAAGTGAAGCTAGCCATAACATCGAACCAAGATTGTACTCGAGTACTTGTTGACTGACTTCGATTTTAGTAGATTAGATTTTGGTGAACCAAGAAGGTTCCCCGTGATTTTTTCTTGAGAAGGATTTCTACATCAACCAATCGCATGTGTTATTTATCGCTTTTACATATACACTAATGATTTGATGTACACATGCACACTATGTGCTTGATGAATTGATTATTTAAATCTACATATCATATATAGTTGCTTGATTGAGTTTTCGTTGCATTTGTTGAGATCACTGTGTGAGATTGAGTCTTAATCAACAAATTGATAAAATCAATACACTAATCTATATGGGTGTTTTGGGTTGTGGTGATTTAAAGGGGGTTCTCACTTAAATTGTCATATCATTATGAGAAGAGGTAATTGAGGTCAAATTGGGTTAAAATTGGTATTTGTCTAAGTGCAAAATTTAATAGCCTATTCATCCCCCCTTTTAGGTATAGTGTGCGATTCCTCATGTATAATCGAGTAGAAAGATCTTACACGTGAAGTGTTATATTTTTCTTCAAATTGGTATCGAAACAAGGTTTTTATTGAATTGCACTTAGTGTAGGCATTCGTTGCATATTTGCCTAATTGACTTAGTTTTTGTGATTTGATATTCATTATAACTATTGGTTGGTTATTTATGGAATCTTAAAAAGAAGGAGGTTCAATAGCACGACTGCCACTCTTTGATGGTACAAACTATGTATATTGGCGAGCATGTTTAGATCTATATGCCAGAGAGTTGGAGCCCTTCGATGGACACCACACCGATTGAAGGTAGTGAAGCCATTGTTGAACTAAAATCCCTAAATACTGGGTCTAAAATCAAGTACGAGTTTGTGTGGCAAAACTTGAAAGGTATGAATGTGATAGTCAATGTTGTGACACCCAATAAGTTCCTAAGGATCTCCAATTGTGAGACTTCCAAAGATGCATAGGACATCCTCTAGGTTTCTCATGAAGGAACAACTTTAATAAAGATATCTGTTCTCCAAAGGTAACATCCCAATTTGAGACTTTTAGGATGCAAAAATTTAGTGATTTCTATGCTAGATTGTGCGACATCGTAAATTCATCCTTTGCATTAGGTACCAAGTATGATGAATCCACGATTAAATGAAAAATATTGAGATCTCTACTGGAGAGGTTTCATGCTAAGATAACTGATTTGGAAACTAGAGCCAAATCGAAGACGGTTTCAATAGAAGTCCTAGTTAGGTCTATTTTGACTTTTGAGATGAATCTTTAACCACCCAAGACACCAAGGGGCATGATATTAAACTCAATATGAGAAGATGGAGATGAATCCAAGTAACCTTATTTGGGAAAACCTAGCCCACTTTGCAAGCAAGTTTAGGAAGTATATCAAGGCCAGAGGAGTTGAGTCCTTAGGGTGAAAAAGCAAGATAAGTAGACCTAAATTGTCCAAAGAAATAGGATAAAATAAAAGGGGAAAGGAAAGAGGTGCAAGGACCTTAATGGTACAAGTGTCAAGGGTTTTGATACATGGCTTGGAAATGTCCTAATCAAAAGAAGAATATATGCCCGTAGAGAGTAGAGAAAGCGAGTCTGAGTCAACAACAAGTGAGGATACTTCCTCTCAAGAAGATGAGGAAGAGTTCATGGTTTTAGTAGGATCACATTCCTTCCCCCTGAGAGAGACTTCAAAAGATGAAGTCAAGAGAAAAAGTCATCTGCCTATTTCCCGAGCTAACCCATGAGATTTTCAGGGAAAACTGTTGTGGGTGAGATATGAGGACTTTGAGAGCCTCACCATCTCTACCAAGTTGGACTCTCTGAGTGCTTAAAACAAGGGCATCGCACCTAATAGGTAGGTGAGGTGGAAAACTATGAACCTAGGTGATCATTTATGCATGTATCAAAGCACCCTGGGGTCATACTTTCTATATATATTTTCTTTTATTGTATTTTCTTTGTTATTAAACATGGTAATTCACATTTTGGTTTGCTTTATAATGATTTCATCCTTAAATCAAAGTTAACATATGCATTTCTATGAGTCATATTAGGGGATTGAGAACTTAGTAGCATAAATCTTATTATATGATTCATGATCCAAAGTCTCGTTCATCTTAGAGTACTTGGATAGTGTTTACCTTTGAAAAATTTATAAACCAAGTAAAATCCAATCATTCACCTTCATACTTAGGAGTCTTGTTAGTTTAATTGTTTTATGACACTAAGTGTTGATGATGGGTGAACAAATGATTAAAAGTTAGTTAAACTATAATCCCTTAAAAGATGCCAAAGACTAATTGCGAGAAAAGAAACCAATGTGGTCAATCATTAAAAGGTGAGGCATAAATAAATGGCTAAAAACAATTGCACTTGAATTGTTGAGAGTACTTATACTTAATTTTAATTTCTCATATTTAAAACTCATAGAGCTAATGCTAAACATATTTAATAGCATATTGATAAAGCATAAAATTCATAATCATGCTAATTAAAGCTATTAGAGAAGAAAAGATAAAAGAAAGAGGGAGTGGTCAAAAAAAATTATTAGGACACTCACTAATCGATCATGTATTCACTTAGATGATATATTAGGTGTTCATTTATATATTATTAATGATTTGAACTAAACCGAATCCTAATTGTGTTGAACTTGAATTGGTTTCACCCACGTTGCACTTGAATTGGTCAAAGTTGAACAAAATTTGAACACGTGTGAATGAAATTGAGCATTGTTCTAAGATGCATGAAACTGAGTTCCATATTTTAGAATATGTCTTAGATTAATGTTATGAGATGATAAAATTTGGATAGAACTATTATAATGTGAACATATGTGATTTTCATGATTAATGACATTGTGTATTTTATGATTAATTGAAAATTGCATTACATTTAGTTCCAAATTCATCCATACATGTGCATTTAGGTTTTACATACACCCATGTATGATTTTAAGGCTATAGAAGTAGTTGAGAGCCATTGGGAATAAGTGATTGAATACCTTAGACTATTTAGTCACTACTTTTGATCCTTTGTACTTCTAAGAAAGAAGAAAAAGTCTGAGTCATCACGATTTGGGCAATTGATTCATGCCAATTAGAGCTGTCTTAGAGATTTTTAGTTTAGGTCTGATGAGAGATTTAAGTGTTTTTATTCATTAATGACATGCACAAAAGTAATCTTTACTTTTTTTTGTTGACTTTTCCATTTTTTTGATATTTTTATTTATTTAATTAACTTTTTCATTTGTTGTGACACACTCTTAGTTCTAATCTTGATATTCTTATCATATTTGACTTTGAGTTATATGCCTTATTTTTCCTTTGTTTAGTTTGCTTGCATGATTTTACTACTTGAAGTGTATTCATACCTTCTTGTTATACTATGATTTTTATGTCATGAATGTTATATGTTGTCATTGGGTTGACATTTGTAACAAAAAATGACAGAATATTTTAGGTACATATGAGAGGAATCAGAGAGATTTACTCTTGACTAGACTAGATATGGTGCACGTGAAAATAGAAATGGAGAGAGTTTTTTCGAATACTCAAGGGGAGCAAATTTACAAACTTGGCATGAAGTCACATATTTTACACTTGTTATTTTACTTGTGAACACCAATTAAGGGAGAGAACTTGTAATATTTCATATTGATATCAATAGGTTCTCAAGTATATTGGGCAAGTTAGTTCCTAACATGATACATATTTTCACTTGCATGATGTATACATATTTATGTCCTACACTTAACTTGGTGTTTCTCAAACCTGTGGTTATATATGTATTTCTCTAACATATTATACTTTTCACGAGATTTTGGTTTGAGTGATGATGTGTTGGACTAGATCTTCAAGCTTCATCTAAAGAAGTACATCTTGTATTTAGGTAGAGATTTGGAACGTGTACATGAGAGTTGAGATTAGATTTACAATTTGTTTTGTTCAATGATTTTTGAGTTGTAATCTTAATTTCAGAATTGTGTATTCTGTCACAAAATTTCCAAAGGGGGAGATTGCTAGACCACATTTTGTAATTGACTAAATTCCCGGAGTCCATTGTAAATCTCAATATTTTCTATGGTCATGATTTAGTTGAAGATTCGAAAACTTACTTGAAGGGAGGAGATCAACTGTTAAAACAATATCATTTAACCTCATATGAACCTTTATGATTAGGACAAAGGTAATGATCTAGATACCTAAGATGAACCTTTAGCTGCTTTTATCTTAGGATGATTAGAATAAAAACAGAATTGAAAGCAATCCATCTTTGGCTCCTAGGTGATTTCAAAAGAAAAGATTTTCAAAACAAATTTTTGTTTTGAAAACATAGATTAAGCCATTACCGAAACCTTCTTGAGTAACACCCTTTAGCGCTCAAGAGGATTAGTTTTTGCTTTATTTTGTGCTTCAAAACTTGGTAGGGTCCGATCTATACTCGTTAGCCTTTGTTGTAGCGGTCTCTTTATAACTTAAGGAATTTAATGGAAAAAAGACACGAGAAAATAGCACAAACCTTGCTCTATGAGCTTGTACGAGCAGTCCTTCAAGGTTGCTCAAGCGGTGCTTATAGTTGCTTGAGTGGTTCTGTTCTTGGACAGGATAGATACGTGATTTTCATTCTAGAACCAACCGCCTTATGACTACTCTCCCATCGATCGGGCAGTTCTAAACTCCCACATGTTTATAGTAATATAATGATAAAGGTGTATAGTAATTTAATATATATAATGGCGTAGGAAATACTAATATCGTAAATAATAGTTAAAACTTGGTTTTTAGCTCGTGAATATAAGAAATAATTTGTAATAGAACTTATATCAACTATGTTTGATGTGCAAATGTATGTTGTATAAGTTTGGATTGGTTTTGGAAGGGTTTGAAATGGATTGAAAATTAAAAATGGAGAATATAGGCAAAACTGGGCAAACTATATTGGTACTATGTACCGGTACTGAATCGTACCGGTATTGTGTTCCGGAACCATTTGGTCCAGTGAGTTAACTGTACCGGTACTGTGCTCCAGAACTGTACCTTACCGGTACTGCAGAAAGAGATCTGACCTTTTAAAGTCGTGATTTGTGGTCCATTTTCGCCCTAAAAATACATTAGGACGTCTCCTTTAGCCCCATTTCAGCCCCTCTAACTCTAGAAACACTAAGAGAGGAAGAAAGAAGGAGAAAACACAAGATTAAAAGGAAAAAACAAGAGGTTTAAGAGTGATTCAACATTCAAGCCCCTAGTTATTCAAGAGCCAAGGTAGGGGCTTTCTTCTATTCTTGTTCATTGATGTTAGTGTTATTATATATATATGTTTTAATTCCTGATCATATGTATTTGCTATAGGTTCTTTGTTTCTTGGTTCTCTTGCAATTACTCACATGTTTTACATAAAGTTAGGGTTGTATACCCATGAAATTCCTCTTTTGTTTGAAAAACCCTAGTTTTCAAGAGTGATGGGTTTTCCTCTTGAACTCTTCCTTTATTCTCAATCTCGAAACTATAGTGTTTTGTGTAAAGTAATAAAATGATATTGTTGTGATCTCTTGCATTTTTCTTAGTTGATTATTAAAAATGTCACATGCTTAATTTGGGATTTTTTAGATATGCATGTGAATGAAGAAATTGAGTTTGGTATTGTATCTCTTATGAGTGTGGAATGACCATGGGTGGCCTTGGACGAGATATCGTAGAGTGGGTAGACGTGTTTCATACTCCGTGTAGGTTTGGATTTTTCCTACCACTCGAAGTGGGATTAGTGATTTGGTAAGACTAAACCACTATTGCTCACGGGTACCGAGGCAGAGGGTTTAGTATACTAATGTCTAGGTTGGATACGTCACTACCGTTGGTATGACATACGCTCTTCCTAAAGGATGGATATCTTTGAGAAGATTTGTGTGGATGTGTGCGGGCTAGATGTTACTCAAGGTGTTGATTCATGGGGTATGTCTCGCATCAAGTTTGAGATACATATACATATTATTGTGGAATATTCAAGTTATGGATACTATTATTATTGTGGAAAATGGTTTCTTACAAAGAATTGTGGAAGTATGAGATTCTATAAAGTCTTGTGGGAAAATGATTCATATTTTGGTCATGGTTATTTATTGTAACTTGGTTTTTATTGTTTCATTAAATTTACTGTTGCTACTTAAACTTGAGATCGACTTTAAAATGTCTTTGTTTTACTTCAAAGATTATATATGCTATTTGTAAAATTAGACTGACCGTTTTTATATACTTTTCTAAACCTTGTTCGGGTTTGCAAGAATTTTCCTAAAAGAGCTTCATGCTCACCCCCTACTTAACAACCTTTTCAAATTATCCTCTCGAGGAAGAGCTAGGTGTTGAGTAGCTCGCACACTGGGAGACTCCGATAGACGGGAGAGTGGATCCCGAGATGGACGCTTAGAGCGACACATTCTTTTGTTTTAGACTAAGATATTATCTTGAACATTGTGAAACCTAGTGTTCTTTTGTTATTCTGCTACGTTATAATATTTAAATTTTTTGGGATGTAAAGGTCATAGTTATGCATATTCTTTTGGATAATGTTGTAAATTCTATGGATGATTTCATGAAGTCTTATTTATTAATGGACTTTATTTAGTGCTCTCATGATGTGAATGGTTTATAAATTGTAATGCCGTCCAAGGTGATTTTTGGGGCATTACAGCAGTTGTTCGCAAATCTTAGTTTTCTTATTTATTGAGATTATCCTTATTCCAGACCTATAAATAGGGAGAGTTTTTTCCACAGCTAGGCTAAGCCTCTTATGAGATTTTTAAAAGAGAAAACATTTCTTCTACCTTGAGAGCTTCCACCACTAACTTAGATCCCTAAATCCAAAGGCTACCATTAGAGATTCTACCTAACCTCACAACTTGGTGTTAAAGATCTTGATGGTTTAGGCCAAACTCGTTGGAGTGTGTAAACCGAGTGTTTTAGGTGTGAAGCCTTGAAAATTGATCGAAGTCTAAACGAACCGTACTATTTATTGTTGTAGTTTTTCGTATGCTATCAATTTAATACTGTTTTGTATATCAAAAATAAGTTTTCATTAATAAAATAAAAGTTAACTATATCATGTGTAACTCATATAAGACGTCAACAGTCAATGAATTTAAACATATGCTAATGCCCGAAGCATTTGCAACCAGCATGCTTCAATTTATGATGAAAACTGAACGATAGTCTGAGTGAAGTTCACATTACTATCAATTCATAACATTAAGGATATACATTAAATTTTTAATATTTAGGGGTGTAAATTAAGAATCGAAATCCTTTAAGGGTGTAAAATGATATTAGCCCAAACAATAAAGAAAACAGAGTTAAAACCAGACAAAATAATCGAATCCCACGGTCTCCACTCAAAAACCGCTAAACATTATTCAAAACCATAAACCGCCAACAAGTTCAAAGCCCACCATCCTCACACAGTCGCACAC
>CM042189.1:25353153-25363678 GCA_023539305.1 Ilex asprella
GCATAAATGGATGAACTCTTTAAACTTATCAAGTAAATGGTCGATCTCAATCAAACAGAATATTAGGGGTCAATAATTTAGTTCAAAATTTAGATCCAAATAACAAAACTCTTTGACTAAGCCCGATAAAATTTAGATAACTTAATAGACTATTGACAAGAATTTGTGCATAAATGGATGAACTCTTTAAACTTATCAAGTAAATGGTCGATCTCAATCAAACAGAATATGACACAATTATGTTTAATTATAATTTATACACAATATAAATTTAATAGGATACAAATTCTATTTGTTTATAATTACCATTAATTTAATAGAACTTTACTGTGAATTTAATAATTACCATTAATTTAAGCCCCTGAATTATATCCCAAAATAAATACAAGTAGTATTAATAAGCACTTGGACTATCTCTTTAAATTATGAAAAATATTATATAAACTTAATTTAGAGACCTAACCTAAGAATTTTGAATTACTCCAATAGCTACACTGAATTAGGTTCATATAACATTGCTCTTAAATTATTTTAGACCTTAGTTCTTTTTTTATTTATCTTTTTTGATGGTTGATTGCAAAAAAATAATAAAATAGATGACTATATACCTATAAAATTTTTAATAAAGGAAGAAAATGTGATATTAAAAAAAATTGTATTAATGTTGGACTTTTAATAAATGAAGTTGACAACAAATAGAAAAGTGTAACCTCAAAGAATCTTCAAAGCCAGTAATGAACAAGAACAATATGCCCCTTTATCCTTCATTTTTATGTAGTCTACTCCATACATACATTCAACCCTATACCACCACCAGGCAATAGGTTTCAAAGCTTAGACTTCCATTGTTTGTTAACGTTTTACATTGGACAATGCAAAATTAAAAGAGTCTGAACAAGCAGAAAATTGAGCATTGTCCTTGTTGCCTCATCTTTTGATGAGTTGTACCCTAGATTTTCTGTCATTTTAGATAAATTTGTATAAGGCAAACATTCTGAGCATATACCAACCTGTTGGTTTAGACAGTTCATGTTTCACCTTTTGGTTGACCATAACCCTCTTTTGGCTTAGACCCTTTAACATGTTGCTTGTCCCACGTATTACCTAGTATGAAGTTATTACACGTAAAAGTCAAATGTTTTGTTGCTGAATAGTGAAGACCCATAACCAAACAGCATTCTAAGCTCAGGGGCCCACTGTTTTGAAGAAATAAAAAGAAGTTGCTTATATGTAATTTATCATATTGTAATGGGGGTAGACCAAAACAATATTGGGTAATGGAGGTAGGGGCTAGCCACCAATGTGTATTTGTGGGCAGCACGTGTCAACATTTTATTGGGTTTGTTGGCCTTTTTTCTTTTTCTTTTTCTTTTTCTTGCCTTTTTTTTAGTCACATTGAATTTATTTTGCCAAATATAATCTTATTTTTATGACAAACTCACTGAATCATATAAATTTTTAATTAGGATAGTTAGCTTTCTGTTTTCTAACATGATTATTAAAAAGTCTTAATATAACAGGTTTATTTCACTTTGCACCCTAAAAGATTGTTAAATTCTCAATTTACACCATAAAGATAAAAATTCTCACATTGGACCCTGAAAGAAATAAAACGGTAGCAATTAGGTCCAACACCTAACCGTCGTTTAGTTTTTCGTCTTTTTTATGCTCATGTGCAAAACACGTGATCAGTCATAGGGGCAAACCTATAAATGAACAAGGTAATATCACATCTGATTTACACATGACAACACCTCGGTTGAAGAAACCAATCATCTTCAGCCATCGCCTTCACATTTTCAGAGTATTAAGAGAAAGAGAGAGAAAGATTAAGAGGTAGCATGATTCTCGTCTAGGTCTTCATATTCAAAGAAAGAGGTTGTGTATATTCTTTACAAAAATTTATAGTGAAAACTAGTTGATTCTATACCAGCTTAGCTTTCCTGGACTCCAAATGTCGTGGTCGCTGAGGGAGGGGACCAACGATTTACAGACTCATTGGGATGCACCATGCTATGGTAATCGTATTTTTTGCGTTTGTTTTTTTTATTTTGTTTGGAATATGGGGTTCAATTTGGTGGGTTTGTGTGTTTGTCAACTGTTGTCCATTTCGTCATTTTGGTATGTTTGTGGGTATATGGTTGGGACCAATTTTTGTGTGTGGGTTTGTGTGTTTGTTATTTTACTTATATTTTTCTATTGTGTTTGCATTGTGGGGTTTATTGTTTGGATGTTTGTGGGTGTATTGTGTGGACCAGTTTTTGTCTGCATGCAGGTTTATGTGTTTGCATTGTGTAGCTGTTTGTATTGTGTATTGTGGGGACCAGTTATTTTGTTACTTTTTTCCTGGACAATTATGTTTGCATTGTGGGGTTATATAAGATTAACAGTGTGTAGCTTGTTGGTCATTTGGTGGTACATGCAGATCAATATTCTGAATATTTTACTATCAGATTGCATCATGCTGGTACATTGGAACATTTAGGTGATGGAGCCTATACTGGTGGGAAGGTCAATCACATTGATATGTGTCATGTTGATAAGATTTTATTGATTGAGTTGGATAGTATGTTAAAGGATACTATGAGATTATATGTTGATGAGATATCATTAGGATCCTATGAGATTAATAAATTCTATCACAGATCTTGGCATGGATGGAGGTTGTTAGAAAATGATGTGCAGGTCTTGGACATGATCAAGTGGGTTGATGAGAAGTCATTGATATTTATGTTGACCATATTAAGCAAAGTCATGTTGAGTCAAACTGTGGTACCATATAACAAGAAGTTGGAGTTGAGACTAATAGTGATGGGGATATGAATGATAGTGACTCATCAGACTATGAATCTTTTTATGATAGTGAGCATGACATAATTGACGATCAATTATATGAGACATTTGTTGATAAGGATGTTGAATTTTTTGGTAAGGACAAGGAGAAAGGGGTTGACAAAGGGAAAGGTATTGATTGTGAAAGAGGCACCACAGAGGATATGATAATGACTTGTATGTTGAAGACTATGATAATGAAGAGTTATTAAGTCTTTGTGGTTCATCATCGGATGACAAGGAAGGAGGAAATTGTAAGAGAAAGAGGGTGAAGTATCCACAGTTTAATTCAAAGTCTGATATGGTTGACCCACAGTTTAAGCTAGGTATATTGATCAAAACAGTTGCTGAATTTAGAGCTGCAATTAGGCTATGTAATAAAATGGAGGAAAGAAATAAGATTCACTAAAACTGAGAAGTCTAGAGTAAGGGTAAATTGTAGGGAAGGGTGTGATTGGTTGATTTATGCTTCCAGCATGGCAAGAGAGAATACAATATAGGTTAAAACTTTTAATGGTGAACATAGTTGCAATAGAACTTTCAAAGTGAAGCATGCCAATGCAAAGTGCTTAGCTGATACGTATGTTGAAAGGTGGAAGTCTAACCCTACATGGCCAATGAAACCAATTAAGCAAACTGTGTTGAAAGAACATGTTGTAACCTTAAGTAAAATCCAAGTATATAGGGGCAAAGCTGTAGCAAGGACAAGGGTTAGTGGCAAAGACAAAGAGAAGTTCATGTTGTTATGGGATTACTGTGAGGAGTTGAGGAGAACCAATCCAGGTACTACCTGCATTATCAAAACTAAAGCAGTAGGAAGTGATCAAGTAAGGTTCAAGAGGATATATATATGTTTTGGGGCACTCAAAGGTGGGTTACAACTGGGCTACAGACCATTAATTGGTTTGGATGGCTGTCATTTGAAGTTCCATCAATATGGAATTTTACTGTCATCTATTGGAATCGACCCTAACAATCAAATGTATCCAATTGCTTATGCAGTAGTAGAGCAGGGAAAAAAAGTCTTGGGCATGGTTCCTCCAATTGTTGAAGCATGATCTATGTATAGATAACATCCATGCATGGAATTTTATGTCAGATAAGCAAAAGGCAAGTTTTATCTAATGTTTTTTGTTACTTATTTTATTTTATACATGATGTTTATTTTATGCATTTAATCCTCCAATTGTTTATGTATGGAATACTTGATGCAGTTGAGACTCTTTTTCCAAATTCAGAACATAGATTTTGTGTGAGACACTTGTATAACAACTTCAAAGTTGAGAATAAGGGCTTAGCTTTGAAGGACTTATTGTAGAGGGCTACTAAGTCTTCAAGAATAGTTGACTTTAGTAATGTCATGGAGGAGTTAAGAAGTGTTGATGATTCTACCTATCAATGGTTGTGTGAACGGCCACTAATAAATTGGTTTAGGTCCCATTTTAGTATATTACCCAAATGTGACATGCTACTCAATAATTTGTGTGAGAGCTTCAATGCTTGTATTGTAGAGGTTAGGGACAAACCTATCTTAACAATGCTTGAAACTATAAGAGTTTGGCTTATGGAAAGAATACATAGAGGGATGCAATTAAGAAGTATAAAGGATCTATTTGTCCTAGTATTCAAAAGAGATTAGAAGCCATTAAAATGGAGTCAGCAGCTTTCATTCCTACATGGAATAGGGATGAAAATGTTGAAGTTGTTGGGATGAGTGGAGACAAAGCAATAGTCAACATATAAGATAGGACTTGTAGTTTTAGGAAGTGGGACTTAACAGGAATCCCCTATAAACATGGTCTGTCTACCCTCAACTACTTAGGTTTGTCAGCAGAGGATCATGTGGCTGATTGGTACAAGGTTGAAACATTCCTCAATTGTTACAGTCAATAGATGAGTCCTATTAATGGGAGGGAATTGTGGCCCAAAACAGGTTATGCCAATCTCATTCCCTCTAATCAAACCACAAGACCTGGTAGGCCCAAAAAGGCAAGACGGAGAGAGAGTGATGAGTCTGCCAAAGGTATGAAGTTGCGAAGGAAATACAAAGCAATCATATGTGGAACTTGTGGTCAAGTTGGTCATAACAAGAGGAATTGCAAGGTGGTCACAACTTCTAGTGGCATAGATACATCAACTTGTGTAGACACAGCCCCTGCAGCTCATGCAAATATTTTACCAATAAATTTTTTTATCTGCAATTGGTTGATTTCTATTAACATTAACCTTTTTACATTTCATGGTCAGGTGGCAGCTATGAAAAAAGCATCACAAAGTGGTTCAAGTTCAAGCTCAGATGCTACTCAATATAAATCTACAAAGGGTAGACAAAAGTTACCTGTAAGACATGAAACACCTTCTGTCAATTAATAGTTACAAAATTGAACTAATAGTTGTTTCTTTTTCTTTAACAGATTAGAAGGAAAAGAAATACATCATGCCCCTCAACTAGCCAATCCCAAGCTAGTCAACCACATACTACTTCAGCACAACCTGCTTGGAAGCCACCAAGAAAAACTTCAACACCACTTGTGTCGATGCCACTCCAATCTGGTGCAGCACAACCTCTCCTACCCAAGCAAACCAAGTCTGCACCGCTCCTACCCAACACTCCAAGTCTGCACCGCTCCTACCCAACACTCCAAATCTGCACCAATTCCTACACAACACTCCAACTCATCCAAGAGAGTGAGAAAGACAAACAATGCAATGGGGAAACAGTGAAACTCTAGGACCTTTTGTGATTTTTGGGATGTACTGTTAATAGGGGTAAAACTCAACAGTCACTTTTTGTATCTCACTACAACTCTATGTTGATAATGATATGTTGCAGCTACATAATTAGCTTTTCTTATGGGGGTGTAAAGTGGATATACTTTTTTGTCAACTAACTGCTACTATTTTTGCATGAAATTAATGCAAAGTGGGTATACTTTTTTTTCATGGTGTTATTTTGTGTTATTAAGAAAAGGGATGTATCTGAATACAACTGCAACTCTGTTTGAACCAAAACCATCCAAATACAAAATCCAGTTTGCATTGCATAATACATAATCCATTGGTACATTTGATACAAAATAACTCCAACTTCATCACATTAGCTTCCAAAACAGGTTTGAGCCAATAGACATTCACAATAGCTCCAACCTTGTTATGTCTCCATTTGAAACCTGTCCATCTGGAGTGTGTTCATAATCACCCAGTAGCAATACACAACCATCATGACAAACCAGGAACAAACAAGGCAGAACCAAAGCATTCTACCCTTTGCTCTGCTTCTCTCCAACTGTTCTTCTAAACTTATAACACGACGCAACAAACCGGGTATAATTTGGAGTGATCGGTTACACATCGGGGGGTCGATCCATAGAAAGTAACCATACGGACCACCAACCTATGATTTTATAATTGATAAAAAAATTAGAATATCACACAATACATAGAGAATTATACTACCATTTTAACTTCAGTTTGTTGTAAAAAAAATCTTGTTCAATCTTTATCAGAAAAATAGAAATTTTAAATGCAAAAATCACATCTAAAATCAACCAGTCTTTCACGCATATGGATCTGTACTTGATCAACTGATTACAAACCAAATATCTTATGAAAAAAAAGGTAAACAAAAGAACTTTTATGAGAAACTCATTCAATGAAATACCTCATTTTTTGTGCAACTAATAAACCTACTTCCAGGGTTTAAATCTGTCCAAGAGGTCTTCATTGTAGCTCTGCGGTCACAGTAATGCTTGCACTTTCCCCTCTTCTTCCACCTCCCAATTTTTTTATGTTTTTCTTGCCCTAGGTCATAGATCTGTACCAACAGTGAATATCTGTTACCTTAAATGTAGAAGACAACCACAGATGAAGTGCATTTGAGCGCCAAAATAGTTCATTTATAGGTTTACCCCTCTAACTGATCATGTGTTTTGCACGTGAGCATAAAAAAGACGAAAAATTGAACAGTGGTTAGGTGTTGGACCTAATTGCTACCGTTTTATTTCTTTCAGGGTCCTATGTGAGAATTTTTATCTTTCAGGGTGTAAATTGAGAATTTAACAATCTTTCAGGGTGCACAGTCAAATAATCCCTAATATAACTATTGTTAATCTTTGGCCAATTATATTTTCATTATAAACCTGAAACAATAAAAAAATCCTGAAATTAAATAACAAACAAAATGAATACAACTTGATGATAACTAAAATTATCCAAACTTAGTTTGATACTTCTAGCTCGAACAACTTAGCACGGACTCCAGCGCTCATGACCACTGTCTTGAGGTGCGCAGATCGAAAATTTTCATCAACGAATCCCTCATTGACGATGACAACAACAGTTGGCAACTTTTAGAAAGCCATGTCACACTCAGGAAGTGTAACTCGTAATAGCCCAACATTCTGGCAAATGAGTTGCAACCGCCTTAACACCATCAATGTTGATTACGTAAAGAGATCGTCGGTTACAAGAAAGTGACGAGGATCACGCAAGATATCTGAAGACTATAAAAAGGGATCACATCCCTCACAATGAATCCAAGCAATTTATCTACACTATTATCCTGTGTAATCTTTCTCCTTGATTATTAGAAAAACTCCACCGGGAGCAAGGGACTTCATTAGAATGGATTAGCCGAACTACTGAGTTGGTAAACCACTATAAATCCAGTGTTCCTCAAATTGCATCATCAAAACACCAAGAGCCTAGGATCCATGGCTGAATATTCTAGTGATCTCCAAATCTCTAAATAACATGCCCCTACGCAGTTGTGTAGAACATCACCATCAGTTAGCGCCATTTGTGCGAAAGATTGTTTACTATTAAAGTTCTGCTGATTTGTTCAGTAATTGATAGTTTATGTAAAAACCCGGGTAAATTTAAACTTTTAAGAATAAAAGGCAAAATGATAAATTGTCACAACGGTTCGGGTTGTAAACCTAAAATTTTCTAGAGCTTGGATGAAAAAACGGACCTCACCGTTGGATTCTTCTTGTGAAATCTAGTGACCATGTCAAATTTCATCGAATTTCGAGATAGTCGGGTTTTTTCGCGTTTTAAGAGGCAGTCGGGCCCCGGGAGACCCAAATACAATTTTTTTGGGAAAATTATGAAATTTTTAAAATAAATGAAGTCAAGACAAATTAAAAATATTTTGAACTTGAACCGGAGTGAAATTTAATCGTTTCGGGACGAAAACGGACCCAGAATAAAAAGGGACGTGTGGCACATTGTGGGCCAAGTATCTTAAAAATATAAATAGGGGGAAATTGATTTTCCCCCTATTATTCAGCCTTTGATCAGCCGATAGAAAGAGGGAGAGAGAAGAGAGGGAAAAGAGAGAAAAACTCAATTTCTCTCTACGATCTATGGAGCTAGAGAGCTCGGATCTGTTTGGACCAAGAAGGAAAGTTGGTCTCCTCAACAAGAGCTACGCGTACACACCAAAAAAATAGGACTTTCACTGAAGGTGAGAAAATCAAAATTTTGGGAGAAGATTGGATTGAGCTTGGGTTGATTTTTGAAGCTTCCCAAGGGCATTCCTCACGCTACAAGAGGTAGGATTTTCTCCTATTTAGGCTTATTTCCAACCTAGGAGGTTTATATGGAATGGGTAGGTTGATAAAGATATGTATCACTTTCCTATTGTGTTGATTTAGTGAAATAGATTTTGGAAATGGGTAGAAGAAATCTCTATCTTGGTTTTGATATATAGAAATTGCTTGATAGTGGTTTCTTGAGAAATGTAGACATGGTAATTCTTGGTATAAGAATGTTTATTTTGGGCATGTTGTGTGTTACCATATGCCTTGAGGAGTTTAGCATGTTCATTACAAGATTTTGTGATAATGTGCTTGGAAATTGGGTTGAATAGAATGTTAATATATACATGTTGTCGAAAGATATTGACATTGTGATTGGTTATGGTATTTGCATGCTTTCAATATGAATTACCATGGGTATGTTGATTATGATGTGTTATGTGAATTATGGGCATGTTATGTGTTTACATAATATCTTGATTTGGAAGTGTGTTATTGCTTAATATGAGATAACATGCTAGGACTTGAGTTTTTGATATATTGTTGATAAATGCATATTATTTTATTGACATTGTGAGACATGAGAATCTTATGCTTAAATGAAATTCGTCATGGGTTATGTGAATTGGGTTTGGAATAGTTCATAGGGCTTTCATTATATATTGAACATATTGATAATGTTGCAATTAGATCTTACATTGTATTTACACGGGAACATCGCATTCATGGACATTTGGACATGAGTGTGGGTGGTGTAGGCATGGTTAAATCAAACACCATATTTGGTGCTTGATGGGTGGGCTCGAAAAAATTGGGTTGAAGACCCAATTGAGTCGCACGGTTGCATACATGGAAAAAAAAACTTGTGTCGGGTATAGTAAGCAGGGCTAGACTCTCCCTCGGGTGCAAGACCCGGTCACTGGTTTATACACTTCTGTCGGTACAAGTCCAAAAAGGTGTATCGGTGTGTAGAGTCGGCGATGCGACACCAAAAGTCCGCTACCCAACAAAGACACATGAGTTTTATTTTAAAATTGTCATACGATGCTCAACATCAATGACGGATTTATCATAAATTGACATACATTGTGTGGTGGGAGCCGGTGAGGGCTCGGATCTAAGGGCATGGTTGAGTCTCATCTTATTTCATAGCATGTCATGGTGAAATTCCAACCTTGAATTGCACATTCTTGCTTGGGATGATTATTGTTCATTAAATGTTGCATGTGCACCTTTCAAATGCACTTAGGTTGGGGAGTAGCCTCTTTAGGAGATACCCTATTGAGCGTGGCTCATCCTTTATGGAAAAATATTTCAGGTGCGAGGTTTGCGCCGGTGGACGGGTCTCATTTCAAGTCTCAAGGATGAAGAAAGCTGACTTGTGGCTTTAATAGTTTATTTTGTAAAGTTTTTGTTTAAAATTTCATTTTGATGTGTAAATATATGGAATTGTGTGTAATAGAACTAGTATGGATCATGTTTTAGGTGGAAAACCTAAATAAACATGTTTTGAATGGTTGTGAAATTGGTTGGAATGAATTGGAAATGATAAAGGAAGGATTTGTGGGAATACAGACAAAACCTTCAGGAAGATCTGGAAGGTCGAGGTAAAATTCTTTCCAGTGGGCAAAACCTTCCAGAAGGCCGACCAAAACCTTCCAGAAGATCTGGAAGGTCGAGATAAAATTCTTTCCCGTAGGCAAAACCTTCCGGAAGGTCGATCAAAACCTTTCAGAAGATCTTGAAGGTTAATGTGAATATTTCCCAGAAGGTAAAACCTTTCGGAAGATTTTCCAAAAATCTAAAATTTTAAAATTGTTTTGTCATGTAATTGGACTTTGATCCTTTTAGTTCAGATGATACAACAAGAAATTAAATGTGGTATATTGAGACACATAGGACCTCGGTTGAAATAAATGATTAACGAAATCACGGGTAGCACGGGTGAGTTATAATCCAGTAAAAATGGGTACTATTAACGTGATGTCAGATTGTGCAGCATTCACGGGTAATTCTGCGGGTTGGCAGTTGGTCAACGGATTAAAAAGGACCCCTAGTTTTAGGGGCGTCACAGTTTATAGACGAAACATGAGTAAAAATCAGATGAATCCCTTAAGTTTGTAGAACCAGCAAGAAATTGCCACTGAGGGACA
>CM042189.1:25380753-25393937 GCA_023539305.1 Ilex asprella
GTTCTCAAACAGGCAGTCTACCTCTGCACTGTTCTCAAACAGGCAGCCTACATCTCTGCACTGCTCTTAAGCAGACAGTCTATCTCTGCACTGTTCTCAAACAGGCAGTCTACCTTTGCACTGTTCTCAAACAGGCAATCTGTCTCTGCACTGTTCTCAAACAGGCAGTCTACCTCTGCACTGTTTTCAAACAGGCAGCCTACATCTCTGCACTGCTCTAAAGTAGGCAGTCTATCTCTGCACTGCTCTTAAGCAGGCAGCCTATCTCTGCACTGTTCTTAAACAGACAGTCTACCTCTGCACTGTTCTCAAACAGGCAGTCTACCTATGCACTGTTCTCAAACAGGCAGCCTACATCTCTGCACTGCTCTTAAGCAGACAGTCTATCTCTGCACTGTTCTCAAACAGGCAATCTACTTTTGCACTGTTCTCAAACAGGCAATCTATCTCTGCACTGTTCTCAAACAGGCAGTCTACCTCTGCACTGTTCTCAAACAGGCAGCATACATCTCTGCACTGCTCTTAAGCAGACAGTCTATCTCTACACTGTTCTCAAACAGACAGTCTAGCTTTGCACTGTTCTCAAACAGGCAATCTGTCTCTGCACTGTTCTCAAACAGGCAGTCTACTTCTACACTGTTTTCAAACAGACAGCCTACATCTCTGCACTGCTCTAAAGTAGGCAGTTTATCTCTGCACTGCTCTTAAGCAGACAGCATATCTCTGCACTGTTCTCAAACAGGCAGTTTACCTCTGTACTGTTCTCAAACAGGCATCCCATATAACCAGCTTAGCAGCTCTCTCATGGGTCGCCAAAAGCTTGGCCTCTGCTCTGTTCTCAAACATGCAGCCTATATCTCAAGTTTAAGGACTCTCTCATGGGTCACCGAAAGCTCCGTCTCAAGAGGTGAAGCTCACTCAAGAGCAATCCTCAAGCTGTCTTTGCTCTCATGCAACCAACCTACCTCTCTCTAGGTAATTATGTAAAAATTTTAATGTTTGAAATAACATTATTTTTGACATTTCTAGGTAGGATCTTGAAACTCAGGTCGTCTACAACCTCAGGGACTACCATTAGATTGAATGTTAACAATCAAGTCTCATCCATTCGGCGCCGCCTGCTCATTGCCGCTACACCTCTGCACTTAATAACTAGCACAAGGCTTGCCTGCACTTGTCCTTGAATAGCGCCCCACTATCGCGATCAGCAGAATGCCTCTCGAGCAGTGTTTCACCCAAGATGCCCAACGCAGCACAATACAATGATCACCCAAGCGGCCTTGCACAGCGGGATGCTCGACCAGTAGGTTTGCGTGCACAACAGCGCCTAGATAGGCGCCCAGCACCAAAGCAGTCTGCTCAGCACCCAACACCAAAGGAGCGCTCAAAGCTTTGCTCGCCCACTACGCAACCAGCAAAGTGGCACCCAGCTAGCCTCTTTGGGCTCCCAGACTCCATCTGGTGCTCAGAAAGGCGCCCAGCTAGCCTCCTTAGGTGCCCAGACCCCCTCTGGTGCTCAGAATGGCGCTTAGCAAGCTCGGTCAGGCACCCAGACCCCCTTTGGCGCCTAGCCAACTCCCACTGGCACCCAGACCACTCCCTCTAGCGCCCAGGCCATCTCAGGCGCCCAAATTGGCGCCCAGGACAGGTCTCCTCCGCAGGCGCCCATGCCTCCTCCTCAGGCACCCAGGTCATGCCTCCTCTACAGGCGCCCAAGTCTCCTCCTCAAGCGCCTAGGTCTTCTCAGGTGCACAGGCTTTCCCAAGTACCCAAAAAAAACTCAGAAGGATCTATGCTCGGCGTCCATTGCCACCACAACAGGTTCTCCCAGAACAGCGCCTGCTCGCCCAAGGCACCCAAGGGAGCCCCAGGCTCGCCCAAGGCAGCCCCATGCATGCCCAAGGCAGCCCCGCCTTAACCAGAGGCCCCTCACCATCACCATCAGGGTGCCTAAGGCAGCCCCATCTCGCCCAAGGTAGCCCCAAGCTCGCCTAAGACACCCAAGGAAGCCCCAAGCTCTCCCAAATAGGCCAAACCAACACCTTAAGGGGAACCAGACCCCCTTTGCTCGCCCAAAGGGGCACCAGACCCCTTCTGCTCGTCCAAAGGGGCACCAGACCCCCTCTGCTCACCCAAGGTGCATCAAATAGGGTGTATAATATATCAAATCGGGGCTGAAGTTTGAAAAAGGTCCAAAAACAGGTGTTTTGGCCCCTTGAAGTTTGAAAAAAAAAAGTTCAAGCACAAATGCAAAGGCTCGAGGTGTTCAGTGAAGCAAAAATAATATCTTGGAAGAGTTATCTAGCGGAGGAAGTCTGCACCACCAATTCAAGTAAATGCCCCCTTCTCCAAGTTTCCTAGGACACGAGGCATTGGGGGGCAAATGATGGGTCAAGCCCAAAGGCCCAAAACCATATTGAAGCCCAGTTGCAATTAAAGGCTCAAACTTATGAAAATCCAGCAGGCCAAATGAGATCCATGCCCAATCAAGTTCACCAGGGAGCTACCTCAGCTTAGCTACAAGACCCAGAAGAGCACCCATGACCCCTCACCTTCTCTACCACTTTGGAGGTAGTCAACATTGATCGGGTCTTTTGGAGAGCCCCTCAACGGTTATACCCGTTGAGAAGAATCTGCTAATCCCACCAGAGTAGCAGAGTAGTTGCCCCCATAGTAGCTCCATTCTGTTGGAGGCTAACTATAAAATGTAAGCCCCACCAATACTTGGGGGGCAAGACACTCTACGAAGCCTAAAACTCCTCCTCCTCTCCATTCTGTAACTCTCTGGTCTCATTACTCACCGGAATCAATAAAATACCGGCAACCCTTTGTCATTCTAAAGTGGACGTAGGCCATATTGGTCGAACCACTATAATTTCTGTCTCTTTACTTTAATTACTACCTTTAATTTCCAAATTACTTGACTATTGGTGTGCAATGTCAAAATTGTGCATCATCAATTCCTACTTTCTTTCTTTAAAAAATAGAAAATATATCCCTTATATTTTTCATTCCATCTCATTTCTATCAAACAGACGGAGCATAAGAGATATTCAACTACCTTAAAACACCTGATTAATTTGATTGAGCGTACGCGATTTCAGTTTCAACGCACGCTGTAATGTTTGGGTCGCTCTCTTAAAACACCTGATTAATTTATCAAACACATGCAGTCTCAGTTCCAACGAACGCAGTAATGTTTGGGTCAAACACTTGTAACTATTAAGATTTGTAATGCATGTGATCAAGTTCCATGGGTTGGGTTGGGTCACGGTCTTATTTCTTGATTCAAAAAAATAGGTTTGAAATCCAATAGACATGATAGTTGGTTCACCTGAGTTTCAATCGAATATCTTTCAAGAGAGGGCTTAGACTTGCCCTCAAACTCATTACTCGACCCAAAACTCAACCCATGAGCCTACCCGCAAAAACCAATTAAAACTCAGTCCAAGAACCCGTATGTCCTTCTATCCAATTATTTGAAAAAAAAAAATTAGGTGCACTCAATACTCAATTAAAAAAAAAATAGGTTCACCTCCTATTCATAAATAAAATTATTCATTATTTATTTTTTTATCTATTAACTCTCTATTTTTAATTCAAAAATATAATTTACAAAAATATTAAGTTTAAAATTTTTTTAAATAAAGTTTTTCTACCGTGTGAATGAGGGGTTAGATTCTAGGTAGCTTACTCTTACCTGAGATTCGACTCGACTCATTTGATAACTTGTCCGGGTAAGAACTTGGACATATCTTACTCTAGGTTTGGTTTAAAAAAAAATTTACGAGCATAGCCCGACTTAGCCTAGAAACAACTCTAAACGTAGGATGCAAGAAAAATCCCATAAGTAATACACATGACAAAATCAAGTAATAAACACTAGTCATTGTCCTGTGTAACACATGGAATTGATATTTTAATTTCGTTTTATAGAATATTTAAGAAAGTTAAAAGAATAATAGACGATGGGGAGTAATAGATTATGTGGAAAATTGAATGAAATGATAGATGATAGGAAGTTATACATGAGGTGATAAGTTTTTTTTTTTCGATCAACTAGGTGGTAAGTTGAATGAATCAGTAATATGACTCGTGAAAAATTTTGGTTGGTGAAAACCTCATTTTTTTTGTTTAATAAAGTCAAAATCCTATGGTACGTATTAAAAGGACTTCTTGATGTTCCAAATAGAGACTAGTGCGATATTACAGCTAAGGGTGTAATTTCGACGGGTTAATCCGTATCTAATCCGAATTTTTTAATGCATAGGTTGAGAATTTTAATACACGAGTTGTGCTTGGACAAGAAAATTTTAATCCGAATCAAAATTCAAATAGTACTCAAATTGGAGTTTTAAATTAACAAGTTCCACCCCAAATTTTAAAAAATAAAATTCAAAAATCACACGCATAAAATGTAAGAACATCTACGGCACACTCTTTATTCATTGTTATTGATATTTTAAGCTATAGTTTTTTCTGTACGCTAATTAATTTTGATTAATGGGTGTTATATGATTGAAATTCAATTTCGGGGCTTTAACAAAAAATTGAACCAAAAAAATTGATTTTAATTAATAAAAAATTCAATTTCAACCCAAATTGTGTAACCCAATCTCAACACAATGGTCAAAAAATCTCAACGAGTTCAAAAATTTAACCGGGTTGAACTCAAAAGGGAGTTGTTTAAGTTGAGATCGGCTCAGATTAAGATCAAGTTAGAGGTTTTTTTATATTGAATTGACACCCCACCCCACCCTGCCAAACTGAACAAGTTTTTTATCATGGTTGACTCCTAAATCCACCGAGTCTGCCTGAATAGGTTTTTTATTTTGGTCGACTCCTAAACCCACCCAGCCTGCCTGAATCGCACTGGTAATTAGAACCCTCTCTTGTACAGTATACATCTAGTGTTGCTATAGTTTTTTTCCCGAGCAAATCGATAATTCAATGAATCTTACTAGAGAAGGGTACCCATACATATTTCCCGAATTCAAAAAGTGGAAAACATGATACACTACCTGATTTTCTACCGCCTATGCAGAAGTGATATCTCAGCCTCCATCCGGTGGCACATTCTCAAGGGGGCTGTGTTTTTTGGTTTGGAAAACTCAAATCTGTGCCTACATACTATTTTTCTTTTTCTCCCTTTTTTTTTTTTTTATGAGAATCAACAGTAATTTCCCACCTTCCCCTACACACTATAACATGATTCGCACACAACAAATGTTCACCGAGAATATTTAAAGCAGGAGCTAGAAAAAGTAAAGTGCCTTTTTTTTTTTGGTAATGGTACTACAAAAAAGTTAGATCAAGAGCAAAAGTTGGAACTTGTCAATCAGACGAGCATTTACTCTTAAATTTGAAGGATACTCACTGCTCCGATTGGTGATCAGTATGCCTAAAAACATGCACCCACTATCCAGGACGACATGTTGTTAGGAGTAAATCAGTAAACACTTGTGGCGATTTCACAAGAAAAAATAAAGTCCAAATTATTTCATAAATCTGGATGAAACAAGATATGTCCCTCTTTAGTTCTAAAGACTCAAATGGTTAATGATATTAAAGCAATCCGCCACACTATGTTGCATGCAGCCTCCCAACTGTTTTTCCCTAAAAGACAAAAGTTACAGCTATGAAATAAGAAAAAAAGGAGCAGAGTATTTTGAGCACATAATTGCTGCCCGAGCTTCACTCAACACCAAAATGTCAAAACATCACAGTGCTCATTCCCTACAGTTCATCCTGCAGAGGTACAAAGTGCATATAATATTAAAAGATGAGACAGTGATGGTTGATGGTAAATTGCTAAATCCAAGCCACTGGAGTAGAAAGTAGTCTTACTTTCACATCCTTGGTGTCAGCATCATCTTCCTTTGTGGATTCACCTGAATCATCATCCCCTTCTGCATCATCCTCATCCTCAGCCTGGAAAACAGGTTCCAACTATTAGGTTTCAATCAGATGAACATATATTAGAGTTCTTTAAAGTAAATTTAGTAGGCTTACATCAGAGTCGATTGGATCATCCTTTGACTCCTGAACACAAGCAAATGTAGAGTTAGAAAGAAAAACATACAAGAGCAGAATTAATATTCTTCAACAGAAATGCTCAGATAACTGTATAGAACTACCAAAGATGAGTATCAATCTTAGCACATTCACAACCAGACAGAAGACACCCCATTTCCCATAAGTGAATATATCACTCACTACCGACATGGGAAGAATAATAGACAGCAACCTGTGTTCATACAGAACAGAAAGCTTGAGGTAGGAGGAGCTTTCTGTTTCTCTAGTTTTCTTCATTCAAATAGAAAGCTTATGAATTTAATTGCCAAACATAAATTCACCAGCGACAATCCCTCAAACTCCTCCACTCCAAGTCACAGAAACAATGCAAATGATCTAACCAATGAGAATCATTCAAAACTGGAAATAAACAAGATAGTACCTCCTCCTCTATTTTTTTTTCAGCCTCATCGAATGCCGCCTTCTCAGCCTGCAAAATCAAAAAAATCTCAAATTCTAACCAAAAAAAAAAGAATAAAGTAAGACAAAAAACTGCATTTGAAGATGCAAAAGCAACATACATCCTTTTGCTTGCCCCATGTTTCTTCAGCCAGCTTCTTGGCATATTCAGGATCATCACAAAGCAAGACATTGTCAAACAGGGTTCCAGATTTCACCTGAAACATAAATATAGTTGCTTAGTTATAGTTACAATCATACAGGAATGATGCCATATACAAGATGCACAAACAGAATTACCTGCCACAATTCAATGCCTACATACTTCAAATTGGGGAAAACATAGAGATCTGGGTCATCTTTGAAATCTGTATGCAACAGCATAATCCAGTTAAGAACCTTCGACAAATAATGGTTTTACAATGCTTAAATGAGGAATGAACAAAAACCTGGGTTGTCAATCATAGGTGCCTTCCACTTTCCCTTGTAGTTGGGGTTCTTAATTTTCTGGCCAAGGGGAAGACATCAATCGCTAACCAGTGGTCTCTTACAAGATAAAATATTTCAACATCAATTAAAATTCACAAACCTTAGCCTTCCATGGACCCTTGTACTCAGGGTTTGCAATGGTTGGGGGAGTCCACTCACCATCCTCCTCATCATCCCAGTCTTCTGGCTGAAATTAGAGACCATGATACTCAATAACCACATTTCTATGCAAAAGTTTAATGAAGTACAAGTACAGAAAACCAAAAAAGGAACATTTGAATGGCTACCTTCTTTGCATCAGTGTCTGGAATCTCCTTGGGGATGTCATCATAACCCTGTAAAAGGAAGAAACTATTCAGCATTATTCCTATCAATATATTTACAGATGAGATTAAAAATAGGAAAATATGACGCGGATGTAAAATTAATGGTTCATTACCTCTGGCTTCTTATCTTCAGGATCAGAGATGTATTCTTTTTCATCCCAATCTTCAGGCTGTTCTCAAAATGTAGCAAGGTCATTATCATAGTCCACAATATAGTTAAACACAGTCAAAAACAAAAACTAAGTGCCCATGCTTGAGAAATTACTTTCTTAGCTTCGGGGTCCTTGATTTGTTTGGCTGGAAGAAGATCCCAGTCGGAGTACAAACTACCAGACTGCTTCTCCACATTGTCAATGAGGATGGTGTAGGTAGCATCAGGGCGGAGGATGAATGTATAAACATGAGTCAGCTGATCAGTCTCACAAGGTACATCCTTTTTTATCAATTGATTTGTCCCATTGTATGTAAGAATAGCATGGACTTTCTTGGTGCTGTATCCACAAATATCTGGTCCAAACATGATGCTGCAGTCAACCATATCGGATACCAAGTCAGCAACTTCAACATGATAAAAAATTTGCAGAGACCAAGAAGTCACAAGAGGATTATATTGTATGACCTGTACGGTGTATCACCACCGAATTTCTTTTGATCAATATCACCACTGAGCAATTTCATGTAGCCACCACCACAATCAAGCTTCTGTTCATGCTTGACAGAAAATTGGAAAACCAAAGTGCTATCTTTGTTGCTGAATTCAGGGAATTCAGCTGATATAGCATAGAACCTGTAGTCTTCACTTGTCTGGATACCTATATCAGATCTCATAATTCAAATTGCTTGTAACCTGAAAAATTACACATCACACCAAAAAAACCTAAAAGGTTTAACTTATCACAAGAATAAAATTGGTTCAGAAAGGTACCTTTATCACTAGGGTCTCCATTCCATTTACCAGAAGTGTAGTTCCACTCCCCTGCCACGTTATCCTCTTTCTTCCAGTCCGATTTAACCCATCTACTCTCCCATCCATCTGAAAAATTAAACAAAACAAATATATCAATGACATAATGAATGGAAACCTTGAAACAAAGAATTCTACCTAGAGGTAAAAACATAATAGAACCTCTTTCAACAAAATTAATTCAACTCTAGAGAAATGTCACAGTTCAATGGTACAAGAGAGTTATAGTTTGTGTATAAATTGACATGTGCATTTGAGACTTTTCCTCTATTCTCCCTTCCTCCACTCACGTAATATATACACACATATGCACAGCAAATCTATCCCAAAAGATAATTACAATTAGAAAAAGCCACACACCCTATAAAAAAACACCTTCCAACCTGATCGATCAATAATTTCAACCACCTTCAACTGGTATGGATCCAGGGATTAGATCTCAGTTTGGAGGGGGTAAAATAATTGTTAAGAGTCATTTACAAAACACTTTATAATTTTGAGGAATTTTCTACCATTTAGGGGCTGGACAATCATTGACCTTGAGTCCACTCCACATTCAGTACGAAGCACCACTAAGTTAGCGGAATCTATGCAAGATGTTTACTTAGACAGATCAAAAAGGCTCCAGAACAATGATCAGAGGCACATACATTACCATAAAACAAATCTATAGCTGCACATATAGGATCCAAAAGTCGTACATATTCAAAAGCCAAAAAGAGAACCACAAACACACGAACAGGCCAAAGAGCGTAACACAAAACATGGTTTCAATCCCCAATGTTGATAAATACACAGATCTACTACACAGTTGTAATCCCACACATATGAGCCCGAAAATCAGAAAACTCGCTCAGAACTATTAGATCGATCCCGAAGCGCAACTTAAACTCCGGCTTCTTAACAATTTCAATCAATGCGAAATCAAATTCAACCGAAAATGACACTAAAAACCGAAATTTTATCAAAATGCGAGCACTGTAGATTAAAATGAAACGCTAAACACGATCCACATAGAAAGAAAAGAAAAGAGAAGTACCTTCGAAACGATCTTCGAAAAACACTTTAGCGGAGACGATCGCGAGGAGAGAGAGTGCGATGGTTAACGACAGAAGATTACTAGGGTTTCTTCTGTGAATCGCCATGGCTGAAGTGAGATAGTGAGGCGTGTGAAATGAGAGGTTAGATTAAATAGGCGACCTGCTCTTTGGTTTTTACGCCGGGTTAAGATTTGTTTTGACATCTGAGCTGGACTGATGGTGATAACGTGGGCGAATAAAAATTTGACATGTCATCCTGAGTGTGATGTGGCTGAAATGGATTGGTGCAATACACGAATTGAGGAAATTACGTGACAAATGTACGGAATTGGATTGGTTGGAATTACGAGATTACCCCTCGGGGTCAGGTGACAAATGTGAGTCTGTAAAAGTGCTTTTGCATCATTTGGAAGGGAGTCTTGAATTCTAAGAAAAGTTTGTCAGGATTGTGTGAAGCATCTAATGTCAATTCTTATTCTTCAGATAAATTTAGTGAAAGCAATTTAATTTATTATTAAATCAAGCAATATTCGTATCAGTTGTTGAAATTTATGAACCTCCAATCGAGCTTAAACAATTAGTAGAATCGAGTCCAATTCAAAATTGAATTCAAATTTCAAATCAAATCATATAATCTCTAAAATCAAATTTAAATTCAAATTCAAATTTAAATCTGAGATTAATGTATTAAGCGGGACTATGCATGGATGGTGGAGAAATTATATTTTTTGTCTTATTTTCTGTTTTTTTCCACCAAAAATGTGAAGACAAGAAAGCTAATGACATCTGTAAAAGGTTCATACTTCATAGAATAAGAATTCATGGTAGGTCAAGATTCATTGAAACAGGTACTTAAAGTGCGCCGGCGTTCTTAAACATATTGGATATTTGGATTTAACCTGAATTTGATTCCCAATCAATTTGATCTAATTTTTTATTGATTATCTGAATTTGAATTTGCGATCCAATTTTGCAAGTATCAATATTCGATCCATTTGCAGTCCGATTTGAATTATATTTACACAGGAAAAATCTAACGAAATTGAATTGAAGGTAAGATCTACATTAGTTATTTACATTTGATTAAAAAAAATTATGAAATTTTTTATTTTAAACATATTTAGATAATATATATCATGAAAATGAATTTTGAATTCGGATGGTGGTTGTTCAAATCAAGTTGGGATATATCAAAATCCGAACCAATCCAACTTATTTTGGAGTTCAAGCCTGCCCTTCTTCAAACTTGTTAGTTATGTTAACAGATCTTTCCGCAATGGGCACTTCATTTATTTTGTTGCCATCTTCCGAAGAAGGACAAATTGCACTTGACCTCCTTGTGGTTTAACTCAGTTGCACATCGCCTCCTTAAGGTTTTAAAATGTCATTTTACCCCCTTGTAGTTATTGAACTAAAATAAATGGCTAACGAAAAAACTAAAATGACTGAAATACCCATTTTCCTTCTCCGATTGGCCTTCCATTTTTTCTCCAACAAACTCAATCCCATATATTTCCATAGTTGTGATAAAGTAGGTATGTGTATCAACTTCTAAGCTCATAGTAAACATATGGAGAGCCTAAACAAGATATCTAAGAACACCTATACTGATTATGACATAAATCATGCCTAAATACCCGAAGACTGGTTTTCCCAAAAAAGTCCAGCTAATAAAGAAGACAGATTTTTTACAAATTGTTCAAAATCATCTTTCTTGTTAGGCTAATAAAAATTTCGAGAAATGAAAGTCAAGATCCGTTGTTAGCCCGAATGCCCTGCCCTTGGGTATCTTGATTCTCACTCAGAAGTTTACTGAGCAATGAACTAGAATCCGCTACGACAATCAGTATCGAACCAAAATTGAAATAAAATCGCAAACCAAAATTAGAATCGAACCGAAGTAGATTTGAAAATTTACCTAAATTGGTACATTTTATTTTATTAATCATGCGACGGTAATGTGCCATTTTAAAAGGTCAGAGGGGTGATCTTTAAATGTGTATAACCCCAAGGAACTAAAGTGAAGTTTAGGCTTCGAAGAATCTTGTGTTTTCCACTAAGAGAGACCGAGCCCCTTTTGCAGAAGCGACATGGCCTCTTGCCCTTCGGAAGAAAGCATGCATATTTATTCTTTTCACTTTTCATATCTGCCAAGAGAAAAGATCGGAAAAAAAGGCATGAATATGTGAATATTACGCCTCCATCCAATGCACCCCGCTAATGGAAAAATTATAGTTTGACCCCTTCTATACTTCTTGTCTTACATTATCCCCTAACATATTATGTTTCTCATATTTTCATCTTAGTCAAGGACGAAGCTGGAAATATACACGAGGAAGGATAAAAGATAACTAAAAAAAATTCCCTCGTTGATTCAAAAAAAATAAGTGCAAGAATGACAAAATTTAAGATCCAAGACAAAAAAATTATATGAATATTTTAAGCTATTTCAAATATGTAATTTTTCTAAAAGATCGATACTGATCTCAAATAGATTTACAACTAATTGAAGAAGAGCAATGCTATAGTGACCTTAATTATGTCCAAATAGTATTTTCCATTAAACAATGGTTTTACTACGGGCTTGTGATTGAGTTCATTGCTAGGAAATTAATGAGAAATTAACTTACAGATACTTTTTTTTTAAAGAAAGCTTGCAACTAATTAATTACATAAAATTTTAGAGATTTTAAATAACGTTGTATTTTACTGAATATATATGATTTTGTTAAAATGTACTAAAAAAAGTGTCTTTTTGGTTAGACAAAACAATCCAATCATGTTTTTATTGGGCTTTAAACTATTAATTTACCAAAAACAAATGGTAAATAACAATTACATAATTTTTTTTAGAAAGTAGAGAACATTATGTTAGATAAAGAAAGTATTATCTTTCACTCAATGTACAAATATATCAGGATAATTACATCTGATTTGCTCAACTAAAAAAGAAACATATATTTTAGAGGGTAAGTGGTTCACTAATTTACTATCAAAAAATAAGCCTAAAACCATAATGAAAATTTTAAAAAAAATTAGGGGACAACTATAATATATTGAGTAACACTAAGAGTCCTCATCAAAGGTGATCAAAAAATAAGAAGGGCAACTATAATATATTGAGTAACAATTTGTGTCCATTTACCCGTAGGTTATGTGAATTTATTTGACCCGCAAATTTGTGTCCGTTTTCCTATAAATTATGTGATTTTTTTTGTTTGAAAACCCGACTATTTGATCGAACAATGTACTTATCGAATAATGCTAACCTGACAAAGATAGGACAAGAAAAGAGAAATGATGTGTGCACCAAAACTTTAATCAAATTTTTGGATCTCAAATGACTTGTCACATTGATAGTTATTGAATAATTAATTAGAGTTTATAAGACTTACTGATCTTATAGTTTGCACTGATTTGAGATTTAAAATTGATAAAAAAATTTGATGAATGTAACATTGTTGACAAGAAAAGAGGAACCGAATGATCCGCATTGATATTGCGTCCAGTCCCATTGTTATATAGTTGACATTTAAATTTTATTCATTTTAATACATAATTAATTATATATGCACTTTTTCTTCTAATTTTAGAGGGATAGATTCCGAACAATTCATCAACTTTTTCATTCTTCCTCTTTTTATTCCTTACTAAACATGATATTTTATTTATTTTTCTAATTTTCAATCATACCAACAGAGCATTGCTATCAAGTAATTTATTTTCTTTTCATTGTTTTTGTGAAAAGAAATTTCTAATTCAAGTGAATTTCAAGTAGAAAAAGTTTTTGTGTCTCAGAATTTTCATGTCATTGAAATACTAGAAAATGGACTTAAGATTGCAAAGCTTTTGACCCATCCCAAGGTGTTTTGAAAAAAAAGTTTCAAATAA
>CM042189.1:25393947-25442595 GCA_023539305.1 Ilex asprella
AAAAACATGTTAAAAGCAGTCCAACATATTTAAACTAACTTAAGCATGTTTTGGTGCGTTAAACATTTGTTTGATATTTGGTATAAACTTTCTTATAAGTGAAAGCCTTACTAATATTTGTTTGGACTTGAAAACACAAATACATTTCAATTTCCTAAATGGGACTGGCTGTACTGAATGCAGGGGAAACGTTGGTTGGACCGGCAAACACATTTTTCCTGGATGAAATATCAACAGGACTGCACAGTTCCACCACTTCCAGATTGTCAAGTTCATGAGGCAAATGGTTCACATTATGGATGTGACCATGGTTATATCTCTGTTGCAGCCTATTCCTGAGACATTTGATCTTTTTGATGATGTTATCCTACTTTCGGATGGTCAGACTGTCTGTCAAGGTCCACGTGAGAATGTGCTTGAGTTTTTTGAACACATGGGATTTAAATGCCCTGAAAGGAAAGGAATTGCAGACTTTCTGCAGGCTAAATGTATTTGTGTTTTTAGTTTTTGATGTTATGCATGCGCTTACGTATTTTGTTTATATGAGTGCGCAGTTTGAAACAATTTCAAGAAAGTGGTAAAACTAGAAAAAAAAATCATAAAGATTGTGGATTACCACTTTTGCATGAAGCATATTTTAGAGGGAGTGGCCTAAGAAAGAGGGTACACAGAGGTGAGAGATTGGCCTCACTCCTAGCTATAGGATATATGAGGGTTAAAAAAGTCTTTTCAATGAAATTATTAACGTCTGTTGGACAAAAGGGGTGCGGTTGTCACACGTGTTCAAATGTCAAGGGGTCTTAGTATAATTTTTGAAATTTATGAGGGTGTCCGTGTAATAAAATCAAATGTTAGGGGGTGTGAGTATAATTTATTCAAACTTTTTGCAATAAAATGGAATAGAACGTCAGTACAGTTGACGTTTTTAGGTGTAAATGGGCCACAATCTTGAACAAAAAACGTGAAACCACCGTTAGATTAACTGACTTTTTAAAGTTACTTGTATTTAGAAATTATTTTCAAACCAACTATTATTTGAGATTTTTTTTTTTCAAAACACTTTAGGATGGGTCAAAAACTCAAGATTGCATTATGGGAGCTCAAGACAATTAGCTGCAAACCGCATCTTATTCTCACGCTTATATTTGTTCAAACGTATGTGCGGTTGAATGGAACGAAGGGTTGAACGTTGTTTTGATTGTGTTGGAGTTATAGCCTAGCCTAGTTTATTAGGGATTTCCTAGTCTATTAGGGTTTTCCTTTTTTATCCTTATTGTACATTTATTATTTGACTATAAATACTGGGGCTCTACACTTAGTTTGTATCCCTTTTTACTCCCACTAATTCCAAGTTGGTATCAGAGCCACAACCTTAACCCTAACCCTAACCCTAACCCCTCTACCACGTTACAGCCACCAGCCACCAGACTGTCGTCGTAACTGCTCAAGATTAACCACTGTAGGGACTCACATACCAGCAAAAAACCCACTGCCCACAAACCCACATACCAGCGGCAGCCTCCTATTTAGCCTACTGCTGCTGCCGACAAATCAACACCGACCAGCATACTCCATTAAACCAGCCAACAAAACCGACTGATTCGCTGCATTGCAAACATCAAACTAATTCCAAGTCCACCGAAGCGTGATTCTCCACCAAACGGCTGCCTACATACCACCGACAGCACCGATAAAACCCACCGACTGCATCGACAGCCCCTATAAAACTCACCTACTGACCCAGTCCAATCCCAAGACTAGCCCAGCTACATACTCCAGCCGACTGCACCTATAAAGCACCGTCCACTGCCCATAATCCAACAACCATATTGCTTCGTTATGTTCGTCACAGTTGTGCCGGGTTGCAGTATCTAGGACTCCTTTTTTAGAGAAGGGTTGAATCCTCTTCTCCGTTGATCTGCTCTTGATGTAGTAGATCATTTATTTATATCTACTGGATTTTTGGGCACCGCGACCTGATTATTTGGGAGATCTCTGGACTTTCTTTATCTGTCGCTATTGTTCGACTTGAGGTACATTGTTCTCCCTTATTTTATCTCTCTATTTATCTTAGAGTTGTTGTTTCTTAGTCACGGGTGTCCACATATTATTGTTGATATGACTACTACTGAGGGACTTGAGGCCTCTACTATTAGTACTTCCACTAGGAATGGGCAGTCTGGTTCTCCCACTTTTATGTTTGACCAATATACAGTACCCACTGGCACAGTTGTATTACCAGCACTGCCGGGCATGATCTCTTAGAAAGTTACGGCACAATTGTTGAATGGTCGTAACTTTGCTGAGTGGTCTCGCTCACTCCAGCTTTTTTTAGGCCGTGTAGGGAAGCTTGATTGGTTGACGGGATCTCACCCAAAGCCGACTGATGACGACCCTGGTTATTCTGCGTGGTTCTTTGAGAACTGCGCCGTTCTTGGATGGTTATTTGGCTCAATAGAGCCATCTATGTGCAGGATTCATCAGTTTCATAACTCTGTTCTAAAGCTATGGAGTGCATTATCAGAGATGTATTCACAGTCAGGACGAGGAGTTCGCGTTTATGAGCTTTCTCAGGAGCTCTCATATGCTCGGTAGGGAGATTTGACTATTTAGGATTATTATGGGTATTTGACCCAGCGTTGGCTTGAGTATGAGACTCTAAGTCCTCTTGCTGCTATTCCGAAGATAGAGTCCGAGGGAGCAGCATTCTTGCATACTCGAGCGGAGGAGGATAGGATTTACAAGTTCCTTATGGGACTTCGTGATGAGTTTGAGGGACCTCGTTCACAGATCTTGTCGATGATAAAGCTTCCGTCTCTTTATGAGGTGTATGCAATGATTGAGCAGCATGAGAGCCGCATTCGTATTGCATCACTTCCCGCTGCGACCTTGACTCCTCCGGCCGACCAGATGGCCTGTGCCGCTACTACCGGGTCTCGTTCAGGATCCTTAGTCAGAGGTAGACAGCACTCGGACCAGCATCGTCAGGGCGCCCCAAATCAGCGCAGACAGGGAGATTCTCGTCTGTGTGATTATTGTGGCCGATCAGGACATCTCAGGGCTACTTGTTGGAAGCTCCATCCGGAGCTTAAGTCGCCTCCTCGCGGCCGTACTGCTGCTATTGCTAAGATATCACCACCTACTACTGCTCTTGTTGTTACTCCTACTATTCCTCCTTGGCAGAGTGATATGGATGTTATCACTTCCCGATTAGATATCCTTATGTCCACCCTGACTTCTCAGGGTCTGACCTCTGCTACTGCCACCACTGCAGGTATACCTCGTGCCTTTCATGCTTGCGCCAGTCCGTCTCCTCTTTGGATGCTGGACTCGGGTGCAAATGGTCATATGGCAGGTGAGGCCCATCACTTCACCACTTTTGACGAGCAGTTACATACACAGGTTCAGCTAGCTGATGGGACACATGCCCCTATTGTTAGTAGGGGTACAGTCCGTCTCTCAGATGATTTTACATTACATTCAGTTTTTTATGCGCCGAAGTTGGCCATGAATCTATTATCCGTACATCAGTTAGCTAGAGATTTTCACTGTGCGGTTGTGTTCTTATCTGATTCGTGTTATTTGCAGGACCTGAGTACCAGGAGGATTATTATCAAGGGACATGAGAGAGATGGATTGTATTATCTAGGCGATTCACCTCCAGTTTCACCAGTCCTCCCATATGCATCACCTGCTTTGTCTTTATCTATTCCTAGCTTGCATGCTAGTATTTTACCTAGTACTTGTCGTTATGATTTTCGTCATAAACTGTTCAGTTGTGGCATGATTGTTTTGGACATACAAATTTTAAATATTTATGTATGTTGTTTCCTGCTTTGAACAATGCTTGTGTTGATGGTAAATTTGATTGTATTATATGTTCCCTATCGAAACATGTTAGGATCTATTATATTCTTCGCATGCACCAATCACCCAAGCCATTTGACCTAATACACTCTGATATTTTGGGATCTTCTCCTGTTACTGCTCTGTCAGGTGTCCGATACTATGTGACATTTATAGATGACCATACTCGTTGTACTTGGGTCTACCTTTTACATAGGAAGTCTGATGTTCTCCCTATAATCACTCAGTTTCTCCAAACGATTAAGACACAATTCGATGTCATTGTTCGTGCTCTTCGTTCGAATAATGTCAAAGAATATGTGTCTGATGCCTTAGTGTCTCACCTTTCTTCTAAGGGAATCCTTCAGCAGCTCACTTGTCCATATACTCCTGAGCAAAATGGAGTTGCTGAAAGGAAAAATAGGAGTCTGATAGGGATAGTACGTTGTATGCTTAGAGGTATGGGAGTACCAAAATCTTATTGGTATTTTACTGTTTTGACTTCTATTTTTTTGTGCAATCGTACACCGAGTCGTGTTCTTCAGCATAGGGCTCCCTTACAGGTCTTATTCCTTGAGCGGACACTTTTTTCGGTTCTCCCTCGTGTTTTTGGCTGCACATGTTTTGTTCAGGATCGGTCTCCTACTCGTCATAAGCTTGATGATAAAGCAATTCGTTGTGTCTTTGTAGGGTATTGTCAACAGTCTAAGGGGTATCGGTGTTATAATCCTGTCAGGCGACGTATGTATCACAGTCTAGATGTTACATTTCTTGAGCATATTCCTTATTTTTCTTCCAATCTTGTGTCTGCCCCTCCAGTTGATGATACTCCCTTTGATTTTCTATTATCACAGGAGTCAGAGCCATTGGTCACAATCACTACAGAGTCATCAGTCCCTCTTTTTCTAGATCCACTCATTCATGTTCATACAGAGTCACCAGTCTCTCTTCCTTTGCAGATTTATGTTCGTCGCCCTTGCTCTCATCCTCCTGTTGATGTCCCCTCTACCTCAGGCGATGCAGATAATACTTCTCAGTTCATTGAGCATATTGATGCCCCTGTTGTTAGTACTGATGAGGTTGCAGGTACTGAGTCAGTTACTTTATCTGATGAGACTTTGTTAGTGGATGAGATGATGATTTAGGGCGTCGTTATCCGCGGCGTGATCGTCATCTAGTTGATCATTATGGTTAGAATGCTAGGATTTTATATCCAATCTCTGCTTATATTTTTTATGGTGATCTATCTCCTATATTTCGAGCTTATAGCATGGCCTTATCAGATACACAAGTTCTTCGTTCTGTTTCAGAGGCTATGCGGGAGCCCTAGTGGGTTCTTGCCATGCAGACAGAGATAGACACTCTTCAGCGAAATCATACATGGGATCTTGTCTCTTTACCTTCAGGGATGAAGCCTGTTGGCTGTCGTTGGGTTTACACCCTGAAGTTTCTTGCGGATGGTACTATTGATTGTCACAAGGCTAGGCTTGTGGTGAAAGGCTTTACTCAGGTACCAAGTCGTGATTTTGGTGCTACATTTGCCCCTGTGGTAAAATTGACTACTGTTCGGCTGATTATTTCTCTGGCTGCGGAGTACTCTTGGCCTCTTCATCAGTTAGATGTGAAGAATGCGTTTCTTCACGGTGATCTGGATGAGATTATATATATAGATGCACCACCGGGCTTTCGTGGTGAGGGGGAGTATGCTGGAAAGGTATGTCGACTGCGTAAGTCTCTTTATGGACTGAAACAGTCACCACGAGCCTGGTTCTCTTGCTTTAGCGATGTAGTTGTACATTTGGGGTTCACCAGATGCCATTCTGATCATACCTGCTTTATTCGACGGAATACTTCTGGACAGTGTGTCATTCTTTTGGTATATGTTGATGATATTATTATTACTGGAGATGATATTTCTGGGACTGCACAGGTCAAGGTAGACCTTGGGAAGGCCTTCGATGTGAAGGACCTTGGATTTCTAAGGTACTTTTTGGGATTGAGGTTGCCCGTAGCAGCAGGGGTATTATTTTTTCTCAGAGAAAGTATGTTCTAGATCTTCTTTCAGACACTAAAATACTAGGGTGCAAACTGGCATCATCACCCATGATTCCAAAGCTGAAGCTTACTGCAGAAGGTGAGGAGATCCGACTGTCTATCAGAGGTTGGTAGGTAGACTTATCTACCTAGCCAACACTAGGCCAGACATTTCATTCGCTGTTAGCCGAGTTAGTCAGTTCATGCACAAGCCATGTCAGCCTCATCTTGATGCAGTTTATTATATTCTTCGGTATCTCAAGTCTTGTCTTGGACTTGGGTTGTTCTATGCATCAGGATCTCAGACTGGTCCTTTAGCATGTTATTCAGATTCAGATTATGGGGGAGCATGTGATGGTCAATCTACTACATGCTTCTGTGCTTTTCGAGGGACTCATTTTATCTCTTGGAAGAGCAAGAAGCAGGCAGTTGTCTTCCGCTCGTCAGCAGAGGCAGAGTATCGGGCACTGGCACTCGGCACGTGTGAGATTATCTGGATACGATCGATTCTTGGCGAGTTGGGATTTCCATTAACTTCTCCATCCACATTATATTGTGATAATCGATCTGCTATTCAGCTCGCTTCTGACTCTGTACTACACGAGAGGACGAAGCATATAGAGATCGATGTTCACTTTCTTCGGGAGAAGGTTAGCTGTGGTGTTGTCACTCCATTTTTTGTGAGAACTGGTGATCAGGTTGCAGATGCTTTCACAAAACCTGTTATTCTATCCATTCTCCGGGACTCTGTTGTCAAGCTTGGCTTGGTTGATATTTTTGCGCCTAGCTTGAGGGGGAGTGTTGGAGTTATAGCCTAGCCTAGTTTATTAGGGATTTCCTAGTCTATTAGGGTTTTCCTTTTTTATCCTTATTGTACATTTATTATTTGACTATAAATACTGGGGCTCTACACTTAGTTTGTATCCCTTTTTACTCCCACTAATTCCAAGTGATTGCATCACATGCACAAATTCTGAGGCCTGATTTGGCACATGCATCATGCTATCGAATCTTGACCGCAATCATTCTTATCAAGCAAATGTGTTGGGTTCTAATTTTATAGGATTCATCTTTGAGGAAAGGGTGCAGTTTAGTTATATGTTTAATCAGTCGAAGCCCATTCATCATCCAATCATGTAAAGGTCGGACTAAGGCTTGAAATAGAGGATTTACAATGGTGAAGACCCTCACCTTCCCATTATCCTCTAGCTTGACTTCAAACTTATTTAATTAAAACATTTACAGAGAGTCCAGTTGTTGTGGTATCCCGCCATATAGATTGGGCGAAAGATACCAACGAGTTTATCAATGACACTTACTAATATCTACTAGACTGAAAAATATGAATTTGTTGAGTTTTTTGCCAAACAAGTTGGTTGTCAAACCAAACATAGACAATCTTAGCCAAGGATTAAGGCTTAACTAAGGTTAAAAGTATTGTCACATCAATAGGTAAACTATGAACGACAAACAATTTCCTTGAATGACTTGAATGACCCACGCCTCCTATTGTGATCAAATATGCAATATTCGAACACGTGAATAAAATTTCTTTTTTTTTCCTCTTTTAATTCCCTGTGTGCGAGCGCATGCCTTTGTTCATCTCTAAAGGCAAAGACCCCATATCCAATCCGCTAAATATACAATGTGGTAGATCTCACTAAAATTTTCAGGAACCGGTGAAATTCAATGCAAATATTTTAAATAATATATACATGAAAAAAACCTTAAATACTAAAAAAGAAGAATCCGGCAAAACAAGGCCTTATCTTGTTCCCTTCAAAACTAAAAAATTGACATCGAATTCACATTACAGTATACAGTGAAAGCTTGATCAATAGTACTTCTTTAAAGGTTAATGCATTTTTGGGAAGAAACCTGATTGCATGATAGACCACTTTTCAGAGCCATTTGAACAGCAAGCCCCCATGAGCTGCAAAGAATGGAGCAAAGACCAATGATTCAACTGCCATGAGCTTGATCAGGATATTTAGCGAGGGACCGGATGTGTCCTTGAGGGGATCTCCAACTGTGTCACCAATGACAGCAGCCTTGTGAGCATCTGATCCCTTGGGACCTAGTGATCGAGCATGTTCAGAAGCACCAGCCTGCAGGAACCACATCATGGTATGTTATTTGAAATCTAGATCTGAAATATGCGAAGACTGCGATACTGAACAATAGTTTTTCGACACCACACATCCTTTTTCCCAATCGCAACGTCACACATAGAAAGGTTCATTGTTTTATTCTTCCACTTTTATCCTATTATTTCCACAATCAATAATTATAAATAATTCAAACCATCATCTATAACTTAGATTTATTTTTTGACATGATACAACAAACTTAAATTTTGGTACCGTCGTTTTGTCCCTGAATATAAAACAATGTGGTGACCAACTTTAACATGAAATGATGTTATGGTGGACAGAAATAGTAGGAATTTTTTACCATGCTAGTCATTTTTTAACTCCATTCCCATTTTACCATGGTTTTTTACTTGTTTCCAATAAACCTTTATTCGCTTGAGAATACAGATAAAAACGGTGTTAACACTGTAATTGACTTGCAACTAACTTTACCTCTATGTACTTCTTAGCATTATCCCATGCCCCACCTGTGTTAGAAGCCGAGATGGCAACCTACAATTAAGATAAATGTCAGTACCCCACCACATATTAGAGAGCCATTGAAGGGAAGCATTAAGAAATACACGAAATCCTATACACAATTGCAAAGCAGAGGTAATTATATGCGAATAAAGCCTGTCATAAGAATCTACAAGGCTTTGTTTGTTGAGGAGGAAAATGGCAGAAAGTGATGGAAAGCAAAAAAAACTTTTTTTCATGTGTTTGTTGAGGAAAGTGGTGGAAATGCACAAATATTGCCAATATATTGAAAATACCATATTGGAAAATAATGTCTGTCTACATAGAAAGAAAGAAGAAAATAAAATGAAGAACAGACACCAGAAACATTAAGGCTTGATTTGGAAGGAGGACTCTGCAAAGACACCATACCTGCACACCAGAAACGAGTGAACCAGCAAGCACACCAGAAAGTGTTTCCACACCGAAGAATGTTCCAGCAATCAGTGGCGTAAGCATAACCAAGGCGCCTGGTGGGATCATCTCCTTCAGTGAAGCATCAGTAGAAATCTTGACACACATTTCATAGTCTGGTTTTGCTGTTCCATCCATAAGCCCTGGAATAGTATTAAACTGTCGGCGAACCTCTTCAACCATTTTTAGAGCTGCACTTCCAACACTCTTCATTGTCATGGCAGAGAACCAGTATGGAAGCATGGCCCCTACAATCAATCCGATGAATACCTTTGGAGTCAACACATCAACAGACTCAATACCAGATCTGCTCACATAGGCACCAAACAGGGCAAGAGAAACAAGGGCAGCTGATCCAATTGCAAAACCCTGGCCAACACAAAGGCACAGCATGTCAAATGGTCTAGGACCAAAGCTCCTATGAGTATTAACGGTAATGGAAGAACTTTCAAGCATAAAATAACAGGAAAAGAATGAAGTCATGATCTTAGTGTCCAAGCCGCTTATAGTGTGCCCAAGCCACTCCTCATTTCGGTTATAGTTACTCTTAGCCAAATTTTCTAGAACTGGTCTACACATCAGAAAATATCCAACTTATTGAGAAATTGGCATAAATCAAGACACCTTGCTTGATAATCATCTGCACCTATAACTATCCCTAATAGACAACCAAGTATCGATTCGAAGAACCCCTACCTTGCCAATTGCAGCGGTGGTGTTACCAGCAGCATCCAGAGCATCTGTTCTTTCACGAATAGTGTGGCTCATTCCAGCCATTTCTGCAATACCACCAGCATTATCACTTATGGGGCCATAAGCATCAATTGCAAGTCCAGTGGCAATAGTGCTAAGCATTCCCAAAGCAGCCACAGAAATTCCATACATGGCAGCCAAACTGAAGCTAATATAAATGGCAATGGCTATTGCAAATATTGGAATGATGACAGATTTGTATCCCAAAGCCAACCCAAAAATGACATTCGTTGCAGCACCAGTTCTGCAAGAATCTGCGACATCCTTCACAGGACTGCAAAATTTGGCAATGACAATGAGCATCGGGATTAAGAAATGGCTGATACAAACATTCAAATAAGACATTCTAAAAAGAAAAACAAAAATTGCTTAATTTTTTATTTATTGAGGCAGACACATGGTAGAGGGGGTTAATTTCTTTGATCAAACAATGTCAATCATACATTATCCCTATCTGATTACTCTTATTTGGCCGGTTGGACTCAGATATTACACAAACGTTAAGAAGCAACTCAGGTATTACATGTGAGCTGACTAGTGAGATTCAATAAAACTTAATTTACACTTTCTCCTGATTAAATCATCCCATTACCATAGAACGTTGATAATATGAAGATGTCATTCTTATCTATGTAATTTGAGCCATTATGGATTGTTAATCTCTTCTGTTTTTTTTTTTTTTTTGATTCGAAACTGCAGTGGAGTGAAGTTGGGAAGACTCAATCGCAACTGTTCCACCACACTTACATGGTTGTTCTCAAAGGCTAGAGGAATTCGAGTAGACCGATGATTTGGACAACCAACCCACTTAAATTAGGCCATTACCTAGGGTATCCTCCCAATGTAGGGTACTGGATGGGTGAATTAAATATAAACTTGCAATTTCTATATTTATTTGAAGGTAACTCACCTGTAAGCATTACTCGTGTAATACTCAGTAGTATATCCAATGACAAGGCCAGCCCATAAGCCTATTGAAACACAGAAAAAAAGGTGCCTGCAGTAACATAAATTACCAACATGAAATTCCACAAAGAAAGAAATTTGAAAATAGTAAGCGGAAACTAACACAAAAAGAGTATAAGTAGTTCAAGAAGCATACCAGTGTTTTACAACCTTCTCTTTGCCAAAGTCAAATAGAGTGAATTCTGATGGTAAAGCAAAGAAGGTAACCACGCCAATCCCGGCAGTCATAAGAATGGTGGAGATAAGAAGTTGTCGCTTCAAGGATGGCTCAATCTCGGTCACATTTTTTATCTCAAATATATCAGTTGCAAAAAGTGTTGTTATCAAGCAAACAATGATTCCCATCGAGCTAATAATCAGAGGATAAGACATGGCTGAGAAGTCGTGACTGGTACCAAAGGATGATATCGATGCAACAAAGAGTGCAGCACAGGAAGATTCAGCATAAGACCCGAATAAATCGGATCCCATTCCGGCAATGTCACCTACATTGTCACCCACATTGTCAGCAATTACCTGCAAAGACAACCCAGAGAGGTTAAGTCTAACGAACGGTGTCTGACAATTAAGGTTGATTACATACTCAGAGAGAGAGACAGAGAGAGGATCAAAAGTAAGAATACACAAAACTGGGAACATGAGCCCTAAGAAGATACAATGAGTAAGAAATTACAGCTGGGTTACGTGGATCATCTTCAGGAATATTCCGTTCCACTTTCCCAACTAGGTCTGCACCAACATCAGCTGCTTTTGTATATATACCTCCCCCAACTCTTCCAAAGAGTGCCATTGAAGAACCTCCTAGGCCATAACCAGTGATAGATTCAAAAAGTCCCTCCCAGTCATCTCCATAGTAGAGTTTAAACAAATTAATAGAGACATATAGAACCAAGAGACCATTGGCAGCAAGTAGGAATCCCATCACTGCACCAGAACGAAAAGCTGTTATAAATGCCTTCCCAACGCTTTTCCTTGCTTCCAGAGTTGTTCTTGCATTGGCATAGGTTGCAATCTTCATTCCAAGGAACCCCGAGAGAACAGAAGTGACAGCTCCAAGCCAAAAGGCAATTGTGCTAAAGATAGCATTGGCCAAAGCTGGTTTACAGAGATTCCCTTTGTTGTAAGTGCAAGGTTCACTTTTAGTGCTAAAGCCCTTAACTGATCCAAGAAAGAGGAAGATGATGACACCAAATACAGCCGTGAATATGCCGAGGTACTTGTACTCTGTAAACAGAAATGATGTTGCTCCTGAAGCATATCATGCATCAAAATCAATCAAGGTCCGAGCGCATGAGCTTTCAACAATTAAAGTAAAACCATAAGCTTTGGACAAAATTAATTAAATTTTATCAGTTGCAGTGAATTCAAACGATTAAAAATAGCTTATGCATACTGACGCAGAGATTTACAAGTGTATATATACCTCTGTGAGCCCCCAGAAAATGTTTAAGTTGAAAAACTGTGCTAGTACAGCAAAATGAAAATGGCTAAATTGCTATTCTCGCACTTCCATATATATATTTTTACGTCTAGTAGAACAAGTACACGTGCAAACAGAGTCCTGCCTAAAGTTATGATGTACAAGACAACAACTAGCCTGAAAATTGTCATTTTGTGGGTGATAATCAGTAACCCAATCAAATAACAAGGGAAGGCAAGTTTCTATGGAAACGAATGTTAATTATTTCTAAAAGTTCATGGAATTGTTTCAATTACATTATCTTGATGAAACCATGACTGCCTGATAGAGCTGCTCTGTGATAATACAAATCCATTGAGAAGAAAAAGGAATGTATAAGGATGCAATTTGCAGCCAAAAACCTCACAACCACACTATATCTAAAGGGAAAAATGTGAGGTGTTCTTAGATAGACCATAAGGGTGATCCATGCACAGAATTACATAAACAAGGAGGAAAATTGTGGGACAATTAGACTGTCAGAGCCATCAAGAAGCACTCAAGGATTAAAGCCCAACAATATTAACAGATAATGATTACCACACTCTATGTATTTTACATGTGTGCATTTTTTTATTATTTTGCTTATTTTTCTTGGTCATTTAAAGGAACAACTATAGAAGAACAATAAGACCAAACAATAGAATCAATTTCATAAATTGAAGATCCATTACTTAGCAACAGCATGTGAAGAATTTTACAATAGCTGAGCCTAATCAGCCTACATTCCAACATTAGTCCATCTTTGCAATCTCCCCTGCCAATTTTTTTTCCAAAATGAATAGACCTACAGAACCATGAACATTTCAGAAGTTGACACATATATAGCATAATAGAAGTCAGTGGATCAGTATAAGTAAAATAGGTCAGGCAATAGGTAAAAGCGGCAGGGAAAAAATTGAGAAACATGAAATTTTTTCTTGGTGATCGATAAAATTATCTTGCTAAACTAGAGATGAGTTTTAGAGCATAGTCAACTGTGAAAAATTAATGCTGGTCCCTGAGTTACGCCCTCAGTGTCACGACATTTGTAGTTGTTCAATGTATTTATTTATCCTTGGTCACTATGAGAGCAGTCAATAAACATTTTGCATATGCATGCATCACAAACTAAATTTTGATCACTCAGGAATAATATTTGCACCTACAAAAAGGAGTTGATTTTCAATACGAGTTATTCTATAAAATTGAAATTGCCCTTTGACAAGTGGAGAACATGAAGAAAAAATTAAGACAAACGGAGAAACTAAACAGGAAATGTGGGTAATATGTTTGAATCAAGATGACAAGTATTCAACAAAGTGCAAAATTATTCTTGTAGGCCGCAAAATAACAAAGGCAGCATAAGAATATATTGTGGGGAACAATTGACAAATTCTATAAAAGTGAATGCTTCAACGTGCAAAATATATACAAACAATAAAATCCATCAAAATAAACAGAACTAGTAAAGGAACGAGAAACATACCAAATTCTTCTTATTCAAAGTTTGTACAAATTATCATAACCACTATTTAAAAAAATGTTAATGGAGTCAACAAAATCACAGAGAATGGCTATTTGTATATTTGAGTTAACTTGGAAGAGTGCATAAACAAGCAGAGAGAGATAGAGAGAGAGGGAGAGAGAGCTCACCAACAGAAATGGCATTCTGAATTTCAGCACATTTGTCGACAGCGTCATCAGTGTCAATACCCTCCTCTTGTTCATCTTCTTCAATCAACCTGTCTTTGAAGCCATTGTCCAAACCTCTTGAAACCCTCACCTTGGAGACCAAAAACCACTGAAACAAAGCAAACCCAATTCCAATCAAGGCAGCCAAAGGTATCAGAATCTGTGTGAGGGTCTCACTCATCAAACCCATTTTCAAAATCACACAACTCAAACTTTTTTTTTTTTCTTGAAACCCTTTTTTGGCAACTATATGTACCACATGACAGAGCCTTGTTTTAGAACCACGGACTCTGAAATCTGAAGGCACTGACCAAGAAAATCACGTAAAAAGTATCTTAGTGGCTTTTGTGCGGTTTTCTTGGAATTTGTCAAATAAGCTGATTTTGATTGACGGGTGGGCTGATGGTAGTTTATTTATGAATTTATTCCTTGGACCTTGTAAGTTGTAACCGTTATGTTGGGTTACCAGTTAGCCATTTATTGCCTAAGCCAAACATCCGTTTTGAAAAGAAAACAACTTCATTTCACTTGCCTTGAACTATGTCAATTAGTTTCATTTTACACCAAAACCTAATTCAAATGTACTTTCCATGCAAAACGTAGTAGATATTTTGTTTTAGGGTACTGTAAAATTATTTCAAACAATTGAGGAAACAATATAATGTAATTGATAGTAGAAGATGCGAATGAGACCGAGATCGTACGTCAACATATAATTAAGCCTAAATATGGTTTCAGATTCCGTGAAGATGTAAGGGTGAAGATGTAGGAGGACTTTGAAGTATGACCTCTTCAAAATAAGCGCCTTTTTGTTATTTCAACTTAATTGCTGAAAATTCTAACAAATTATTCTAAAGAAGGGTCAAAAACCTGCTAAGAGTTCAACAAATTGGAAGGTATATGACACCTAACTTTGAATTAAAATTGACATTTTTTTTCAAAACCCAATGTATCAACTCATATGCACATCCAATTCCTATGGATCTGACAATTATACAGATACATGGCAATATAAAAATGGTCAGTTTGTTAACATGTTTGAACTAAAGCTTCTGGCGCTGAACATGCACACATGAGACAGGTTTACCTTGGATCTAAAGGCTGCCCTTTATCCTCTCAATTTTTAATCACATTACTCAGTCCACTTTGCCAAGCTGGTGAGATCAATTAATTAACTTGAGTGTTCTTCGCGTTGGTTTTTTATTCTTTAATTCTAGCTATATACGAATGCAGGTTTGAAAAAAGGAAAAATTACACTCAAGTCTTCTAAAATTTGTTACTTAATTACTTAGACATTTAATATTTGAAATATTATACACAAACCCCTTAAAGTTTATACATGCATAACACTTAGACCTCTACTGTCAATATCGATTAGTAAATTATACTCAGATCTCCTGAAACTTATAACCGTATAACACTTAAACATATCAAGTTTAAAATATTATGCTTAGACCTCTTATTAGTTACAGAACTAACAAAATCTATTAAATGATCAAATTACTTTAATTAAAGATAGAAGATATTGTATCTATTTACAGTTTGACACCTTGTGTATTTTTATTCCAATAAACAGTATAATTGTATGTGAGTGAGAGTTGAATTAAGTGTTTTGATATATTTATATTGATTACTATTTTTTTAAAAAAAATTGAGGTTTTGTTTCAGTTTTATGTCAATGGAGGATATAATAGAACATGCAAATGTGTTGATTAAACTTATTTCATATGTTCGTACTTGATGATGAAAAAATTAACTCAACGGGAAAAGTCTATTTAGTCTAAGATGATCCATGTATGCCACTCCTAACTTCTAAATGTAGTTCATACCTTTGAGTGTCTTATTAACTTAGGCATCAGAGAGTCAACCTCTTGAACTTCCCTTCGATCTCCGACTTCTTTTTTAGATGATCAAAGTCCAGCAAACTAACATGGAGGTCATCCAAATTTTGACATTAACAATACTAATTATGATTTTTTAAAAAAGAAAAAGTTAGATTTTTATTTTTATTTCAATAAATGACATAATAGAATATGAATTTTGGTTGTAAAATTTAAAATATTTGATATTCTATCTTTAATTAAAGTATTTTTTGTCTAAGTGTAATATTTTAAATTTCAAAGGTTTAAGTATTACATTCTTCAAATTTTAGGGGTCTAAATATAATTTACTAATGGATATTAACCGTAAGGTCTATGTGTTACGTGAGTACAAGCTTTATGAGATTTGTGTGTAATATTTTAAATGTCAGGTGTCAAATTGATTAAGTGACAAAACTTAGGGGACATGAGTGTAATTTTCAATTAAAGAATACTTAAAGATTATCTCTCTATGGTTTAATTCAGGAACACGTTACCTCTTTATTCTTTAGAAATCTACCTATAAACTCCTGCAGTTATAGACCAAACTGATTCCATTAGATATTGTGTGAAACTTAGAAGTCATAGGTCAAAAGTTTATATTTTACCTGAAATAACTTTTATGACTTTAGACATATTATATTTTTGTTCTTTATATTTATTCCACTTATATGCATAAAAGTTGATTTTCCAATATCTATCGAATTTTCAAAGGAAATACTAATGATTCAAAAAATGAAGGGTTACTAATTATTAACTCTATCGGTTATTGCACTTTAATTCCAAATTTTAGGGGCTGGAATGTAGATTTCTAAAATTTAAGGAGGTATAATGTCATTATTTGAAACCAAATGGAGATAAAATATAATTTATCCTTAATTAAAACCCAAGTTTAAAAAAAAAAGGAGAGAGACTTGCGATATATATAAATTCCAATGTGCACAATCACCTCCAAACATTGTATATAAGTTGAGATTAAAGCTCAATATATTGAGCCATTGGTGATTGACAACATTGGAAAGCAAGGTGAAAATAATTTGCACTCAAGGAGAGTTTCCAAAAGCAACTCGAAGAGATTTCTTTATAATTGACATTTTAAAGAAGCGTTTTTTGAAGAGTTCGAACTCTTTTGGGCACCAAACAACTTGATTTGTTACACGAATACTTGCATCGTCAAGATGAATTTTTAAGTTATGCGCCAAACAGAGCCATAGTCATTTTTTTGATTAATCAAAGTATGTATCTTGTTGAATAGGATAAATATACCCTACTAAAAGTTGTACACAGGATGAACTTTTAGTTGTACACCCTACTAAAAGTTTTTTTCAGCATCCATTACAAAATACAACATTTGGGAGTCTAGTTACAATTTTTTGAATAGTTTAGAATTAATCCTAAAATCTTTCTTTCTTTTTTTTTTTTGGGTTATAATTTGACATTGAAAAATCATAACTTAATCCAAAAGAAATTAAAATTTTGATACAATACTTCTTTTGGTATTATAATCTTACCCTATTAAATATACAATGGTAAAGCCAGGAGGCCAAACAGTATGAGATTAGTTTGACTGTAATTGCTTAGGAAGGAAGGAAAGAAAGACAATTATATGACTTTTCTGTGTGAGCTCTTCTTCCGACCTTAAAGCTTGGCATGCCTAATGCAGTCTGATTCCATCCCCTTTTTCAAAAAGCGTGTTTTCCAGAAAGCCAGACTTCCACCTACATTTTCTTCGCCAACAATCACCCTACATAAAGAAAGAAGAAAAAAATATTAATCGCTTTATATTAACAACCACCTTTGTGGACTATGCTAATTTTATCACCCGACATGACTCAATTGTAATTATTGAATATTTAATAAATGTTATGAAACTCGTTAATTTAATAGCCTATATTGTGGTTATATAAAAAAAATGGTGTGTGTAACATTGTGGAATGTCCGATCCATTGTTGTGCGGGGATAATTTTGCACTACGAATCTCCACTTCGTATGGACGGAGAGGACGGTCAAGAAGCCTTGAGTCACCTGCAATATTTATATTTTTAATAATAATCCTCCATCGAACATTGATCATGCAATATTTATATTTTTAATAATAATTTATTTTTAATTTTTTTAAATTATGTAATTGAAAATTAAAGTGAAAAGTGAGAAAATAAGAAAGAAATAAGTTTGAATAAGTTGTTTAACATTGAAGAGTGTGTTAATTGAGTTATTTAACATTGACGGTAATTCAAAGGAGGAAATGTTTTTTAGTGAGAAAAACTTTTTTGGGATGCTTTATAACATTGGATCAAAGTAGATGAAAAATAGATTAATCTTGATGATTGTTTTATTTTTATAAATTGAGAATTCGACTTCCTAACTGTGATATGAGATAGATAAGACTTCTTGTTTAAGGTATTATCACTTTTGGAAGATTAAAATGGTATAAATTTACTAAATTCATTCGTTATTTATAAAAAAATTGAAAAGAAAGAAAATATTTTCGAATTGGAACTCGATTTTTGTTCTCTAGCAAATTTAATAATTAAACTTGAGACATAATTTTTTTTGTGGAGAATGGTTTTATTATCAAATGGATCTATTTTATGTTCAAATTCTCAACATTCAGTATCAAAAAGAAGTTGCTAAAAAAAAAGTATCAAAAAGAAGAATACCATGAATCTTATTTATTCTAATTATCTCTATAAAATTTTTTATTAGATATTCATTTATAATTTAAATTGAACGTGAAAATCATTTTCTGATTGTTCCACGATATAGCACATTGAAGAAAGGACGTTGTGTCTCACCGTTGGAGACCAATAGCCCATTATTCTGTCTTGCAGATCATGGGCAAGCCAAGGTCTGAATTCTACCACGAACAAGTTAAAAATGGTAAGAGTTTGTGTAAAAATTTAAATGAATATAATGTTTAACATCACCTTTAATGTGGTTTCTGATGATACCTCAAAATAAAGCTCCGAAGGTGAGTTCAGGAATCGAGGTCAGGTCGGGAGGTCTGTCGAAAACAGTAGAGTTTAGGAGGCACATTCAGCGCTCCCGACCAGTAGAGAGACATTGGAATTAGAAAGAAAACAACTTGATGACAGTGAGTACCACCGAAGCAATAGCCAAGCTGAATCCAAGGCGCTAGACTCTCAACCGACTAAGATCTTCTCCTAAAACTAAGAAGAATCCTATGGAGGGAAGACAAAGGTTTCAGGATAACTCCCACAATGCTAGCCCTTACGTAAGGAGTCCATTGGGAGAGGAAGGAAACAAATCCCATGATTAAATGAAATTAGCCCGGATTAGAGGTAAGCATGAGGCTATATAAGCAGGATGAATCCCCAACTAGGCGGCAGAGGACAATAGACACAACCCTAAAGGCAAGAGGGAAAGAGAGAGACAGAGAGAGAGATCATATAGCTTGTAACCACCGAAAGAGATCAATAAAAAATATAGGAGCAAGAGCCTCCATGAAAACAGTAGACTAGCCGAACTCTTACGCCGGTGAACCACTGTAATCCTATAGTGTTTATCCCCCAGTACCCCCGGCAGGCTCCAACAAGTGTCACACACGAGCATCAGCTTAGGTCCACATACAAGTTACACTATCGTTCTCGTCTTCTGTCTATTAAAGTTTGACATACACCATCAAACTTAAATGGACATACACCATCAAATTTAAATCAATTCATATCTCAAATTTTTTTTGATAGAACTCGGTTATTGGTGTATTCATAAGGAATATAAAAAAAAAATAAAAAGGGCATTGTAAACTTGGGTGTCATGTTTTGTCAAATAACAATGTTCTCAATGAAAGACACATGTTTCGCTAAACAATTACAAGAAAAGTTGGGCATTTAGAGCACCCAACTAATCCTTCTGCAAGGTAGCTGGAGCATAAGGTCATCAAAGTAGTGGTTTTACGCCCCCACGAAAAAATAAAGAGTGAGAAAGAGAACATCATTAATTGTTCTTTTGCTTCATACACCGTAGATTTCCTGATCTCAATTGCCACCAACCAGGTCACCTGAGGTGGAATTGTTCACTGAGGCACGATTTATAGGGTTTGGAGATGGCTTAGTTCCAGTTATTAGTGGGGCCTCCACAAACACTTATTGTCCCTTCCTACCCCACCATGGACCAAAGAAAACAGTTTCAATCCCAGGGAGCTGCATTGGCCCCTACTACTATATGTGCAAGGACTTTGCAATCAGGTAAGATGGGTCAGGGAGTAGGCCTAGGCCGGTATATCAAGGACCCAAGTGCGAGTATTCACCATTACTTCTTAGACTGAGTTAGAGAATTAGTCAGTGATTTAAGGTACATTCATTTTATCTCATTTATGGGCAAGAGTATTATTTGATTGAAGTGCATCCCATTCAGTAATTGCTGCAAGATTTAAGCTTAGAGGTTGAAACCCTATAAGAGCCTTTATATGTGAGTTCACCCCTAGGAGCTAGGGTTTGTATAGACTAGATTTGTCAGGGATGTGAGCTAGAGATCCAGGGTTCCAGATCACCGTTGACTTTGATAGCTCATTTTTTTGTAGTGAAACTCGTTTTATTAATTAATAAGAGTTTGTTCTTTTCATTTTATTGAGAATTTGTATGAGCAAAATATTTACATTATATTTAATATATGATATGCATATGTGTCTTATATTTTACATTGTAGATAATTTGGTGTGTAGAGTTCGACTTATACACAGAATGATAGATTATCAGATCCTTATATAATATGAGTATATGTTCACAATATTAGATGGAATTGGACACACCATATGTATGATTGTAGTTTAATATTCTGGCATAGTCTGTCATGATTGTAAGAGACTGTTTGATGTATCAAATTATTGCACTAGTACACTTTGTATATTGCACAGACTCATGTTGATGTTATTATCTTTTACTGATTCAATAAGATAATAAATACTGAAGTATTATTATGATTGTTTATACTTTTAATCCTAAAATATTTAATTGTCATATGCATATAATGTTTGTCACTTTAATTTATCAAAAGGTGAGATTCATATTAAGTCAATAAACTCGGTGAATTGGAAGACGATATTATTTGTATGATGAAAATTAAATATTAAAAGAAACCATGTTTTAGTATTTAAATGAGTTGATGGTGTCCTCTTGAGGAAGGTCATAAGTTTTGTTCATGTCAAACACTGCAGGTAGATTTAATTATCCGACATGAAAAATAAGTTGAACGGTAAGGTCTCAAGGAATAAAAGAAGTCAATTAAATATAATTGTCAGTAATTTATTTAATTGATGGACATCTGTAATCTTAAACTTAGGGAAATTATTAAGCATATAATAATAAGGAGCTTGAATATAATTTTGAGATAAGACTCAGGAGATCAATAATAAGTCTTTAGTGGATTGACTTATTATTAATGGGCTGTAGGATTTTTGTTCTAGGTTGAACATAAGATTCCTAAGCCCATTGAAAACCCGGTCCTTATTTCTCCTTAGGGTCTCTGTCGTAGCCTATATATAGACGTCTAGTCTCTCTTATTCAACATCTATTCTTTACTCACGTTTTTGATAGAGTTTGAAAGAAAGAGCAATGATTTAGAGTCTTGGCAGGCCACATTGCATCCGGATTCTGAAATTTGGAGATATACGACAGAAAGCCGCGAGGTTCGTCAAGCTGTCTTTTGGTTGCTCATTGATTCTGTTCTACATTCGTGCTGAGAAGAGATCAATCACGAGGGATCTCGAAGGTAAACCCTAATTCTGTCTTGTAGGGTATTAAAGGAAAATTTTTGATATTCGATGTGTACATGCTGTCAACGATTCGTGGAATTTCCTTTCCAATAGACTTTGGGTCCTGGATATGACAGTTTCATGTCATCCTTGGGATACTGGTTGGTGGCATCGAGTCATCATCAATTGTGATAGGAAGAGGGTCATGGCTTATACACCAGAGTGTGTCTGTTTTAAGTTTCAAGGTGAGGAACATGATGCTCTACTCAAGGCAGTGTATAACTCCCGTTGGCATGTGCAGTTGATGGGTTGGCTTACTAGCCTTTCCCTGGAGGATGAGGTGAGTGTGGTCAGATCCTCTACCTCAACCTTCAACATCAACTCTATTTCCTAATACCGCGTTTATTGGAACAAAACAACAAGTTCCCAAAATACAAATTCATGAGTATATGATTTTGAAGCCATATAAAAACACACCCATACATATATACAGATGCATAAAGAGAGAGAAAGAGAGAATAAGAAGCGATTGAGTGAATGTGTGTGGGCGATTGAGTGAATGTGTGTGCACGATTGAGTGTGTGTGTGTGTGTATGATAGTGTGTGTGCATGATTGAATGCGTATACTTATGTGTAAGTGATTGAGTGTGTGTGTGTGTATGATAGTGTGTGTGTGTGTGCATGATTGAATGTGTATACTTATGTGTGAGTGATTGAGTAGAAAGAGATTGGGAGGGAGAATAAAGAGAGATTAAAACCTAATCATTATAACACTAATTAAAGCTAGGGTTTTTGCTTCTTCAATACAATTTCAATTCAATCTAGGGTATCTGATGATACCAAGAAAATATTCTAAGTATGAGCTCAGACAAAGAGGTCAGCCCAGGAGGGAGGTCGGATAGGGTATCCTGAGCTCAGGGGTGCTGACCTAGAGCTCACCCCAAGCAAGGTGATAGAGAAAACACGGAGTGAACAGCTGGCTAATAGCAAGTGCACCCAAAGTAGTAGGAAACTATAATCAAGGCATGAAATCTCAACCAACTAAGACCCTCCCCTAAAATCAAGGAGAATCCCACGAGTGAAGGGCAAAGATCCCGCCGGATATCCCCTAGAGATAGGAATTGCACTATAAATATTGTACTGTACCTCCATCGAGGGAGAGAGATCCCTACTTGTATCAAAAACATCTTGTGAAAACATCCTTGAGAGGAATATAGATCCTAGGAGCAAGAGCCTCCATTGAAGGGCAGACTAGACGAGCTCCCCAGCCGATGAACCACTATATTTTTGCTATGTCACATACACCACACCTGAGATAACCAACATATTCACCGATCATTCTCACGAGTCTTGTAGCTCAGATCCATATGAAATAGCACCAGTCACGCCTTCTGCTCACACCCGTGGTTTTACACCATCAGTTTGGCGCCGTCTGTGGGAACGATTGTTCTCGTTTTACAAATAAGCTGATCTATCAGTGACTGATGGTCTCAACCCGCAATATGAGCAGAGGTCAAACCAATCCGCTGCGTCTGCAAGATCAACAAGAAACCACCAATGCACAAGCCGAAAATAATCCAGAAACCAACCCTTTCATAGGGGAACCACCAGCGAATAACGAGTTGGATGCCCTCCGCCTTGTCAATCAGCGTCTGTTACAGCAAAACCAGGAGCTGTTAAAGCTCCTGAAGTGCCCACAAGAGGCGCGACCGGCCAAGCAGGCCCGAATAATCTTCCTCGCAGGAAACATTACCACCTTGACCCCCTCAGAGAGGTCGTTGAGAGAGGAGAGAATAGCCAAACCATGGGAAGAGATCCGCAACTGCCACCTAGGAATGGTCACAACGAAGAGGCACAAAGCCGGAATGATGAAGGGGAAAGGAGTGATTTCATCCCCTACCAGCAGGAAAGGAGAGAACAGTACTGAGAACAACGCTTCGAGAACATCAAGCAAGAGCTCAGCCACATGAAGGAGGCTGTAAGAAGCAAGGCTCCTATCACTATGAATGCCCTGGTTCAGCAGACAGAGTCACCATTCACTACAGAGGTGCTGCATTTTCCTCTCCCCCCAAAATTCAGGTTGCCTCAAATAGAGGCCTTCGACGGAACGAAAGACCCTATGGACCATCTCAACACATACAAAAACCAAATGGAGTTGCATGGATATCAGGACCCCGTGCGATGCAGGGCCTTTGCTATCACTCTTAAAGGATCAGCCCTAGCATGGTTTAATAGACTCCCCCAGCTTCCATTTCTTCCTTCAAAGAACTCTCAATCTCCTTCGTGTCCCATTTCATAGGAGCTCGGATCTACAGGAAGCCGAACTACCATCTCTTAAATGTAAAGCAAGGACCAGACGAGAACCTCAGATCATACGTTTAGAGGTTCAACTCAGAATCTTTGAAGGTGGACGTCCCCGATGAAAAGTTCGCCATAACCGCCTTCATTATGGGGATCGGGGTGCAATCGAAAGATCTGATATTTTTCATATAAAAAAACCCTCAAGCAAGTATGACCGAGGTGTTGGCTAAAGTAGAGAAGTATATAAATGGGAAAGAAGCACTCCTCTCGAAGATAGGGAGTTCCTTGTCGCGAAAAGAGAAGGGAAAGGAAGAAAAAAAGAGGGAGAGAAGTCCCCGGAAAGATAAGGAGCGAGACAGGTCTCCAAGAAGGGATAGAGACCGTTCCCCAAAGAGGAGAGGCAATGTGAGAGATCGTCTGGGGCCCCCATAGCCAGAACTACAGCCAAGGTACCCACCTCGACAGCTAACTCCCCTTACTGCCTCTATATCGCAAGTCTTGCATGAGGTACATAACGAGAAGTTCATAAGATGGCCACCCCGGATGAAGGCAGATCTGGCGAAGAGGGATCCCACCAAATACTGCGATTATCATAGAGATCATGGCCATCACACAGATGATTGCATTCAACTAAAGAGGGAAATAGAGTTTTTGATCTAGCGGGGAAAATTACGTCGCTTTGTGGCCCAAGAATACCCAAATCGAGCTCTTCCGCCTCCACCACCTCAGCAACAGGCTCCTGCACAACACCAGCAACCCATGGGGGAAATTAGGGTAATATCAGGAGGATTTGCAGGGGGAGGAGAATCCAGTGCTGGTAGGAAAGCGCATTTATGCAGAATCCGAGGTGATAAGATACTTGAGGTATGCACTACAACCAAGTTACCCTGGCTAGACATGACCATAAATTTTTCAGACTCAGATTTGGAGGGCTGTCACCATCCCCATGATGATCCGTTGATAGTGAGAGCCGTCGTGGCTAATAGGACAGTACATCGGGTTCTGGTAGATAATGGGAGCTCGGCAGACATCATCTTCGAGTCTGCTTTTGACAAAATGAGCATAGGAAGAGAAAAACTAGAGCCAATGAGTGCCCATCTGTTGGGATTTTTGGGAGAAAGGGTACTGCCCTTGGGATCAATTCAGCTCGTACTCACCATAGGAGACTCTCTTTGTCAGGCCACCACAACCGTAAGGTTCCTGGTGGTTGACACTCCCTCAGCGTACAACATGCTGTTAGGGAGACCTTCCTTAAACGTAATGAGAGTCATCCACTCGGCGTACCACCTCGTCATAAAATTCTCAACATAAAAGGGAATCGGAATGGTCAGAGGAGATCAGCACGTAGCTAGAGAATGTTACATGACCTCTATGAAGCAAAAAGAGGTGGAGAGCATCCAACTGGATAAGCTTGACATGAGGGATGAGCTAGAAACTAGACCAACGCCATCGGAAGAGCTAGAACCTGTTCAGCTTGATGACGAACCAGAACACCTCGTTTACGTCGGGTCCAAGCTAAGCAGAGAAATTAAAGACCTACTCATCCAATTCTTGAAAGAAAACGCTGAAGTATTCGCTTGGAAGCAAGAAGACATAGAAGGAATTGACCCTCAGTCATCACTCACAAGCTAAGCGTAAACCCTGCCAATAAGCCAGTCAAGCAAAAACGAAGAAGCTTCGCCCCAGAAAGCCAGAAAGCCATTAATCAGGAGGTCGGCAAGCTTCTCCAAGCCAAGGACATCAGAGAAGTAGATTACCCTGTCTGGCTAGCCAATGTAGTCCTTGTTAAGAAAACCAATGGCAAGTGGCGGTTGTGCATAAACTTCACTGATCTCAATCGAGCCTGCCCCAAGGACAGCTTTCCTTTACCCAGAATCGACTTGATAGTAGATGCTACAACAGGACATGAGCTTCTCAGCTTCATGGACGCATTCTCAGGGTATAACCAGATCAGAATGGACCCCAACGACCAAGAAAAGACCTCGTTCGTGACAGAACAAGGAACTTATTGCTACCAGGTTATGCCTTTTGGTCTAAAGAATGTAGGAGCCATGTACCAACGCCTGGTGAACATAATGTTCCAGAAGCAAATTAGAGTAACAATAGAAGTCTATATTGATGATATGCTGGTAAAATCACTAAAGGCCGATCTCCATATCCAACATTTGGTAGAATCCTTCAGGGTTCTCAAGAAGTATAAGATGAAACTCAACTCTGCTAAATGTGCCTTCGGGATTTCAGCAGGAAAGTTTCTAGGCTTCGTAGTAAATAGCAGGGGGATAGAAGTCAACCCTGCCAAGGTAAAGGCGGTACTAGATATGCAACCACCCTCAAATATAAGAGAGATTCAACGACTGACGGGGAGAATAGTTGCCTTGAGCCGTTTCGTGTCTCGATCAAGTGACAAGTGCCAGCCTTTCTTCCGAATATTAAAGAAAGCTTTCCAATGGAATGCTCAATGTGAAGAGGCATTTAAGTCCTTAAAGGTTTATTTGAGTTTTCCTCCAATTTTGGTCAGCCCCATCGAATGGGAGGTACTCACCCTATACCTAGCCGTCTCAGACTTTCCTACCAGCGCAGCGCTCGTTAGAGAAGAAGACAGAGCTCAGCAGCCGGTGTATTACTGTAGCAGAGCTCTCAGGGGTGCAGAGGAGAGGTACCGAAAGATGGAAAAACTTATCCTGGCCTTAATCACTACTACCAGGAGACTCAGACCTTACTTTCAGGCCCATACCATAGAAATCCCGACAGACCAGCCAATGAAACAGGTGTTGCATAAGCCTGAATCCTCTGGGAGACTGGTAAACTGGGCCATCGAGCTTAGCGAGTTCGACATCAGATATAAACCAAGAACTGCGGTGAAAGGTCAGACCCTGATAGATTTCATCGCTGAATTTACAACAGGGACACCCACGGAGACCACGCAGCTAGTACCAGATCTCCCAGTATGGAAACTCTCGGTAGATGGTGCAGCCAATGCCCAAGGAAGCGGAGCGGGCCTAATTCTGATCTCACCAGATGGATTGGATGTCGAATATGCCTTGAGGTTTGGGTTTAGAGCCTCAAACAACGAGGCTGAGTATGAGGTTGTTATTGCAGGGCTTAATCTGGCTCACGCGATGGAGGCCGAGCAATTAGAAGTATGTAGTGATTCACAGCTTGTGGTAAGATAGATAGAGGAGTCTTATGAAGCCAAAGGTGAGAAGATGATCCTTTACCTCAGAAAGGTACAAGAATTAATCAAGAAGTTTGCGCAAGTTAAAGTCAGACACGTTCTCAGATCTGAAAACTCAAGAGCAGACTCATTGGCAAGACTTACAACCGCCTCACAGGAAAGCTTGAAAAGGTTGATTCCAATAGAGCACCTAGCAAAACCCTCCGTTGACCTAGGAAACGAAGAAATATTCCCTGTGCAAGCCTCATCGAGCTGGATGGACCATATTCTGGAATACCTTCGGGATGGAATTTTGCCAGAGGACCCCAAGGAAGCAGCGAAGCTAAGGACCAGGTCAGCTAGGTTCTCTATCTTGCAGGAAAACCTTTACAAGGGAGGTTTTTCAACACCTCTCCTTAAATGCATGGAGAGCGTAGACGCCAATTACATCTTCAGAGAAATTCATGAGGGAATATGCGGTAATCACATCGGAGCGCGAACGCTGGCGGGAAAGGCATTAAGACAGGGATATTATTGGCCCACAATGCTCAAGGATGCCGTAGAGTTAGTCAAGAAATGCGCAATCTGCCAAATAAACGCCAATCTCCTCCGTTGCCCGCCAGAGCTCCTATCCTCGGTGGTCAGTCCCTGGCCCTTTCAGCAGTGAGGTCTGGACATACTTGGGCCCTTACCGATCGGTAAGGGACAGTGCAAATTCGCCATCGTTGGAGTGGACTACTTCACTAAATGGGCAGAGATGGAACCTTTGGCTACGATCACGGAGCAGAAAGTCTAGAACTTCACATGGAGGTCCATAGTCTGTAGATTTGGAATTCCCAGGGCGATAGTTTCGGACAATGGGAAGCAATTTGACAATCTTAAGTTCAAAAGATTCTGCGCTGAGCTGGGAATAAAGAACTACTTTTCAGCCCCAGCTCATCCACAGTCCAATGGACAAGCAGAGGTGACTATCAGGACCATCAAAGCCGCGCTGAAAATCAAACTTGAAGGCCTGAAAGGGAGATTGGTGTAGCATGTCCCAGAAGTGTTGTGAGCTTATAGAACAACTGTAAGGTCAGTAACCCAGGAAACACCATTTGCTTTGGCTTATGGAACAGAGGCAGTATCCCCTGTAGAGATTGGGATCCCATCCCCAAGGGCCGAGCTTTCTGATCCGGAGCACAATGATGAGTCACTCCTACTGAACCTCGACCTCTTGGATGAAAGAAGAAATAGAGCTCTACAGTGCATCCAGGATTACCAGAGGAAAACCGCAAGATACTACAACAGAAGATTCAAGCACAGAAGCTTTGCGGTAAGGGATTTGGTGCTTAGAAATCTTCTGCTAGCAAGAAAGGACCCCTCTCATGGAAAATTAAGTTCGAATTGGGAGGGTCCCTTCATTATCTCTAGGGTGATAAGACCTGGAAATTATGAGCTGCAGACCAAAGAGGGAAAAGTCTTACCTCATTCCTGGAACGCGGAACACCTCAAAAAGTTTTCCAGTAAGTACTTCCTGTAATAGAATTGTTTCTAATAAAGTGGCAATTTTTTTATTCAGCCAAGATATGAAACAAGTATGATTCTCTGAAATAAAGTAAGAGCCTAGTAGCTCATGATAAACTCACGTTTATAAATTAAGGAAGAGCCCAGTAGCTCATGATAAACTTACGTTTATAAATCAAGGAAGAGCCCAGTAGCTCATGATAAATCCATCGTTTATAAATAAAAGAGGAGCTCCATATTTTGGAAGGAACCCAGTAGCTCACGATAAACTCATTGCTTATAAGCAAAGAGATCTACAACTCAGAAGAGGCGAAGTTGTCCACGGAGGAACGGAGGGTGCCACGCACTACTCACAATGTAATATCAAGGGAAGTTCGGCAGGTAACCACGAAATAGGCGGGTCAGAGAAAGAGCTCAGCCACTTAAAGTAGACCATGAAAAGAAGGTAGACATACAACATCCAAGGCAAGAAAAACTTGTCTAGATTACATCAAAGGAAAAAATAACTGTAAAAAACAAAGTTGCTTAGAAAAGACGTCTGAAGCTCCCAAGGCAAAGTTGCTAGTTATCTCCCAAGCGTCTCTTCAATTCAGCCATTTCCTCCTTCAAAAGGATGTTCTCTTCCCTCAAATCCTCCCTCTCCTTCTCCACCTTCGAGAGTGCATTGAGAAGCCTGGCCCCAGCGGAAGAAAAAAAAATTGCACTAAGAGAGGAATCAGGAGATAAAGGAGAGTCACACAGCTTGTATTTTTTGGAAGACGGACCCACCTCCTCGACCTCCTCGGATTCTGAGGGAGAAAGATCTGGCGAGCTGCAGTCGAAGTGAAAATCAATAGAAGCTGCCACTGCACTAAATAGGGAAAGGTTACCAGAAGTCATCAATTCTGAAAAGGGCATGGTGCAGACTCCTTCACCTATTCAATCCTCATTGCCTCTGGCAAATCGGGATCAGGCGCAATTGCACAATAAGACAAAGATCATAACAAGAACGCTAGGAAAGAGAGAATAATCAAGAAGATTGTTAAACCCCTTACTGATGTGATTGAACTTCCTCCAAGAACGTGGGACCCTATTCCCTCGTCGACGGTCCTCAACAGACCTCCAAGAATCCCCAGAGGCAAAGAAAAAGTGGCTAAGCCACTCAGAGGACGAGGGAGGAATGTCCAGTACAAACTGGCGTTTAGAGAAATACCTCCAGCTAAAACAACTAAAGTAGGGAACATCGTCTTCTTCAAGACAATGGAAGTATAGGAACTCAGCTGTCGTAGGAAACTGGTCATTGCCCTGGAGACGCCAGAACAAAAAGAAGCTGATGAGCACAGCCCACCCTTGAGGAGATAAACGGGAGCGGGGCAGACCATAATATGCCAAGATACTCCCAACAGAGGGATGGATGGAAAGCCGAAGGCCCATTTCGAAGGCATCCTCGAAGAAGCAAACCTCATCCCGAGAAAGATAATTAGGAGGTTCGTTTGGAGTAGGAACTCGGAGAGGCAATTTCAGTTCCTGAAAGAATCGTTTCTTGATCCCTTCCAAATCCGAGGAGGTTAGAGAAGAAGGAACCAAGAGACGGGACTGAGATTCCCATTCAACTCCGAAAGAGCAGCGATCCACAAACAAAGGCGGAGTAGGAACAGCCATTAGAGGTCGCGAGCAAGGGCGCCGAAAGGATGAGGAAGATTCAAAAAAGCCTCCAAGAGTTATAGACAAGAAAGAGTAAATCATAGAATTTATAACCGTGGCCAGTTTTGGAAAAACCAAGAACTACGCCAAGAGATAACCCGTCCTTGAAAGCAGGAAAATAGGTTATTCCACCTAAGGCACGTGGAGGCTAAATAAACAGTCCAAAACCAAAAAGAAGGCACAAGCAGCAATGTTCACTCATCATCATCTTCCTCGACCTCGTCTTGGGAACCGGAAGAAAAATTGAGAACATCCAGCCTGGAGGGCCTGACCTGCCAGCACCAAAGAGCTCGGACAGACTTCTAAGCCTCCAGAGGGAACACAAAGAAAAGAAAGTCCAGTACAATAAGCTGCAGCTCCTATTCGGGGGGTAAACCAAAATGCCATGATAAGGAGGGCACATGCAGCTGCAAGGATCACCAGCAATGTTAGCAGAGGTAATTTGTGCAAATTACACCCTTGTTAGGTCGCATACACGATCAGGTGATGTGGGGGCATGTGGCGTTTGTTCTTACCCTGATTAATCAGGAGAATTCTAAAAAAAACTTCCGACTCCGAGCCTTGATAAAGGTCATAAATACAACAGCATGAGCCTCCCTTTGAGTACTCTCCAGACCTCTGATCTCCAATAAAGCTCATGCTATAGGGGAGAACAGATCGGGTCTCCTGAGGTCGAGGTCACTTCAAACCTTTCAACGTGGACCCTAAAGGGAAGTGCTGAGCTGAAAGCTCTCAAAGCCCTTTAAACTCGGTGAGATTGTTTCTAAGAAACTATCAGATCCCCCCCCAAGATTAGGGAAAGAGCTAAGCACATACAGAGCTGGAAGAAGTCAAGGTCATAGAAGAAAGTTACGTAGAGTCCATACGTTGGAATCGTAAACTAAAAGGATGCACCAAGGCCATGATCAATGTCTTCAAGAACATTCAAATATGTTCTGCTTCAAGGAGAGCTCAGCACCCCTCAAAGCAAAAGAGGGCAAAAGAAATATATTACGTCAGTCAAAGAGAGTATATCAAGCAGATTTTTTTAAAAAAATTGTATTACGTCAGTCAAGGGGAGTATATCAAGCAGATTTGAAAATCAAAGTACGCTCCAAGAACAGAAATTACAAGAAATACATTTCAACAACAAACAAACTACAACTGAAGTTCCTAAGTCTCTGAAGGAGGAGTGGTCAGAAGATCCTGCAAATCGGTGGACACACTTTTAGTAGAACGAACTGAGCCCGGCCGCTCAGAAGGCAAGGACCCAAAAGCTGGAGAAGCTGGAGGAACCAGATCCTCAGGGATGCTAACCCTAGGAACCTCTGTCCTGTCCGTTAAAGAATCTTGGACAAGAGCCTCTCCCACAAGGTCAGCAGAGAAGGAAGTGACTTGGGGAATGGCTGGAGGAACAGGTAAGTGACTTAGGGAATAGCTGGAGGAACAGGTACTTCCTAGTCTGATGTTCCAGTAGGGAGAGTTGAGGTGTCTTCTTCGCCATCAGAGTCGGATTCCTCCAATTCCTCCTCAGTTGGGACAGAAAAATTGAAGTCCAGATCCGGGAAAGTCTTGGAAGCTTTTCGCTGAAAAACAAGCCACCCAGAAGCCCATTGAGTGGTGACGCCATCCTTCAACTCGGCAATCAGGTCATTTTTCTCCTTGAGCTCCTCATAAAGGACCTCATTCGCCTCACAAATGACCTCATGCTCTTGTTTCAAGGTATCAAGAGAGCAGCGGGCATTAAAGGCATCCTGGTTGGCCTTGGACCAGAGCTCAGTCTTGTGTTTCAGCTCATCCCACAAAATCCTTAGCTCATCTCGAGCCTTCTTCTCACCCTCCTCAGCCTTGGACTTAGCCCTTTGAAGGTCTTGGAGCTCTGAAGCTTGCTTCTCTGCCTTATCCTGAAGGCTACTCACCTGAGTTTTGAGATCCTCATTCTGGAGGGAAAGTTCAGTAACCTTAAACTCATAAGCCTTCAAAGCTTTGACTGAATCCTCCGCAGTGCGGACCCTACCCAGCAGGCCCTTTACATGGAGAGCCATCTAAGGAACAAAAATAAGAGCAAAGATCAGCATCAAGGACTAGCAGAAGCAAAGAAGGAACGTCAAAACATAAAGACTTACGGTGGTAGCACCCTGAAGAGCTGCGGCGATTGCCTCTTCTAGAGGCATGGAACAAGCCCTCGCAATATCTGATTCGGAGAGGATGAATGCCATGGCCCCAGCAGCGAGTTCAGCGTTCTCAAAGAAGGAATCTCCTCGACCCTCCACCTTAACATTTTTGCCTTTGTCAGCCTCATACTTTGTCAGGGATGGTTCGATGATCTTGCCAGAAGGGTTGAACACAATTGTCTCAGACTGGACCCGAGAAATGAACTCCCAAGCCCTCTCGACCTCAGATAGAGTGGGAGAGGCTTCGCCTGGCTCATCGGGCCTAAGAGGGGCGAGCTGAGGCTGCAAAGAAGAGGAGACCCTTCCGCCAGCAAGAATGACTGAGGGTGAAACTTGGCTATCCACAACCAAAAATTGAGAGGAGGAAGTCCCTCCTAGCTTTTGAGCCTTAGCTCGGGTAGAAGGTCTGCCACCAGACACGGCTTCGGCCTTCCTTTTACTGCCTTTTCCACCTTTTCGCAGCTTGGCAATCTTGGCTTCAAGCTTCTCTGAAGATAGCTTCATTGTGGAAGGTCCTAGAAGGTCTAAACCCCAACAAATTAAATCAGATCAAGGAAAGAAGAAGGGAAGATACAGAAAACCCAAAAAGGCGAGTAGATCACTAGTACTTCCTCAGGTCTGACGACTGCGATCGGAGATAGAGCCTCAATCGTCACCTCGGGGAGGCTAAGTCCCTTCGCGACTAGTACTTGAAACTGGATAAGCTCAGAATATCTCCTCGGAGCACACTCAGACAGTTTCAGCTTCGCCTCCTCGTCTTCTTTGCTGAGCTCGAGCCTGGTACCTAGAGAGTGACAGCAACAAGATTTAGAAACCTGTCATTCACAGAACAAAATCCGATTGATCCAAGCAATGACTCACCCAAATTCTCAGGATAGAACCAAGCCGTAGGAATACCAAGGGTATCCGACCTATCAGTAGGATCATACTCCCAGCCTGTGCCCCCAACAAAGAAAAAATACTCCTTCCATTGCTTGTGTGAGGTAGGAATGCTAAAAATAAGCTGCTTGACGTTGGCTCGCTTCGAAGCATATAAGAAGCCTTCTGCTAAGGTCAGCTTTACATTGAAATAATCCAAGAACAGAGGGAGAGAAGGAACCCCGAGTTTTAAGTCCTTGAAGAGGACCAAAAGGCCCACTAAGACACCCCAAAAATTAGGAAAAAGTTGAGAGGGACACACGTTAAAGTACTGAAGAACAACTTTCAGGAAAGGGTGCAGAGGAAAACGAAGACCATTTTCAAAGGCAGCCTCAAAGAAGCAGACCCTTTTGTGGACTTCGGCGACGTAAGGAGTAGAATTTTCAGGATAAGAGGGCTGGACACCAGGAGGGAAACCGTAGCGGGCACTGAAAATCCTAAGGATTGAGGGGTCAACCTTACTGGGTCCTACGAGCTCTGCTTGCCTAAGAGCAGCTCCTAAGTACGATGAGCCACTAGAGAGCCCAGCCCCACTGACATTCCCCTTGCCTTTGCTAGGCTTGGGGGGTATGGAGGCAGATGATGAGGGAAGCTCTCCTGCTTTAACTTTAGGGTTAAGGGCATCGACACCTGGGAAGTTGTCAATCTCCTCACCCACTTCCCCTAATTCGACATCCTCATCAGCAGACCTACCACCTAGAGGACTCGCAGAGGATCGAGCAGCTCTGGAAGAAGTAGACATGAGAGGGCAAGAAAAAGGGAGATTATAGAGGCGATAGGGAAGGGGGACACTAACCAGGCACTCCTTAATAACTAGGGGGCTAGCACAGTAACTGTCGATGCTAAGGATCCTCAAAATGGAACCCCAGGTCACGAAATAAGGCAAAGGGGACAAACAGAAATCATGGTTCTAAAAATAAAAAAACCGATAAGCCCAGAAATGCAACAATCACCTCAAATTTGAGGGATCCAGAACGAGTAAAGACGAAAAGAGGGAGGAAGACGTACCTAGCTACGAGGAAGCAACCAAAAGCCAAATCAGGGAAGAAAGCACTACGAACATTCGAATCAAGCACAGAAAGTACAGTCTCGCGAAGGGAATCAGAGAGTGTACAGTCACAGAAGGATCTGAAATTGCAAAGAGGAGAAAGAATCAGAGAACGGGGAAAGAAGATGAACAGTAAGAGAGCAGTTTTATTAGCCGTTTGAACATTTAAAGTCTGGGGGACACGACTAAAATGTACGCGAGAATCGAGGGACTCATGATTGCCTGGAACCGTCAAAGATATGTCATACGCGGACAAGCCAAAATATGCGATGTGCGAGTTTAGCTCGGTCTAAAATAGCTCAGCCCTTGCCCATGCTCACCTTAGTCAAGGGCTGGGGGGCAACTGATGATACCAAGAAAATATTCTAAGTATGAGCTCAGACAAAGAGGTCAGCCCAAGAGGGAGGTCGGATAGGATATCCTGAGCTCAGGGGTGCTGACCTAGATGACAAAGAAGATTTGAGATTTTATTTGTTGGGAGAGAGATTGAGGAAAGAGAAAATAGATCGGAAGAGAGATTGAGGGATTAGACTAAAAATTTTGTCAGAAACTTTGTTGTTTGACTCTTTTTTTCCTACTAAGTAATTTCCTTGGTGAATCTCTTAAATTTTTCCCTACCAAATAATTTTCTTGGTGAGACTCAAATAAGTTTTTATTTGAATATACCAACTCAAATTGAAAAAGATATTAAAAAAATTAAAATCAATTTTTTTGCTCAACGACAAATTTTTTTGATGGTAAGACTAAATTTATGGGAAAAACTTGTTTGTTTTGGCGTCAAGGATCCTGCCAAGTGTGAAGTAGAATGAGTACAAGTATTTGCTGACGAAATTATAATTTTTCTTGGTAAAAAATTTCTTTACCTAATAAATTAATTTTTTAGATAAAATTTTCCTAGGCGAAAATCATATTTCTTGTAGTGATATGATTATTTTTGAATTTTGATAGCACAAATCTGGCATAATACCGAGATTTGATAAGTAAATGGTATGCACAAACACATATACAAGGCCACTGAACTGAGAATTGTCGGTCGCTCAATCATCACTTAGAGGAATCTGGGCTTCCTTGGGTGCTCCTCCCCAGCTGTCCCTAGAGGTCTGGTTCTTCTTTCCAACATGCTTCCTCTTGAACTTGTCTAATATCCTGAACTATTGATCACAAACAACATTCTCCCTATTCGTCTTAGCAAGTTCCTCTTGAAGCCCACTAGCTCAGGTCTTGGCCTCAGTGACCTCCTTTCTTAAGGAGGCATTCTCTGATCTAACTTCTTTGAGTTGCCCCTCAAGGATGGCTGCCTTGGTCCTATCGGACTCAGCATAACTCTGGGCTAGCTCACTCGAGAACTAGGTACCTTGCACAAGCAAACACTTGTCAACTAAAGTTCGGGTTGAATTTAGTTTGAACTTTGGCTTAGGGCTTGCCTGAATCGACAGCTAAAACACTAAACCAAGCAAAATTTTCGATGACATCCCTAACACCTTCTCCTTGTCCTTTAGAAGCATGGCAGTATGACCCATCACCTTAGTTGTGTTCACGTGATGGAAAACTGATAGACCACCAATGGAAAGCTGGATGACTTTACAAGTATGGGAGCTGGGCCTTGAAGCCCGCTTAACTTTGGACTTCACTCGTGAAGGAATCATCTCCCCAACAACAATAGGACGCAGCCTCTTGCCTTTGTCCTTTACTACCACTGGCTCAGCTTCTCGTCAAAATCATCAAGCCCTCGCATCATGGGAAAGTTGCCTCCCATACTTAAAATCAAAGAATGTCAAAACTTGTAAAACAAAATGCTAAGTCAAAGTAGTAATGAAACAAGGCAACACTAGCTTACTTGATGAAAGGCAAGCATCCTCCTCTACTCCTATCGGGGCCTTGCCGGTGCTCTCACCAGTCACCTCCCTTGGCTCAAATAGGTCTGCTATATCAATGTCAAGGCCGAGCCTCTTCCTCCTGATTGTCTCTTTAACGACAATCCGCACTATTTGGAAGAGCTCGATCTGAAGTAGTCACTTACTTCTTTAGCCGAGGTGCCACGAGGAAGGGAAGTATAAGAAGTGTACCCCAGGGAAAAATCGAGCAATAGTGGGATGGACCTACCAAAGACACCATACTCAAGACCACACCGGGGCATGAACAAAGAGTTAACAATAGCACTATGGCTATGCTTCTTGATCTCTCGGATGTCAAGTGCGACTGAGAAAGTAAATAAAGAAAGTGAGAGTTAGCACAAGTAAGTAACAAATGTTTAACCTTAAAGTAGACAAGAAAAGATACAAATAACCAACCTAGGTCACCCATGACACGTGGGTGTTGTCCCAATGCTTGATTAAACATGATTTGATGATGATAAACATCTAAACATGATCTAATCTGTTCATTAGTTATGCAAATGATGACCTGTTATGGACAAGGAAGGAGGAAGAAGAGGATCACAATCTACCTAAGGAAACTGTGATCCGGCATACTAGATAGGTGAACCAGTATATCAGATGGAGGGACCAGCAAACAGGATGTTTAATCGGCAAACCTCGAAATCTCCCAGTACTTTGCATTTTGAGTCCTCTGATGAACCAAAAAAGATCTACTGAGAAACTGGTATATCAGATGTTGAACTGATAAACCTCAAAAGTATGCAGTACTTAACCAAAGGAAGAAGTGTTTGACAAACGATATACCGGACAAGCGAACCGGTATACTGGATGTAGCTGTTGCGAGCCAATGACAGAATATTAAAAATGCTAATCTTCAGCATTTTAAATCTCTCTTGACCTCCATTATAAATAGAGGTATTAAAGATACTTGTGGGTCTTCTTGAGCACATGAACTTATGAGTTAAGATCCAAAAGAGAGTTGAGCATTCATTGTAAAGTGATTTCATTGTGTGTAAACTTTATAGTCCACTCTTCTTATATTGTTCTTGAGATTGAGAGAATATTCTTGTAAAACAAGAGAGTGTGTGATAGTTTATTCTTCTTGAGTGAAGCTTTTGAGAGTGAAACATTTGTTTTGTACTCAAGGAAGAGAAAGGTGTAAAGGTATTGAAATCTCACCTATTGAAGAGATTTAAGAAGTTGAAAGAGAACCTCCAAGGGGAGAAGGAAGAAGAGGACGTAGGCCAAATGTTGGGGCCAAACCTCTATAACTTTTTGTGTTTGATTTTTCTCTTCTCTCTCTTTTGTTTTATACGTTGTTCTTAGCATATCATACACATACTTCATTGCATTCATCAAAGTCATTACTATCATCTAGTTCAACCAATTTCACAAATAGTGAAATTTAATTTTAAATTGGGCATTATCTTAGAAAACCTAATTCACCCCTTTCTTAGGTTGCACTTTGGCCCAATAGTGGGGCTACCGTCTTTGTCAGGACCAAACTCCCAATTGCCTCTCACTATTATGATCTCATCCTCGTAACCCTTGGACGAAAAAGCTAAGTAATGGAGCAAATGACTCTTTCTACTTAAGAGGGAACACTTATTATCTTAACTTAGAACAACCTGCATATAGTAGCAATCGAGAACCTCCCAATGAGTAAGCCTGACATTATAAAGTTCGTCTCATTTCATCATCCCACCAAGAATCCTAAAGGAGTTAGCAATAAGTTGGGATGCATGAAAACCCACTGCATACAAAAACCCTCCCTCTACTATAGCAACTACGGGCCATTTGTACCAACCATCTTGATAATCACTCTCCTCCCTAGAAGCAGCTCTCACCTCGACACTCTTGGGTATGTTGAAACTCTCTTTGAATTTGCTATGGATTGTTCATTAGCCAATAGACTCTTGTAAATTCCCATAAATCAAGCTCAAGACGGCTATTCAAGGCAACCTAGGTAAACCCCAAGGAACCCTAATGTCACACTCAAAAAGGTTATCCAAATCAATACAAGTAGACCAAAACAACTTCAAATTGCCGATTAAAGATAACAAGGGCATCCAAATGCAAATAGGAGGATCCTAAGACCTCCAAACCACCGACGGATAGCCTTCCAAGCTCAAAATGCCGATGGGCAGTAGGCAGTCTCCCAAATCTCAAATATCGGCCAATGGCCCTTGAAACGGGCTAGTGCTGATCGACACCTACAAGACAACAACAACCTCCTCCAAACCCAAAAACCATAGGGTCTAACAAATCTAAAAATCAAGATGGGTTTTTCGTAAAGACCCAAGAGAAGTAACAAAGAACGTTCAAATATTCATGCGAGGGAATGAAGAACATTCAAAAATTCATGTGAAAAGATGAAGAATATTCGAATATTCCAACCAGAAAACTTGAAATTTTTTCAAATAACCTCAAGGAGGTAACCTCCAAGTGGAGGCGGCTTCCACAACCATAGTGGTGGTAGTGACTCTTGAAGCTCCAAGGTTCTTCTCCTCTCTCCGAACTAGAGAAGATCCAAGGTAAATGATAAGGGCAAGAAAAAGTGAAATGAGAAGAAAAAGACAAAGAAGAAAATTTAAAGCCCTAGTTTACTCAGCAAATGGGGCTCATGATCAAGAGAGAGGGCTATCCCACATCATATAGCTTCAGGTGTGTGAATGTAGTTATATATCTCTTCTTGGCCCTGACTCTACTAGAGTCAGTGGTTAGGTTGAATCAAAAAAAAAAAAGAGATGGCCAAAAAATTCCAAGTGCCCCCAAAACATACCTCAATTAATTTCATCTATTAAACAAGGTATGGTGGCAAATTTGGGGGACTCAAGAATGCACCTAGCAGACCGACACTTACTTCTCTACACCATGTCGACTAACAGGCATCTTGACCACTACCTAGAAGGTACCTTCCTACCACATTTTTGCTTGCCTATCTCCACTAGATGAGTCTTACTCAAATATAGTTCAACGGAGGACCAAGAGTTCGAAACAAACTCTACTATGAACTTTGAGGAGCTGGTGATGAGGTCAATCCTATCACAAACTTAGAGTTAGAGTTTCTTTGGAACACAGCTTCTTACTAATATAAATAAAGGTCTCTGGATACCAGGTAACGACATTCAATCATAGTCTATTCATTCCATATTCTTATTCTACTTGTTATCTGATTTAAGCATCGAAGTCCTTTTGGCCGCCTTCGGCCATTGGTTCACCTAGGTTTTCTCTTGTCTTGCAGGTCACTCAAATCTTTCGACTGTATGTGGTGGTGACTAATTGTGCGTCATTCTACCCTCTCAAATATACTACCAAAGAAGGTGGAATTTACGTGAAAAGAAAAAAGAATGTAAGATATATTTTTTAATGGTTAGTTGCTAATATGACAATTGATGTTAGCATGTGGAAAAATATATAAGATTAATGTTTTTTGGGTTAATTATAATTTGTCTCCTCCAACTATGCCTCTTGTTACAATTAACTCCTTATGATTTCAACTTTCAAATGTTACAATAAATTGACCAACAACAATGGTTGCAATATGAAAATACAATTATACCCTCCATCTTATACATTATTTCTCATTTTTTTTCTTGAGATGCTAATTCTATCTCTAAAAAATACAAGGAAACAAAAAAACTAAAACAAAAAAATACTTTTATTCATCCCAACACCAACATACTAAGGGACTAATAATTTTACATTTTTTAGCTAAAACAAAGAGCTAAACCACAAAATTTTTATAAAAGCCAGATAAATTTGAACTTTTTTGAAAAATGGAAAAATGGAAAAATGGTAATTTGTCACTACAATATGTATTTAAAATACTCATATTTCTAGAGCTCGAATGACACAACGTACTTCGCCGTTGGATTTGTATTGCGAAATCTAGTTACCCTGTCAAATTTCATCGAATTCTGAGATAGTCGAATTTTACACGTATTTTGGACGACTGGTGACGAATGACCTCATAAAGGTCCCCAAAAATGAAAAATATAAAATTTTCTTATAATTGGATGAAATTTCAAATAAAATTAATTTAAACTTAAACCGAGACGAAATAAATCGTTTTGGGGCAAAAATGGACCCGAACAAGTGGGGAACACGTGGCGCGACTCGTGCCAAGTTTTAAAATTATAAATATGGTAAAATATCTGATATTTCAACAGAAATATCTCTGAAAATTCTATAAAAAACATGTGAGGGAAGAGGGAGAAGAAAAGAGGGAAATCCAAAACTTCTTTTCCCGATTCACGGAATTCCGTCAGTCAGAATCCTTCAGACCAAGACTTAAAGTCTATCATCTTGATGAGGGCTACACCTACATACCAAAAAGAGATGATTTCACCAAAGATCAAAAGACGAAATTTTGGAGAAATCAAAGTTTTGGATCTTGGGAGGTGTTCTTGAAGTTCTAGTCTTCATTTTATGCTTCAAGAGGTAGGGTTTCCTTCGACTTAGATCTATTTTCTAACCTAGGGTGTCCATATGGAATGGTTAGATATATTGAATGACTTATGACATGCCTATAGTCATGGAAATAAGTAAAAGAGGTATAGAAATAGCTTAGACCAATTTCAAGCTTAATTAGAATATATGGAAGTACTTGTGTAATTCCATGTTATGTGGGCTATTTTATGGGCTGTCATATGAGCTATTTTGGGACTGTTATATAGACTATTTCGGGACTATTTTGGGGCCGTTATGTGGGTTGTTATGTGTTATATTGTTCCTTGTAAAAGAGATGAATTATGACAAGTTTATGCATTAGATATCAAGTGATATGACATATGTTGAGATACGTGGTTGAAATGGGTCCATATGACATTCATAGCATGTTGGACATAATTTTTGTTTGCAATGATTTATTACATTGTATATGCAGGGAAACATCACATATATTAGGTGTGAGTGCATTGTGATATCAAACACCACACTTGGTGATTGATAAGTGGACTCGGAAAGGTTGGGTCGAAGACACCTTTGAGTCGCATGGTAGCATGAGAAAGAAACTTGTGTCGGGTATAGCAAGAAGGGCTAGATTCTCCCTCGGGAGCAAGACCTGACTACTTGGTTCATACACTCCAATGGTGTAAGTCCAAAAAGTGTAAAAAGGCGTACGGAGCCGGCGGTGTGATTCTAAAATTCGTTGCCCAACAAAGACACAAGTTTTTTTTTATAAAATTACACATTCAGTGGGTAACATCCAACAATGATTTGGTTTTATACATACACAACTTTTATTTCAAAAAATCATTGGATGTATTTTCGTTAATTGACAGATTCATTACACATGTGCATTGCATCGTGTTGTGGAAGTAATTGTTGTTAACTGTTGTAATTAACTATTGTTATAGAATTGTGGATAAATAGACCCGGTGTGGTCTATGTTGAATATTGGACCTCAGATGGGTCTTGTAATTATATGATGCACATGTTGTATTTTTTGACAGAGCTCCCCATACAAAGGAGACTCTGCCTGAATTTTGTTAAATTAAGGATCCTAGTAAATGGGACAGAACGGTGTGATATCGAGTTACACAACATCCACAGGTATTTCACGGGTTAATGGGTGATCAGCAGACCCCCGAATTTTGGGGTGTCACAGTTTCGTATCAGAGCATAGGTATACGATATATCTAGGGCTTGATGGGCATTGGGTCTAGACCATTGCATTCATTGTACATTTCATGTTATATACTCTAATATGCTACATGATTATGTGCTATGTATTATGTAAATTATATGCATGGTGAGATGTATATGAAAGGAGGAACACTAGGTTTAGAAAACGTAGCCTTATGTTTGCAAAAAGAGATGAACGGTATAGTTCAATGTCAAGATGTCTACTAGTAGATGACACAAGCACTACTAGTGAGACAAGGGGTGAACTCACAACGTTTCTACTTTGATCCCTATCTTGGGATACTAAGTTAGTACTCTATTGCTACTTGACGTGTGTGAAAGATTTGGGCTTAGAGGTTGATACCTTTGAAGAGCCGTGGTATGTGAATTCACCCCTAGGAGCTAGGGTGAGTGTTGATCAGATATGTCAGGGTTATGAGCTAGAGATCTCGGGGATTCTACTCACCATGGACCTTAGGGTCATGGACATGTTGGAGTTTGATGTCATTCTTGGGATGGACTGGTTGACGATCCATCGTGTTGTTCTCGATTGTGATTGTAAGAGAGTCACTGCCTACACGCCAGTTGGTGTTTGTTTCAAGTTCCAAGGGAAAAAGCACGGTGCTTTATCCCAAGCAGTTTATGACTCCCGTTGGCATGGGTAGTTGATGGGTTGGCTAGCAAGCCTTACCCTAGAAGACGAGGCGAGACAAAAGTTGGGTCTACCTCGAGTGGTTTGTGAGTACGAGGATGTTTTTTTGAAAGAACTATCAGAATTATTCCGCATAGGGATCTAGACTTCACTATTGAGTTACAACCCGGTACGTCGACCATTTCTTTGACTCCACATAGGATGACACATGTTGAGTTACAAGAACTCAAGGTCCAATTACAAGAATTGTTGGACAAGGGCTTTTTAGGCTGAGGACCTCACCTTGGGGCGCTCCAGTGTTGTTTGTCAAGAAGAAGGACAAGACTCTTCGACTATGTATAGACTACCGACAGTTGAATAGGGTTACTATCAAGAATAGGTACCCTTTGCCACAGATTGATGATTTGTTTGATCAACTAAGAGGAACGCAAATCTACACCAAGATAGATCTCCGCACCGGTTACCATCAGTTAAGGGTTTGGGAGATTGATATCCCTTAGACAGCGTTTAGGACACGATATGAGCATTTCGAGTTTACCGTCATGCCTTTTGGATTTAAAAATACCTCGACGGCATTCATGGATCTCATGCGCAGGGTATTCCAACCCTACCTAGATCAGTTCGTCGTGATCTTTATTGACAACATTTTGATCTGCTCCAAGTCTGAGGAGAAGCATGAGGGTCACTTGAGGATTGTTCTCTAGATCTCGAGAGACCATCAGTTGTACGCCAAGTTCAACAAGTGTGAATTTTGACTGACTGAGGTGAAATTCTTGGGGCATGTAGTTTCGACTTCTAGTGTATCCATGGACCCGGAAAAGGTTGAGACAGTTATAAGTTGGGAGAGACCAAAGTTAATTTTTGAGATACGAAGTTTATTGGGATTGGTGGGGTATTACAGGAGGTTCATTGAGGACTTTTTTCGACTAGCTGCAGCTATGATGAGATTGACCCGGAAGAAGGTCAAGTTTGAGTGGAATGACTCATGTGAGAAGACATTCTAGGAGTTGAAGATGAGGCTTACTTCAGCTCCTATTTTGATAGTTCTAGAAAGGGGATAGAGGTACACAGTATATTGTGATGCCTCTAAGGACGGACTTGGATGTGTCTTGATGCAGTCCGGGAGGGTAGTGGCTTATGGTTCTCGACAGTTAAAGAACCACAAATAGAATTACCCCACACATGCATGAATTTGGTGGCCATAGTCTTTGCCTTGAAGGTTTGACGCTACTATCTATACAGTGAGCAGTTCGAGGTGTTTTGGAACCACAAAAGTCTGAAGTACATCTTTACACAGCGGGACCTCAACATGAGAAAAAAGTATTCATTACAACGGTGATACCACGTGGCAAGGTGATGTGGTATCACCAACTAATAATATTATTTTATTATTGGTTAGTGATACCATGTCATCAATTGTGACATCGTATCACCGTTGCATTCAATATTTACTCCAACATGAGGCAACGCAAGTGGATGGAGTACCTGAAAGACTATGACTTCACTTGAATTACCATCTCAGTAAGGCAAATGTGGTGGCTGATGCACTTAGTCGGAAGTCACAGGGAGTCTTGGCTAGTGTGGCTTCTCGGGAATGGAAGATGCTTGAGACTGTAGGATAGTTTGGGCTACACTATATGGGGCAGGTTCATGGTACTTTGGGAAGTTTAGAGGCTACACCTTCGCTACTTAATAGAGTGATTGAGTCCTAGGAATGAGACCCAGAGATATTGTTCATTCAGGACCGGGTACGGGCATACACAGGTGACGAGGGTTGGGCTATCCACACAGATGGTAGTCTTCGATTTAAGGGAAGGGTTGTGGTTCCCCAGTCTATTGATTTGAGAGAGGAGATCCTTTGGGAGTTCCATTGCACCAGATTTACTGTACACCCAGGTGGTACGAAGATGTACCATGATCTTCGTCGCCAATACTACTAGAGTGGGATGAAGAAACACGTTAGAGATTTTTTTAGTCGATGTCTCACTTGTCAGCAAGTAAAGGCTGAGCACCAGAGACCCACAGGATTAATCTAATCTTTGGAGGTAGCTGAGTGAAAATGGGAGCATGTCACGATGAATTTTGTGACCTACTTGCCACGAACATCGTGAGGGCATGATGCGATATGGGTGATAGTGGACCAGCTTACGAAGTAGGCACACTTTTTGGCGGTGCGGATGACCTTCACACTGGAGGAATTCTGTAAGTTGTATACACGGGAGATTGTCTGATTGCATGAAGTTCCCTTATCTATAGTATCTGATTGAGATCTCAGGTTTACGGCTCATTTTTTAGAGAGTTTCTAGTGAGCTATGGGAACACAGCTGATGATGAGCATTATTTTTCATCCCCAGAGGGACGGTCAGTCAGAAAGGACCATCTAGATTTTAGAGGACATGCTATACGGACATGCGTCCTAGATGTCAAGGGTAGCTGGAAAGAGCACTTACGTTTAGTGAAGTTCGCCTACAACAACAGTTAACAGGCGAACATACACATGACACCCTATGAGGCACTATATGGGAGACCTTGTCGTTATTTGATTTGTTGGATGGAAGTAGGGGAGAGACCCTCTACGGGTCCGGAATTGGTTAGAGACACCTCGAAAAAGGTGGACTTGATACGAAAACGTCTTCTCACGACTCAGTGCCGACAGAAGAGCTACGCTGACAGACGACGACGACCTCTAGAGTTTGAGGTGGGAGATCATGTCTTCTTGAAGGTGATGCCTAAGAGAGGTGTGGTCAGGTTTGGCAAGCGAAAAAAGCTGTCGCTGAGGTATATCGGGTCCTTCGAGGTACTCGAGAGGGTAGGTACAATTGTTTATCGGTTGGTGTTACCGTCAAATCTATCGGGTGTTCATGCGGTATTCCATGTCTCTATGCTCCGGAAGTATACTCCAGATCCGACACATGTGGTAGATTGGGGTGAGTTGATTGTTGATGCAGATGGAATCTTCGAGGAGAGACCGATATGTATCATGGATAGCCGAGATCAAGTTTTACGAGGCAAGACCGTGAGGCTACTGAAGGTTCTGTGGCAGCACCGAGGAGTAGAGGATGCGACATGGGAGTACGAGGGCACTATCCGTACCAATTTTCCTTTCTTATTCCATGATGGAGGTACATTCTTATAGTCATTTAGTACTAAATGACTGTAACATATGCATGTGATCGTATGTGTACTTATATATGAATTTCGCACTACAACAAAAAATATTTTTTTGCGACGTTTTTAAATTTGTCGCAAAAAATTTATTATTAGCGACAATTTTATAATTTCGTCGCTAATTTCAATTTTAGTAAATTTTTTAGCGACGTTTTTAAAAACGTCGCTAATAATATGTTTACACAAATAAAAAATTTAAAAAATATCAATTTAATTAACTTTTACCGACGTTTTTAAAAAACGTTACAAAAAACTGTTTAATTAAATAAAAACTGTAAAAAAATAACAATTTAATTCACTTTTAGTGACGTTTTTTAAAAACGTCGCAAAAATCTTTTTACTTAAATAATTTTTTTTTACAAATAATAATTTAATTCACTTTTAGCGACGTTTTTTTAAAACGTCGCATAAATAGACGTCGCAAGAAACTATTTAATTATAACAATTGAATTCACTTTTAGCGACGTTTTTTAAAAACGTCGCAAAATTTTTTTACTTAAATAATTTTTTTTTAAAATAACAATTTAATTCACTTTTACCGACGTTTTTTGAAAACGTCGCAAAAAACGTTTTACTTAAATAAAAACTTTTAAAAAATAATAATTTAATTCATTTTTAGCGACGTTTTTTGAAAACGTCGCAAATAACCTATTTACTCAAATAAAAAATTTAACAAATATCAATTTAGTTAACTTTTGATGACGTTTTTTTAATACGTCGCAAAAAAACTTTTTACTTAAATAAAAAATTTTACAAAATAACAATTTAATTCACTTTTAGCGATGTTTTTAAAAAACGTCACAAATAATCTGTTTACTCAAATAAAAAATTAACAAATATCAATTTAATTAACTTTTACCGATATTTTTTAAAAACGTCGCAAATAAACTTTGTACTTCAATAAAAATTTTACAAAAATAATTTAATTGATTTTTAGCGACATTTTTTAAAAACGTCGCAAATAAAATTTTTACTTCAATAAAAAATTAAAAAAACAATCTAACTGATTTTTTGCGGTGTTTTTTAAAAACGTCGCAAATAAATTTTTTATTTCAATATAAAAATTTTAAAAAAAATCTACTTGATTTTTCGCGACTTTCTTAACAACGTTGCAATAAAGTTTTTACTTCAATAAAAAAATTAAAAAAACAATTTAACTGATTTTTCGCGACGTTTTTGAAAAACGTCGCAAATAAACTTCTTACTTCAATAAAAAATAAAAAAAAATTATTTGATTTTTCGCGACGTTTTTTAAAAACGTCGCAAATAAACTTTTTATTTCAAATAATAATAAATTAATTCGATTAATTTAATTGATTTTTCAAATTAAAACGAAATTGACATTCAATTCATCAAATTAATATTCAATTAATCGAATTAACACTCAATTTCTTCTAATTAACATTCAATTTTTTCTAATAAGTAAATAATTCACCAAATTAACATTCAAATTCAACTAGTTAACATTAAATTAATCAAATAAACTTTCAATTTTATTCAATGAACACTCAATTCATCAAATTAACTTTCAGATTCAACTAGTTAATATTAAATTAATCAAATAAATTTTCAATTTCATTCAATGAACACTCAATTCATCAAATTAACATTCAAATTATCAAATTAACATTCAGATTCAACTAGTTAACATTAAATTAATCAAATAAATTTTCAATTTCATTCAATGAACACTCAATTCATCAAATTAACGTTCAAATTATCAAATTAACATTCATATTCAACTAGTTAACATTAAATTAATCAAATAAATTTTTAATTTCATTCAATGAACACTCAATTCAGCAAATTAACATTCAAATTATCAAATTAACATTCAGATTTATCAAATTGACATACAATTTCATCAAATCAACTGTAAATAAACAAGTAATTTCATCCAATTAAAATTTAATTTGTCAAATTAAAACGAAATTGACATTCAATTCATCAAATTAATATTCAATTAATCGAATTAACACCAAATTAACATTCAATTTCTTCTAATTAATATTCAATTTTTTCTAATAATTGGTTAATTCACTAAATTAACATTCAAATTCAACTAGTTAATATTAAATTAATCAAATAAACTTTCAATTTCATTTAATGAACACTCAATTCATCAAATTAACATTCAAATTATCAAATTAACACTCAAATTTATCAAATTGACATTCATTTTCATCAAATTAACATGTAATTTCATCAAATCATTACCAAATTAACATTTAATTTTATCCAATTATAATTGAATTTATTAAATTAACAATCAATTTCTTCTAATTAACATTTTTATCTGATTAATTGATGTTAACTAGTTGAATTTGACTGTTAATTTAGTGAATTAAATGATTAATAGAAAAAAAATTGAATGTTAATTAGAAGAAATTGAGTGTTATGTGCGACGTTTTTTGAATTATGTCGCAAATTTTCTTTTTTTTTTTGTAATTTTATTTGCGACGTTTTTTAAAAACGTCGCGAAAAGGTGATTCTTTTCTATTTTTTTTTGGCTCGAGATGGCGGGAATTTATAAATTTTAGTTATTAAAGCAAAAAAATATAGGGGGAATATTTATTTGTTAGCGACGTTTTTATAAAGGTCGCAGATAGTAATTTTTATCACTTGGTCTCGGTCTGTTAATCAAGTCTGTTTATCACTTCTCTCTCACTCGGTCTCTCACTTCTCTCTCACTCGACGAACCAGAACCGATTTGCCCTAAATCAACATTCCTCTGTCTCTTCTCTTTGCAACGATCGATCATCGGTGAAGCTACAAGCCACAAGAGATCAAGCCGAAGCTCAGATACCAATTTGACAACGTTTTTACCAGGGTAAGCCGTAGCAGCCCCTTCTTCACGATCGACTTCTCTTTCCTCTCTCTGTCTCTCTCTCTCTCTCGTACACACACAAGAGGCAAACGTTGAGCTTTGTCCAGCCCAATAGATCCTCATTCAATGGAGATCAAGTGAAGGGGGGTTTGAGATACTCTTGTCGTTGCCACTGTATTCTAGCGAACAGTTAAGTCTCGCCACCTCTCCCTTCTCTCTGCTCCATTCTCTTCCTCTCCCTCGCTCTCTCCACCACCATTTACCACCATCGTCTCCCACCACTACCCCAACCAAATTCCTTCTATCAGCCACAAACCCCTTCCTCATCAAGATACAAACCCCCTTCTTCCTTTCCTCCCCTGTC
>CM042189.1:25447595-25457854 GCA_023539305.1 Ilex asprella
ACTTTGTGAAAAACTTATTAGTGTTTGATGCTTACTGAGGATATGTTAGTACCTCAATTCTTCCTTGTTCTTGTTTTGAAAAGAAAGAAAAATTTCCAATTGAAACTCAATCTCGATTACAATCAAGAAAGAAAAGAGAGGGGAAAACAAGAAAAAGTGAAGCATGTTTTCTTGCAAAAATGAGTGTGCAGTTGTCTTTGTTTAATTATTAAAAGCCAAGGTTTGAATAATACTTTGTAGTGAACTATAAACAGGTTAAAAGATGGTGGGGAGTTTTACTTCCCAAGGTGGCTCCTCTTCTTTACAACAATGGAGGCCCTGTTATTATGGTCTAGGTGGGTTCATATAATTTTAAAAACTTAGTCTGTTATTTTGTGAACTTCATAATATCATACGTTAATAAGTGGCATTTTACATTAAAGAATGTTATCTTGAGTTAACTTGTATAGTTGGCCATTTTATGGTCTGAGTTTATATACCCTCAGTTTTGAACTTTAGTGATATTCCTATAAATGGAGATTATTATGACAGTTTGAAAATGAATTTGGTTCATATGGAGATGATAAAGCTTATCTGCATCATCTGGTTGCATTAGCCCGACAACACCTTGGAGATGAAATAATTCTGTAAGTGATTTTTGCATTTAGACAATTTGACAGTATTGAGGAAAAAGGTCATAACATTGGACAATCTCATTTTGAAACATTGTGGCTCACCTACATTCGCATTGAATTTAGCGGAATCCTTTTTCTCTTTTATTTTACTTCATTTTTTCATTTTCATTGTTGTATGTATTTGTGGATTATTGATGTGTGATTTGAGTTATGAGATTTGTTGAAGAGTAATGATTGAGACATTCTACTTTGAGTAAACTACACTGATGACTCTTAAATTATGTCATCTGTGTCAATTAAGTCTCTAAACTAATTTTTGTGTCAATCTTAAATTTGAACAGTCTCATTGTTTCTTTAATACTTATTGTTTGATTCTTGTACTAGTTCCTAACTTAATTTTCTTATTATTTAAATCTTGTGGGGATAGTATTTTGATGCTTAATTAAAGCCTCTATCAATGTGGTATTTGTCTATATTTTCTTGTAGTTAATCACTGTACATTTAATGACTTGTGGTTATTTGCTGTTGCAGAATAGCCGGATTGGTGAAGGCACTGGAACTGATGTGAAAGAGTCAAAATCCATATCCCATGAGCGAGCTTTATACCGGCTTGTGCATTTTGAAGGCTACCGAGTGTCTGTCAGAATCTGTCTGGTTCAAAGGTACTGAATGTAATGCTCAGTAGCTGGACAGATTCCAGGAGCTGAATGTGAAGATCAGAAGATGTAGTAAAGTAGTCAAAAATGGTTTTAATCATCTTGAAGGATTAAAGCCATTTTTTGTATTCTTTCAAACAAATTTGTTCTTTGATTCTTGTAATTTTTTCTTTTATCAATAAAATTTTTCTTTTCTTAGTCTTATTAAATATTTGAAAGGTGTGATTATAACTCAATATGGATGAAATCATTTTTTTTGCAGCTCTTATTTAATTGCTCAAATGCAGTTATGTACATATTCACAGTCCTATTTAATTAATTATTTCTTTATGTCGCTAAAAATTAAATTACTATTTTTAATATTTTTTATTTATGAAAAATATATTTGCGATGATTTTTTTACGTCGCTAAATATTAATTTAATTATTTTTTAAAATTTTTTTATTTATGTAAAAAAGTATTGGCGACGATTTTTTTTCGTCGCTAAAATTAATTTAATTTTTTTTTATAATTTTTTTATTTATGTAAAAAAGTATTTGCGACGATTTTTTTACGTCACTAAAAATTAATTTAATTATTTTTTTAAATTTTTTTATTTATGTAAAAAAGTATTTGCGACGATTTTTTTTCGTCGCTAAAATTAATTTAATTATTTTTAAAATTTTTTTTATTTATGTAAAAAAGTATTTGTGACAATTATTTTTCGTCGCCAAAAAATTATTTAATTATTATTTTACGTTGGTGGAATAGATTTTTGCTACGTTTTTTAGTTTTTGGCGACGTTTTTTTTTCGTCGCAAATTTTTTTTTTTGCGATGAAAATAAAATTGCGTCGCAAAATACTTTCTGCGACGAGGCTATTGCGACGAACACGCGACGAAAAAAAAAACGTCTCAAAAAATAATTTGCGACGATTTTTTTGAATTTAGTGACGAAAAAATTCATCGCAAAAAATGATTTTTTTTGTAGTGTCGGGGATGAAATTCTTTTAAAGGGAAGAATGTAAAACCTGGGTAAATTTAAACTTTTTCTGTAAAAGGGTAAAATAGTAATTTACCACTATAATGTGTATTTAAAATACTCATTTTTTCAAAGCTCGGATGACATAACGGATTTTACCGTTAGATTCGTATCGCGAAATCTAGTTACTCTATCAAATTTTATCGAATTCTGAGATAGTCGAATTTTGCACGTATTTCGAGACTATTGGGTGGTGAATGATCTCATAAAGATCCCTAAAAATGAAAAAATAAAATTTTCTTATAATTGGATGAAAGTTCAAATAAAACTAATTTGAACTTAAACCGGAACGAAATAAATCGTTTCGGGGGAAAAACGGACCCTAACAAGTGGGGGACACGTGGTGCGACTCGGGCCAAGTTTTAAAATTATAAATAGGGTAAAATATCTGTTATTTCAGCAGAAATATCTCTGAAATTTCTGCCAAATGTGAGGAAAGAGGGAGAAGAAAATAGGGAAATCGAAAACTTCTTTCGTCAATTCACTGAGTTCCGTCGGTCGGAATCATTCGGACCAAGACTTAAAGTCGACCACCTCGACAAGCGTTACACCTATGTACTAAAAAGAGCTGATTTCACCAAAGGTCCGAACACGGAAGTTTGTAGAAATCAAAGTTTTGGAGCTTGAGAGGTGTTCTTGAAGTTCTAGTCTTCATTTTATGCTCTAACAGGTAGAACATTTTCTACTTTGGTCTATTTTCTAACCTAGGGTGTCCGTATGGAATGGTTAGATGTATTGAATGACTTATGACATGCCTATAGTCATGGAAATAAGTAAAAGAGGTGTAGAAATAGCTTAGACCAATTTCTAGCTTAATTAGAATATGTGGAAGTACTTGTGTAATTCCATGTTATGTGGGCTGTTTTGGGGTTATTTTATGGGTTGTTATATGAACTGTTTTGGGGCTATTTTATGGGTTGTTATATGGGCTGTTTTAGGGCTGTTGTATGGACTATTTTGGGACTGTTTTGGGGCCGTTGTGTGGGTTATTATGTGTTATATTTTGCTCTATGAAAGAGATGAATAATGACAATTTTATGCATTAGATATCAAGTGTCATGACATATGATGAGATATCTGGTTGAAATGGGTCCATGTGGCATTCATAGCATGTTGGACATAATTGTTGTTTGCAATGATTCATTACAAAGTATATGCACGAAAACATCGCATATATTAGGTGTGAGTGCATTGTGATATTTAACACCACACTTGGTGATTGATAAGTGGACTCGAAAGGTTGGGTCGAAGACCCCTTTGAGTCGCATAGTTGTATGAGAAAGAAACTTGTGTCGGGTATAACAAGAAGGGCTAGATTCTCCCTCGGGTGAAAGACCCGGCTACTTGGTTCATACACTCTGATGGTGCAAGTCCAAAAAGTGAATAAAGGTGTACGGAGCCGGCGATGTGATTCCAAAATCCATTGCCCAGCAAATACACAAGATTTTTTTTTATAAAAAATACACATTCAATGGGGAACATCCAACAATGATTTGGTTTTATAAATACACAACTTTTATTTCAAGCAATCATTGGATGTATTTTCGTCAATTGACAGATTCATTACACATGTGCATTGCATCATGTTGTGGGAGCCGGTGAGGACTCGGGTTGAAGTTGCATGAGTGAGTTTCATCACAATTCATAGCATGACATGGAAGTTCGTATCATGATTGCAATTCTTGGTTAGGGTTGTTAATCAAGCTGCATTCGAGTCTAATCGAACGACTATTTACACATAAACGAGCTGGCTCGTTTAACTATTTACACATAAACGAGTCTTAAAAGAATTTCTACTTTAACTCTATAATAGCCCTATTCTTGATTGAAAAAAATATTTATTATAAATTGTTGCATGCGTATATTTCATATGCATCTAGGGTAGGGAGTAGCCTCTGTATGAGATACTCTATTGAGCGTTGCTCACCTTATATGAGAAAATATTTCAGGTGCGAGATATACGCTAGTGGACGACTCACCTTTAGAGCCTCAAGAGTGAAGAAAGCTGACTTGTGGCTTTTATAACATATTTTGTAAAACTTTTTGAGAAAATTTAGTCTTGACATATAATTTTATGAAAGGGTAACCGAATTTAAGTGGACTATGAATTGATGTATGCTAGACCTCGGATGAATCATGCAATTAACTGTTGTTATGGAGTTGTGGATAAATAGACCCGGTGTGATCATTGTTTACTTACAAATGGACCCGGTGTGGTCTATGTTGAGTATTGGACCTTTGATGAGTCTTGTAATTATATGATGCATGTGTTATATTTTTGGGCAGAGCTCCCCGTACAAAGGAGACTCTGCCCGAATTTTGTTAAATTAAGGATATTGGTAAATGGGATAAAACGGTGTGATATCGAGTTACACGATACCCACAGGTATTTCGCGGATTGATGGGTGATCAACGGACCACCGAATTTTGAGGTGTCACAATTTTACTCCAATGGACTACGTATTTGGATAGCTATTTAACCTTTGGGGTAAATGACTCTCTATAATTATATAGCCTCTTTGACTAGTTATTTTAAATTTGGAGAGTCAAATTACTCTTTTTGCACTCTAAGGGTCTAGTTAGTTTACATTTTGATGACGTGTCAAATTATGCAATATTTTGAACTTAAAATATTAGTAGTAGTTATCGAAAATAGAGAGCATAGTTGAAGTAACTTTGTAAAAGTGACTCTTTAAATAATAATATAATATTTTAATATATTTTGACTAGTTATTTTGAAGAGGACCCTTGGAGATGATCACCATGTTCGCCCTTGCCTTCGCCTTCGCCTTCACCTCCACCTCCACTTCCGCCTTCACCTCCGCCTCCACCCAACACCAACACGCAAGCACATACACACGTTCTTTTGGAGAGGTAATTGAATCTTTTCAACAAAATAAAGATCATGTGGATTTCTCATGTCTAACTTACATCATTCTTTATGGTTTAAAATTAACTGCTGGAATTAATTATAAAATATTCAAACTTAAAGGGGACTATTTGCTGAAATTAAAACTTGAAATGGTGAATGACAAACTACTTAAAGTTAAAGGGATTATTTTGTAACTAACCTATTTTTTTTAATATTACTCTAATTGATATTGATCAATCTTTACCCTTGATTGGTTCCAAAATATTTCTCCATCAAACAAAACCTATGGTACCGATTTGGTACTAGTCAAAAAATATTATAACCTAATGAGGATTAATTATAATCTAATAAGGTCAAATTATAAATCAACCGGATCAAATTTATCATTCATTGGTGTCCAAAATTTTAGGATCAATTTTAAATGGATAGGATCAATCTCAAATTTGTTAAATCGTTCTTAAATTATAATTTGACCTCTCTAAGTAAAAATTTGACATACTTACATTTTTTTTTATCTGGAAGGTATTACAGTCGAAAATCCACAAGTCTAATCAATTGACTCAAATTCAAACGACAAAGATTTTGTTTGCTTTTAACTGTCGTCATTTTCAAAACTGGGGAAGGCTATGGTACCGTACCGAAAAGGTGTGCGATCTTGTTAGATGAAACTTACTCACTAAAGGTGATAATTTTACAAATAAAAGTTATACCATTTTTTTAAAGATTATAATCTTACCTATAATAGTTATAATTTTGTCTCTAAATGTAATAATATTATCTTAAAGGATTGTAAATTTACCTCAACAGATTGTAATCTTAGTCACTATTTTGTTGTGGTACTTTTACCTTTATTACTTGTAACTTAACCTTAAATAGTTATAACTTCACATCTAAAAGTAGTAATTTTATCATAAATAGTTATAACCTCGCATCAAAAAGTTGTAATTTAAATTCTAAAGTTTGTAATTTCACATATACAGAGAACGTAATTTAGCTTCAAATGATTATAACTTCACCTCTAAAGGTAATAGTTTTAGCTTAAAAGATTGTAACCTTCCTTCCAAAAGTTATAACATCACCTCTAAAAACGGTATCTTTATCTCTACAAGTTGTACCTTAACCATAAATGATTATAACCTTGCGTCTGAAAATAGTAATTTTATGAGACCCGATCATACATTGCATGCATATGAATATAATTTTGTGGGTTAAATTGTAATTATGTAAAATTATTAAAGGGTTAATTAAATTAAACCTTTCATAGTCATGATGTGTGTGAGCATATATTATGTATGTGGACCTCGTTAGTATTGTATTAGTGAAACTTGTTGATAGAAATTTCATGTGTGAAAATACTAGTATGTCAATTTCAAATCCACTTAAAACCTTGGGGAGAGGCAAGTATAATTATGCCATTTGCTGATACACCTTTACAGGTGATGAGTCCGGATTTTACTAAGCTAAGGCCCAATCCGAACGGAGTCGAAGAAGCCCATAGAAGAGCCCAAAAGACCCATGTAGTTGGGCCAACCGAGTGACAATCGTCAAGGAAAACGGAGGAAGGACCAAGACCGCAAGAGGCAGCGAGGGGTGCCGCCCGAAGCCCCTAGGGCACCGCCCAGGGCACCAAGGGTGCCGCCCAGGCCCCTAGGGCGCCCAGCTCCGCGCTCGGCCTCTCCTCCGACCTCTCCTCCTTTGCCATTTGACTCCAGTACGAATCCAAGTCTAATTCAAATACGAGCTCGATGTTCGACCTCAAGACCAAGACGAGCACCAAGTTGCACCAACTCAAGGCCGAATACCAAAGGAAGGGACAAGGCAGCCCAAGGCACCTAGGGCGCCGCCCATGCCCCCTCCAAAGTGGGCGCCGCCCACCTCATACTCCATTGACCTCTCCTCTTGGCTCCTCTTCATGCCTTGATGCAACACTAAACACAATACAAGCCCAAATCCACTCCGAAGCAAGTCCAAGCTCAAGACTCAAGATCAAGGCTAAGCATGAGTACACTCCGCACCAGAGTGACATCCGAACAAATATGAGCACGCGGAGGAAGGCTCAAGATACGAAGATCTTCTACCTTAATTCTACCTTCCAAAGAAGTCTACTCCTACCATAGTTCTACTTACCAAAGAGGCTCACTCCTACCATGTTTGTACTTACCAAATTTACGGGAGACTCCTCCCTCACGTCACCGCCTCACTGCCTTGGTGAGCCTATATAATGTAAACCCTCACTGTATAAAAGGCACGATGACTCTTGAGACACACTACACTAGTGGCACTCAGCAAGCTCTCTACACATACTCTCTCTCTAGACTCATTGTAAACTCTCCGGAGTACCACCGTTGATCAATAAAACGCCCAAGGCTACCGTCGCCGTTCGAAGAGTGGACGTAGGTCATCCGAGACCGAACCATTATAAATCTCTTGTGTTGACTCTTTATTTACCGTTTTACCACTAATTGTCATTGATTGCTCATTAATCACTCTTGTGACTGTTGATCTCGCACGAGGACGATTTTGTGCATCATCAACAGGTGTTGGCATGAGCAATTGGTGAGTCATGTTAGGGGCTGTGCTGTGTATGCCCCGTATGTGTATAAGTGAGGAAAGCGAGAGTTTGCGTGTGTGTGTGCACTTTAAAGTTTAAAGGTGTGTGTCTGTTTAATATATATAACTTCGTATGTGTGTGTGTCTGGGTTCTTTCGGAAGCCGAGTGTGAGGAGAGCAATAGAGAAAAAAACATAATATGGGGGTGTTCTTTTGAGCCGAGACCACGGAAGGTGCGTGAAATTCAATTTAAGCATGAGTTATAATTGATTTTAGTATATATGTCGTTGTACATGTGTGGACTGTTTTAACATGTTTTAACTTATTGGCTATTTTAATTTAATTCATGGACTGTTTTGGTTAATTTTAATAGGTTGTTTTAGTGTAATTTTAAAACATAATTTTGTGAGTTTAAATTAAGTGTATTAAACATAATTAGTGGGCTATTTTGTATTAAAAAAATGGGCTGATTTATTTAAATTTTAATCAGCTGCTTTATTTTAATTGCAAAACAGATTTTTTTGTTAGCTTAATTAAGTGAATTAACTTCTTTTAGGGGCTGTTATGAATGGATATTAAACTAGGTGTGAGAACAATGAGAAAAACGCATATTGAAATGCTTGGAATGCTTTGAGTAGGCTAAGTCGAAACCAAAATTATGGGAGTGAAATAGGTGGTTCAATTAGAGGCTGTTTTACATTGATTAAATGCATATATGAATTTAAGTATAGCGGTTTTACAAGAAAAGAACGATAGAGGTTGGAAAAGAGTGTCGGTAACGCCGAAACCTTGATTTCTAAATGTTATGATCACATGTGTGAATTTTAATTCAAATGTCTTAAAATTTTGCATGCAGCATTTTTAAATGATGTTTGATGTGATAATGTGACTTTCAAATGCAAATGACTATGATATTCAGTACAAAATGTATGAAATGTCGGAAGTGCAATTTTTAAGATTCAGGGATAAAATGTGTGAAAATGGACCACTGGTCACTGTGTTTCACCTACTAAATTCTAATGGTGATTAATGTGAGTAATTATGAAGATTTGGGGAGAAAATTTGATCCCTAGAATAAAAGTGCTAGTGTGTGAGTGGATAGTGCGGTAATCAAAGTTATCGGGGTACTTTGGGGTGCATCATTTTGCATGAATTAGTGTATGATTAATTATTATGTGTGATAAACATATTGATATTGTAATTACAAATGTGGTAGGTGAAACAGGTGAGACAATCGGTGTTAGAACAAATACGGCAACACCGGAATGATCCACCGATAGGACTGAAGGGTAGTAGACCTGTATAATTGAGGTGAGTGTATATCTTTATATGTTTTGAAAATGCTATTATAAGATGATAGTAAATAATAGAATTTAATAGCATTTCTGCAGGATTATGTGCTATGTGCTATGTGCTTATGTGATTAAATGATGTTTTGTACTGTAGAATGTGGCGCACTATTTGAGACAGGAGAGTCGATGCCTAATCGTTGGGCGTGCAGTGATGTGCTAGCACTGTGATGTTCTTGGGAGGTTCGGGAGACACGGATCCATGTGAGATCGATTACTCAATGAGGGGTAGTATGGATGTAATGTGACTTGTGAATTATTTGGAATTTGATTGATGTTGTTATTTGATACGTGTATCTATATAGTATCTACCTACTTCAGTGTATCACTATTATTTCCATTTCATATACACCATTTATACTTACTGAGCGCGTGATTTAGGTCACACCCTTATAGCTTCTCTTTTTTAGGTACTGTAGAGAGAATTTCAGATCAGTTCACTGTCCAATCAATTGAGTCTTGTACAACATTAGTGTGACATCACTCAGGTTGAGTGTTTGTATGACTGATTGCTGGATTGTGTATTTTATTTATAAAAAATTATTATGGCAGGTTAATAGTATATATTTGTATAGACTCAACAAGCATACTTTGTGATGTATGCCATGTGGGTGTGAGATTTTGTATATGTCTATAGCCTGGGAAACGAATAATTGGTACATGTGTTTTATATATAGTACAGGTTATGAGACAGGTTTTACCATCATGCTAAATGATTAAGGTGATAAGTGGTGTTGTTGCACCTGTGAGATTATTTAATGTTTGATTAATCCAGATTATATATATATGTAAACAAGTGTATCAAAAACTTAGTCGTGTCCAGGGGCGGAGCTAGGATTTTGTCCCAGTGAGGGCAACCTAATTTTTTAAATTCCAAAGTCTAATTGTAACTTTGTTTTTATCAAAATATGTTTTATTGATAAATTGTTTATATGCATAGTTACATAAAAAAATATCATTTAGAGACGCAAGTCATGTATATACTTATGTCCCAAAATACCTTATACTTTAAGAAAATCTCAAAATATTTAGGTCTGGACGAAAAAGACGAAGGCTTATAGAAAAAAAAAAAAAAAAAACAGGTGTGTCACAAGTTAGCTTTTAAGGATTGAAAATTATATTAATATACCTATATTTTAAGAAAATTTCAGTGGGACAAGTTTAAGAAATTCTTGAAAATTTTAAAATTACACCTAAGT
>CM042189.1:25457864-25484627 GCA_023539305.1 Ilex asprella
ACTTTAAGAAAATTTCAGTGGGGGACAAGTTTAAGAAATTCTTGAAATTTTTAAAATTACACTTAAGGCCCAAAACTTTTTAAAATTTTAGTGGAGGCAGTTGCCCCCACTACCTCCATACTAAATTCGCCACTGGTTGCGTCTCATCCTTGGAAGACTGGGACGGGGGGTGACAAATGTTACCTAATTTGGATCGATGATGATAATCAAGGACTGATCCCAATGTCTCTGATGGATCTAATTTTTTTTTTTTGCGATTTCACTGAATTCGGATCTATCACAATGCCTCTGATGGATCCATTTTTTTTTTTTTTGCGATTCCACTCACTTAGGATCAATTTCAATGCCTCTGATGGATCTAAATTATTATTATTATTATTTTTTTTGCGATTTTACTCAATTAGGATCGATCATGACTATCTGAGATCTATCTTAATGCATTTGATGATCCAAAAATTCTTCCAAACTAAATTTCTCATGCTTTAAATTAGATAGGATCAATCATGACTAGCCGAACTTTTTTTTTCTTGAACTGGTGACGATTCTATATTTAGTTACATCAAATTGACATGTAATTTGATGAAATTAATTTTTTATTTTATCCAACTAACACTCAATTCATCAAAAATAACATTAAATTGACCTTCAACTGTATTAAATTAACATTCAAAATTATAAATTTAAAATTTATCAAATTAATATTAAAAATTAATTTAAAGGTTAATTTCATCAATTTAACATTAAAGGTTAATTCGGATTGATCTCTGATAGTCATGATCGATCCTAATTGAGTGAAATCATAATAATAATAATAATAATAATAATAATAATTTGGATCCATCAGAGACATTGAGATCAATCCTAATTGAGTGGAATCACAAAAAAAAATAAAAATTGGATCCATCAGAGGCATTGAGATCGATCCTAATTGAGTGGAATTGCAAAAAGAAAAAAAAATTAGATCCATTAGAGGCATTGAGATCGATCCTAGATTATCATGATCGGTGCAAATTAGGTAAAAATACTATTTTCATATGTAAGGTTATAACCATTTATGGTTAAGATACAGCTTATAGAGATAAATATACCACTTTTAGAGGTGATGTTATAACTTTTGGAATGAATGTTACAAACTTTTAAGATAAAATTACTATCTTTGGAGGTGAGGTTATAATTATTTGAGACTAAATTATGTTCTGTATAGGTAAAATTATCAACTTTAGAGGTTATATTACAATTTTTTTATGTGAGAATATAACTATTTATGGTAAAATTATTACATTTGGATGCGAAATTATAATTATTTAATATTAAGTTACAAATAATAAAGATAAAAGTACCACAACAAAATGGTGGCTAAGGTTACAATCTCTTGAGATAAATTATGACCCTTTAAAATAATATTGTTACATTTAGAGACAAAATTATAGTTATTATAGGTAAAATTATAATTTTAAAAAAATTAATACAACTTTTATAGGCAAAATTATTAAGTTTGGTGAGCAACTTTCGTCTGATAAGATTCCACACCTTTTTGGTACGGTACCAAATTTCGGGAGGCCGGTACCATAGCCTTCAAAATTTTTTAAACACCCGAGGTTCATTAATGTTACGGAAACTGCATGACAAAGATTGTTGGCACGTGGTGGACACTTTCATAATACGACAACTAACATCCGTGGGTGCACACCACTTTTGGCGGCAAATGCCCGTACATTGTATTGATGATGACTAATCAATTCTTGGGTTAAGATTCTCATGCACCGCATGTGTGCAACGCATTGTGGTGATCATTTAAATCCAGGACATATGCAGATAGTGTTGAATGTTGTACACATTCGATCTCAATAATATTATTTTTACCAATTTCACTTATCATATTATTTTAATTGGAAAACTATATTTTAACCCTCTCAACAATTGCTTTAATCTCATTTTCCCCTTTTAACTATTGATTTTCTTGGTTTACTCACTCGATTATTTGAATTAGTTTCACATTGCCCATAAAAAAACATCATAGTATTTTTGATAAAAAAAAATATCCACTTATCTAGTTGAAATTAAAAAAAAAATCGTAGTTAGTGGGACAAATTGAAATAACTTCACGTCAAATTTGCAATTAATGTCAATCGTTGGGACAATGTGAAACTAATGATTATAGTTGCATTTATAATGCAAGAAATATGATAGTTTAGAGAACAATATAAAACAAAAGCTATAGTTGAAAGAGTTAAAGTGTAATATGTTCAAGGGAAACTCAAACTTGCATAATTGTGGACACTTTATCTAGAATTTGTTCTTGCACAAACTAGTAATTACTTTAGGCTTTGCCACAAAGACGATTCTGTATTTTATCGATATTAGTAATATAGTTTAAGGTTTAAACCACAAATCTAAACTCCAGAAACATCTATGCCCCCCAAAAAATAGCAGCCCAAGAAACCTAAGGTCAAAAATAAAAAATATAAGTGCAAACTAAAAATGTTATTACCAAACTTTGGTCATAAAAAGTCAATCGACAATTAAAATTATTTGAAAAAAAAATCAGGCTAGATCAAACTCTTTTTTGAAAGTGTCCAGATATAATCATATAGAATTTACTTTGAATATTGAACAATATATATAGTAGATAAAATATTTTACTTTGAATATTGAACAATAGATTTGTCCCGAATTGGTCCTAACTTCAACTGTTTTTTCATAATTGGACATGTATTAATTACTGATGATACCAAAAACTAATCCGAGAATTAGCTCGGATCACTAGGTCAGGTCGGAAGGTCAGAGCTTAGGTAATCGAGCTTAGAGAACCAGAGCTCAGCACCACTTAAACCAGAGAATACCAAGATGATGTGAGGACAGCTGGATGTACTACGAGAGACCCATAATAGAAGGAATGAAAGAAGGAAGCTAGAGTCAATGTATAAAATCTCAACTAACCAAGATCCTCTCCTAAAATCAAGGAGAATCCCACGAGAGAAGGACAAAGATCTCGCTAGATATTCCCTAGGGATAGGAATTGCACTATAAATATTGTATGGTGCCTCCATCGAGAAAGAGGACCCTGCTTGTATCAAAAGCATCTTGTAAAAATATTCTTGAGAGGAATACAGATCCTAGGAGCAAGAGCCTCCATCGAAGAGTGGACTAACCGGGCTCCCCAGCCGGTGAACCACTATATTTTCACTGTGTCACATACATTATATCTCAGATAACCAATATATTCACTGATCATACTCACGAGCCTTGTAGCTCAGTTCCATATCAAATAGCACAATTCGTGACTTCTGCTTACACCCGTGGTTTTACACCATCAGTTTGGCGCCGTCTGTGAGAACGACTGTTCTCATTTTTTACAAATATGCTGACTCTTCAGTGACTGATGGTCTCAACCCGCAACATGAGCCGAAGTCAAACCAATCTACCACCCAGGCAAGATCACTAGGAGGTCATCAATGACCGACAAGCAGAGGATAACCCAGGGATTAACCCCTTAACAGGGGACCCCCCGATGAATAACGAGCTAGAGGCCCTCCGCCTCGTCAATCAGCGCTTACTGCGACAAAACGGGGAGATGTTGAAACTCTTGGAGTGCCCGCGGGAAGCACGGCCAGCACAAGAAGATCCGAATGATCCTCCTCATAGAGAGCAATGCCATCTCAACCCCCTCAGAGAAGTTGACGAAGAAGCAGAAAATAGCTAGACCAGGGGGGAGATCCACAGATACCCCCCAAGAATGACCACAACGAAAAGTGCAGAGCCAGAACGACGGAGGAGAAAGGCATGATTTCATTCCCTACCAGCAGGACAGAAGAGAGCAGTACTGGGAACAACATTTCAAGGATATCAAGCAGGAGCTCAGTCACATGAAGGAGGCAGTAAGGAATAAGGCACCAGTTACAATGGACGCCCTGGTTCAGCAGACAGAATCCCCCTTTACTGCCGGGGTACTGCATTTTTCTCAGCCTCCAAAATTCAGAATGTCGCAAATAGACTCTTTTGATGGAACAAAAGATCTCATAGATCATCTTAATACCTACAAGAACCAAATGGAGCTACATGGGTATCAAGATCCTGTGCGCTGCAAGGCCTTTGCAATCACGTTAAAAGGTTCTGCTCTCGCGTGGTTTAACAGACTCCCACCGGCCTCCATCTTGTCATTTAAAGAGCTCTCGGTGGCCTTCGTGTTCCACTTTATAGGGGCCGAATCTACAGGAAACCGAGCTATCATCTCCTAAATGTGAAACAAGGGCCCGAAGAAAACCTGAGGTCCTATGTCCAAAGGTTTAATTCAGAGTCATTAAAGGTGGATGTCCCAGATGAGAAATTTGCCATCACCGCTTTCATAGCCGGGCTGGGAGTGCAATCTAAAGATTTGATGTTTTTCATCTCCAAGAACCCCCAAGCCAGCATGGCAGAGGTGCTAGCCAAAGCAAAAAAATACATAAATGGTGAAGAAGACCTCCTTTCTAAGGCAATGAGTTCCTCTACCCAGAAAGATAAAAGGCACGAAGAGAAGAAAAAGGACCGAAGTCCCAGAAGGGAGAAAGAAAGGAGACGGGAAGGGTCTCCAAGAAGAGATAGAGATCCCTCCCCCAAGAGGAGGGGAGACATTAGAGATCGCCTAGGACCTGTGCGTCCAAGTCTGCAGCCTAGATACATACCTCAGGAGCTCCCACCGCTTACTGCAGCCATATCACAGATCCTCTATGAGGTACATCACGAGAAGTTCTTAAGGTGGTCACCCCGGATGAAAGCGGATCCAACGAAGAGAGATCCTTCAAAATACTGCAATTACCACTGGGATCATGGTCATCACACTGATGATTGCATTCAGTTGAAAAAGGAGATCGAGTTCCTAATCCAGCGAGGGCAGCTGCGTCGCTTTGTAGCCCGTGACAACCAAGACTGAGCTCTCCCCCCTCCGCCACCTCAGCAGCAAGTGCCAGCACAACACCAGTTTCCTCTAGGAGAGATCAGGGTCATATCGGGAGGGTTTGCTGGGGGAGGAGAATCCAGCACTGCAAAGAAAGCCCACCTCAGAAGAATGAGATCAGGAGAAACCCTGGAGGTCAGAACCGTATCCAAGACCCCGCGCCTCGACAAGACCATTACTTTCTCGGATTTCGATCTAGAAGGATGCCAGCATCCCCATGATGATCCTCTAGTGATCAAAGCTGTACTGGCCAACAAAACGGTCCATCGAGTCCTGGTAGATAATGAAAGTTCGGCCGACATCATATACGCATCAACGTTCGATAAGATGGATATAGGGAGGGAGAAACTTGAGCCGGTGAGCGCCCACTTGCTAGGATTCGCAGGGGAAAGGGTGTTACCCCTTGGGGCCATCCAACTCATACTCACCCTAGGGGACCCCCTTGTCAGGCTACGACGACTGTCAAGTTCCTGGTAGTTGAGGCACCCTCCGCCTATAACATGCTGCTAGGCAGACCCTCACTCAACTCTATAAAAGCCGTCTCTTCTGCTTATCACCTAGTAGTGAAGTTCCCGACGAAAAATGGGATTGGACTGGTCCGTGGAAACCAGCATATAGCGCGAGAGTGTTATATGGCCTCACTGAAAAAGAAAGAGGTAGAAAATATTGAGTTAGATGATCTCGATGTGAGGGATGAGCTGGATACCCAGCCAACACCATCAGAAGACCTAGATCCCATACAGCTCGACGGAGAGCCGGAGCATCTCGTCTATGTGGGATCCAAGCTAAATGCAGAAATAAAAGATCTCTTTATTCAGTTCCTCAAGAAAAATGCCGATGTCTTTGCTTGGAAGCAAGAATACATGGCAGGCATAGACTCCACAGTCATTACGCACAAGCTCAACGTAAGCCCCACTTGCAAGTCTGTTAAGCAGAAAAGGACGAGCTTCGCCCTGGAAAGGCAAAAGGCTGTCAACGAGGAAGTCAGAAAATTCCTCTTTGCAAAAGCCATCAGGGAGGTAGATTACCCAGTATGGTTAGCAAATGTGGTACTCGTCAAGAAGAACAACGGCAAGTGGCGGCTTTGCATCGACTTCACAAACCTTAATCGAGCATGTCCAAAGGACAGCTTTCTCCTACCCCGGATCGACCTTATCGTGGACGCCACAGCAGGACACGAGCTACTCAGCTTCATGGACGCCATCTCGGGATACAACCAGATCAAAATGGACCAGAATGATCAGGAGAAAACCTCTTTTGTGACTGAACAGGGCACATATTGTTACCAGGTCATGCTGTTTGGCTTGAAAAACGCAGGAGCTACTTACCAACGATTGGTAAATAGGATGTTCCGAAAGTAAATTGGGACCTCCATGAAAGTTTACATTGACGATATGTTAGCTAAATCACTCAAAGCAGAGCTTCATATAGAGCACTTAGCTGAATCCTTCCAAATTTTGAAAGAATACAAAATGAAACTCAATCCCACCAAATGTGCATTTGGGGTTTCGGCAGGAAAGTTTTTGGGCTTCATCGTTAATAGCAGAGGAATTGAGGCTAGCCCCGAGAAGGTAAGGGCGGTGTTAGATATGCAACCCCCCTTAAACATAAAGGAGATTCAGCGTTTAACTGGAAGAATAGCCACATTGAACCGCTTCGTATCCAGGTCGAGTGATAAATGTCAACTTTTCTTCCAGATCTTGAGGAAGGCCTTCCGGTGGGATGCTAAGTGTAAAGAAGCGTTCGCGGCTTTAAAGGTATACCTGAGCTCCCCTCCCATATTGGTAAGCCCTCTGGAAAGGGAGGTACTCACCCTTGACTTAGCGGTTTCGAATTTTTAGACCAGCGCGGCACTGGTTAGGGATCGAGACAGAGCTTAGCAGCCGGTCTACTACTGCAGTAGAGCCCTGAGGGGGGCAGAAGAGAGATATCCAAAAATGGAGAAGCTGGTTTTAGCTCTAGTAACGACAGCCAGAAGGCTCCGACTGTATTTCCAAGCTCATATGGCACCAAACCGACACGATATCTATGGACTTTCATCACGGCTCTATGTACGCCAACACACTTTATGGACTCAATACCAACGAGAGTGCGTATCCGAAGTTACCGGGTCTTGCACATGAGGGAGAATCTAGTTCTTCTTGCCAAACTTGACCCTTGTTTTCAATGCAACCCGTGCAACTCAGTCAAACCTAGGTCTAACCTTTCCGAGTCCACGTATCAATCCACCAAAGATGGTGTTTGATCAAAATCATGCACACAAACCCACACTCATGTCAATTGCCCACGAATGCAATGCTACCTGTGCATGTGCAAATTTAATGTACAATTGCATTTCAACACCGTGTTCATTATATCACAAGCATATAACAACATTTTATAACATCAATCCCAAGCATGTTACAAGTGATATTTATCCAATTAACATACTTGCACTCATAAGCATTTTATTAAACACTTAATAGGCAAAAATATTTAAACACATAGCATGGCCAAAACAACATACTCCCATGAAATTCCAAGTTAAGCAATTTCATCAACAACTAAATCATGTAAGAATTGTTTGAAACATATTATTATACTTATTTCCATATTCTAACAACCATAGGTATGTGTTATACATGAGATTTCATCTCTAACACCCTACTCATTTCATATTTCAACCCTAAGTTGAAAATAAACCTATTTAGGACAAGGAACCCTACCTCTTAAAGCATAAATATACGTAGAAGAACCTCCAGGAGACCCAAATCAAGCTTCAAAGCTTTGATCCCAACAATCTTGTCTTTGAGATTTTGGTGAAACCCGCGATCTTTGGTATGTACGGGTAGAACAAACTTTGTTCTTCGCCCGAAAGAATCCAGTGATCGGATTTTTGTAGATCGGAGGGAGAAGGCTCGGAGAGTTTTGTTTTCTCTTCTGCCTTTTCTCTCTCTCTCTCTCTGAAATGGATGAAGAAAAAAATGGGGAGAAATTTTTTATTTTTCTCCCTTTTTATATCCCTTAATTGCTTGGTCTAAAACGTGTCATACGTCCCTCTTTTGTTTAGTCTAGTTTGATCCTGAATTAGTTAATTCTAATTCCATGTTAAGTTCATTATATTTTATTTAAACTAACTGAAAATTATTTTTTGGCTTCCACGAATAAAATTTGATTGTGTTTATTTTAGTTGTGCGACACTCGATCGCCTCATAAGATGCAAATAATCTTATTGTCTTAGAATTTGACAAAAATTAATTGGGGTAGCTAAATTCCGTGAGATAAATCCAACGATGAGGTCAGTTTCATCATCCGAGTTCTAAAAAAAATTTAACTTTTCAACCCTCACCACAATAACTAATTACCCTTTTTCCCTTTTTTACAAAAACTTAAAATTTTTAGGTTTTACAAACATTCAAGTGGTGACAAATAACTTGAGGGAGAATTCTACAAAATTTGTAAGATGTCCAACTGAAAAGATCCACATTTCTCTTTAGGAGGCCCTCCAATTCCTCTTGCTCTTGCGATGTCAAGGAGGAGTCGACTATAGATTACCTTTTGGTACTTCCCTCCAAATACGCCATATTCAATTCTTCTACCACGCACTTTGTTGGCCCAGTTAATAATTCTTCTAAGCCCAACATGTCCCTATCTTGCTCATCTTTACATCATTTTCCTTCTATCGAAGCAAAAATACAAGTCCTTGAGCTCACTTGGTCCCCCCCGGAACATCGAATATCCCACTTACAACTAGGAATCTCAAGATTGGATGCTACGTAGAGGGGACTGCCTTCATCTCATGGAGTAAGGTCCATCCCATAATTGCATTGTATGTTGAGTATGTCTCAACAACAAGGAATTCTGTCATCTTGTCTACCCATCCAACACATATTGGGAGTTTAATTAATCCCTTTGGCAAAATCATCTTTCCACTAAACCCGACTAGTGGGGTGTTTGCTGGCTTCAAATTCTCTTTTTCTAACCAGAGCTTATTAAAAATCCCCAAGTACATGATCTTCGAGGAACTTTCTTGGTTGATCTGTAGAGTGAGGACTAGTATGTCATTATGTGGGTGGTGGAACCCAACTAGATCTTTATTAGAGAAACTGGTCATTTCTTCCAATCAATCAGTTTTATGTTCCTTGTAAGTGTTCTCGGGTGACGTCTCAACCTGGTAAATCTTCCTTATTTGTGCAACCTTTTGTATATATGCTCGGGCGACCTGGTAAATCTTCCTTATATGTCTTAGCTTCCTTTGTTTGCTATGAAAACTTTTGAACATGGTTATGCATATCTAGTCAGCATTGGAGAGATTGGATTAGCTTTATGAGAGTGGGGGTCTCCCCTCGGTATAGAAAGATTTATTCCAACGTGGGTCATCCTTCTCATTTTTGTCTTCGGGTTTGTAGTTGGCCGACTATAGGTTATCATCATTAGGGAATTTTTCCTAGCTTTTGAATGCATCCTCTCTGATATCACTATATGATGGGAAAGACACTTTATAATTTTGATATGTATCTTGATCGGTGTCATGATTCACTAGAGATCTAATGGTGCTTTTCAATATTGACATTGCTTTTTGTTCAATGTTTGGTGTCAATTGTAAGCGATAAAAAGAATTACCTTTTACAAAATTATTTGATTAGGAACAAACTGATGAGGTGTTGCACCATAGCCCCTGCAAGACAAACAACTATCAAGAATCGGGACAGGCCAATCAAAGGCACTCCGATGCTTAAGTCACTAAAGGATCAAGATGAAAATAATTTGCAGGGATTATTGTGCTTACGTCCACTTAAACCTTACGAATCCCCTTTATAGGATGCCTCGGTCCTTATCCTCTAGCGTTTTCACCATTGGCAATGCGAGGTGGTACACCCATGTTATGCCAGATTTCAAGTCATTTCCACTTAATTCTCTCCAACGTTCTTAAACCATTTAGTTCTTCGGAACTATTGACGATGTCCAACATAATTTTAGTAACTTCTTATCTTATCCCTCTATTCGAATTCTTCAGGATCACTAATCCTTTTGTTATCTTGGATAGGAGTTGATCACTTTCGTTGCTTGGCCCAAGCTGTTCTGAACATCAGGGGAGCTCGGCCTAATCGACCGAGCATATCTATAAAGGTTGGTCAGTCCTAGCCCGATCTCAATTAGCTTGGCTTGATCTTGGCATTACTTCAAATTATCCATATTCTAGACACACAAATTAACTTGTCACGTGCATGAATCATCATGTATTAAGTCATGTATCATAATTTCATGCCCCTTCAATTATAATCCTCCACAAAAATGAGATGCAAATTACATGTACTTATGATTGACTCTAACTAGTTTTCATACTTTATAAATAGTTAATGATAACTATATTATAAATGCTATCATAAACCAATCATTCATTGATCATCAAATCAATAAGACAATCAATTATTCACAGGCTTCAATTTTATAATTTATTTGACAAACTATCTTCCAAATATTATCATTAAGATATCAAAACCATAAAGCTATCAAATAAAAATTCAAGAAGTAAGTGTCACAATACTATTGGAATTAATTGAAACACATCAATCATCAGTCTTAAAAAAATAGAGATCAATTGTAGGTCAATTGCAAGTAATTTTACCTTCAAATTACAAACTTAGAGCCAGAAGAACTCACAAATATGCAAATCACGCTCGTAAAGTCTTGGCACATTAAAAATACTACATGGGTAATTATAAACCAATTACAATTCATATTCTGCGAAAAATACTATTGAAACAAGAATATGATCAGGGAGGCAATCTAGCTGGTGGGTTGTATAAAGACGAGCATATGGGCCCAACTTAAAATTTCAGATACGGATCATGGGTGGGCACAACTCAAGGTTTCACGGGTGGGAAAAATTTAAATCACTTAAAGAATAAGTATTATATATAGATGGGTAGTAAAAATATTTTTTTTTCCAGGGTGGGTGAGGTCCCGCTGCCCCATACTAGCTTCGCCCTTGAATCTGCCCTATTTTCACGACTGATATGGCCCAATCACAACTGTGGAATGATTAGTGAATCAAGTGGAACCCAATAGTCAAATAATCCATATGAGTTAATAAGCAAAAATTGGTCAAAAAATACAAAAGTGACTATCCTTGAATCTTCACAATGTTAACTCGACATTTTTACCACTACACAACTTTTTTTTCCCGTTTATTTGTTGTTGAAAATTTTCAAAAATAGTAGGTATATTGTATGCATTTTGGGAAGAGTTTTTAAAATAGTAATCATAGCTTCAAGGAGAATCCCACAGTGGAAAGTGAGAAGAAGAAAACTAGTAGACATCTATCTTATGCTGTTGTTTAATGCTAAGAATGCTAGTATGCAAGAGGGCGCACACTACGATGATGCGAAGCACCATCCACTGCGGCGTGACAAATGGGTTGTAAGGCAATAATGGCACTTTGGGGTGCTTTAGAGGCGTAATTGGCACGTAAGCATCATAACGAAGAGTGATCGATAAAAACCATTGATTTTTTTAGTTATGCTGGTTGGACGACTGCAACCATAAAAGTTGTAGCAAGTTTTTCTTACAAATTTTCTCTATTTTTTTTAATATTTTTAAGTCATATTAATTTCTAAACTTAGAATACATCCATGTGGCTATTGTGAAGTGCAAAGAATTTCTGAATTTTGAAGGTAATTGAAGACTTTAGAAGAATGATAATATAACATACTCCAAATCAAATAATATGCTAAAGCATCAAAGTTATATGACAGATGTTCCATCATTTACACCATTAAACATTGGAAAAAACTCCCATCTTTGCAAAAAAATTATGTTTTTTTTTTATTTGAATGAACACTACTAACTATACGAACCCTCTAACTAGAGGCATTCCTATACCCCCTCAATAAAATTAACATAACACACCAAGTTCATCAGAATTCTTTGGGTTGAAAGATTCCTCATGCTTTTCGGCCTTCGTTGGAATGGACTTTTCAATAATTTCTTCACCATGAAGACTAACAAAGGATTGAACATGTTCAAGTTAGGGTTCATAAGAAGTAACACTCACACTACATTAAGCTTATGGAATTAGTCATGCCTGGGCAGGAAATTTACATTGTTCTTTATTGCTCAATGTGGTTGTCAACACAGTAAGAGTGTTTCTTATATCATTGAAGCTTGTGTGTTTTGATTATTAATGACCGTGTGTTCTTACATGAGTGTCTACAATGTTTCCTCAAGAGACTCACAATGTGGTAATGTATAAGGTACAAATTTGAAAGGCCATGGAAGAGGAAGTGGCGGCGCTGCATAATTATCATTCCTCCAATTAAAATTACGATGACATCTCCATCCAAAATTTATGTCTCAAACTATGGGAATAAGAAAGTCTTGTTGTATTTATCAAAAAAAAGAAAGGCTTGTTGTGACTCCATTTGTAATCTTAATTTTCTTAATAGTGGAGAAATTGGACCGAGTTTGGTCCCGTGATTTTTTCACTTTGTCTTGAAGGGTTTTCAAGTAAAAATTCTTGTGTCCCTCGATGTTTGTTTAGTTTTCTTATGGTGTTTTATTGTTACTTTGTTGAGGCCTATTTATTTTCGCATAGAGGGAAGGTAAGTTTCCCAACTGTTTCAATGACCAAAGTTGAGTTCGATCATGAACGATGCCACGAGGAATGTGGAAAGTGTTGCAGCTTACTTACAAAATGGGGTTTGGTGGAAATACTTAGCTATGATATGATGATAGATTTGAGACAAAGCTTGAAGAGATAAAATGAAAGACAAAAGAAAACAAGCATATAAAATGATTTGGTCCTAAGATCTACATCTAGGGCACATGAAACCACAAAGTAACATTTTCATAATAACCGGTTAATTGTGTACATGAATAACACTTATATGTAACGTGAAGAAAGCAATATACAGGGAAATAATATTTTAATTTATAATGGATTATTAAGTATGATATTGTGTTGTTGAATTATTGTGACGAAGTTCATAGCAAAAATTGATTTTGTACAGGGTGACTTGACATTTTTAAGGTAATAATCACTCTTAGGAGAAATTAATTAAGTAAAATTCTAAACGACTTTGGGTCAAAATAACATCAAAAGCGGATTTGTTGTGTTAAAAAACCTCAGGGAGGTATTCTAAGTCAATTCTTGACCCATCAATTATGGGATTCTCAACCCTACTCCTCTAGTTGGTATGCATGAAAGTAGGAGTCAAGTAACTAACTTAAACTTGATGAGGGAATGATAGTCTTTAGAGTTTAAGAAGACTAGTGTTTTGCTTGATTTTTGGCTTAAAAATTAGTAGGAATCATCCTATTTTCGCTAGTCTTCACTAGAGTGATCTCTAAAGACTTAGGAAAATTTTGGACAAAGGCTAAATAGAGAAACAGTAGTGACTGCCATCTAGGCCACTCGAGCAATCCTACTTTCCTATATCTTGTTTGATTTTCTTTTTCATTTCAGTGACGACCACCCTTCCACTGCTCGAGCGGTTGTTCATAAATTTGAGTTTTTTTGGACTTGAAGACAAATCCTATCCAGAGCCTTTAAATAGAGGGATGTTTTCCTACCCTAGGTTAAGCCTCTCGAGAGTAAATTCAGCCTATCTTATAACTTGAGATCTTGAGCCACAACCCTATAACTCTAAATCCAAAGGCTACCATCTTGTGATTCCTATCTAATCTCACACCTTGGAGAAGAAAAGCTTGTTTGGTGAAACCAAAACAATTGGAGATTCTTAGGTGTGTCCTAGGAGTGCTAGAGGCCTAAATGAACTGCGGTGGGGAGTTCAAGTGAAGCTATCCAAGACATTTGTGAGTGCATCCGATGGTTTTTTTATTGAAGGAAATTATCATCTAACCATGATATTGGCTAAGATACAAGTTTCAAGTATTTGTAAAATGATTTTAGGATAGTGGATTAGGTTTTGGCGAACCCCAAGTGGTTCCCCGCGATTTTTCCCGAGAAGAGTTTCCTCGTCAACAAATTTCTTGTGTTAATTGATGTTGATTATGGTACACACTTTCAACTTAATGCACACATGGGCACTATGTGTTTGTTTTAATGCTTGATTGAATACTCATAGCTACTTGGTTGGGTTTGGTAGCCTTGGTTGGGATCCCTGTGGGAGATTGAGTGTTTAATTGATAAAATTAATACACTAATATTCATGGGTGTTTTTGTGTTGTGGTGGTTGAAAAGGGGTTCTAACACTTAACATTCATATCATTGTGTGATGAGATAATTGTAGCAAACATAGGTTAAAGTTGATGGTCACCCGAGCTTAAATTTTAATTAACCTATTCACTCCCTCTAGATAGTATCTTGCAACCTACAGGTATAATCATAAGGGAAGATCTACTGCACATCTCTCCCCATTCCGCAACAACGGTAACATAGGTCCTCCCTTTCATTCTCTCCTTTTCTCTCTACGAAAACAAAGATGTTGTCTCTCATTGTCTCTCTCTCACACTCCTTCTAGCAACGGTACTATTAGATCACACTTTGCAATTAGCTAATTTCGCGGAGTTCCTTGTGAATCTCAACATTTTTTATGGTCATGATACTATGAAGTTGAAGATCTGGAAGTGTCATTGAAGGGAGGAGGATAAAGTGTTAAAGCAACATCATTTAACCTCGCATGCACCTTCATACTTAGGATAAAGGCAATGACCTAGAAACCTAAGATGAACCCTTAGTTACTTTTAACTTATGATGATTATGATGAAAATAAAATTGGAAGCAATCCGTGTATGGCTCCTAGGTGATTTCAGACTAAAAGATTTTCTAAATTATTAGGTATTTTAAAAACATAGACTGAGTCATTACTAGACCCCTCTTGAGCAACATCCTTTAGTGCTCAAGAGGACAAGTTTTTGTTTGATTTTGTGTTTTAAAAATTAGTAGGGACCGATCTATGCTCGCCAACCTTGGCTAGAGCATTCTATTTATAACTTAGAAAATTAGATGGGAAAATTCCACAGAGGAGTGCACAAAGCTTGCTCTCTGAGCTCGCTCGAGTAATCCTTCAAGTTTACTCAAGCAGTGCTCATGTTTGCCCGAGCGGTGTTGCTCATGGATAGGTTTGAAGCGTGATTTTCATTCCAGTGCTAACCGTCCTATGACCGCCCTCCTACCGATCAAGCGATCATTTGTGAATTTGAGTTTTTATTTATTTACTAAGACTACCCTTATTTGTGATCCGGACCTATAAATAGGGAGAGCATTTCTCATAGCTAGGTTAAGCCTCTTGTGAGATTTCTAAGAAAGAAAACACTTCTTCTACCTTGAGAGCATCCACCACTAACCTAAATCCCTAAATCCAAAGGCTACCACTAGAGATTCTACTCAACCTCACGACTTGGTGTTAAAGATCTTGATGACTTATAACTAAACCCACTGGTGTGTGCATACTGAGAATTGTTGGCATACCCATGATTGTCAATGGCCTAGATGAACTATACTTTAGGGAGGTCCAAGTGAAACTAAACTAGACATTTAAGGGGGGCCTTTGACAGAGAGACAACAAGGAAAGGAACATCAAACCATTACATTGGTTAATGTATAAGACTCGAGTACTTGTATGTTGACTTCGAGAGTAGTGGATTAGACTTTCGTGAACCAAGAAGGTTCCTTGTGGTTTTTTTCAATGAGGGTTTTTTGTATCAACAAATTACTTGTGTTATTTATTATTTATTATATACACTTGTGATTGTTAGTAAACATGTGTACTATGTGTTTGTTGAAATGACTGTTTGATGTCCATTCAACCATAGTTGTGCAATTTGAGGTTTGATATTTGGGATCACCGTGATATTAATTGTCAGTGAATTAATTAAAGATTAATTAAAATCAATTGTCATGGTTAAATTGGTTTGTGGTGACTAAAAGGGTTCTCACATTAATTTATATATCTTTGTGGGAAGAGGTAATTGTGGTGATTTAGGTTTTTATTAGTAATCAATTAGGCTAAAATTGAAAAACTTATTCATCCATTCTCTAGATAAAATGTCTATAGCTCCACGTGTATAATTGTGAGAGAATATTCACTTCTGGTTCCCCTTCTTAGAATAACAATTGGTATAAGAGCGTGGTTGCCCTGAATCTATAAACACTTGTAGGCATTTCGTGTATTGCTTGCATACCTAGTTGAAAATGGTTGCATTATCGAGTCAAGAGTTGTGACTTGTAGTTCACACTGCCTTGAAAGCCCAAGTGGATAATAAATGGTACTTCAACAATGGTTGTTCTAGGCACATGACTGGAGAAAAGTCCCACTTTTGTGTATTGGAAAAGTGCAATGGTGGGACGGTTACATTTGGAGATGGTAGTATCTCCATGGTTGTTGGAAATGGTTCCATTCAACCATTGGGCATGCCAAAGTTGGATAATGTCCTCTATGTAGAGGGGTTGAAGGCTAACCTTATCAATATTAGCCAATTATGTGATGATAATAATGTTATACACTTCACAAGAAACAAATGCATGTTGTTAAACTATAAAATGGATTGTCTTTTGGAAGGGGTTAGGTCCCAAGATAATTGTTATTGCATTCGCCAAATTCTTCACTAGTGTGTCATAGGGAAAATGTTTATGAAGTCACACTATGGCACCAAAGGTTAGGTCACATGAACTACAAACTCCTTAAACAAATCATAAGCAAGGAGCTTGTGAGGAGAGTAAAAAAGTTGAGTAAGTCTTTTACCAAAGTGTGTGGTTCGTGTCAATTAGGAAAACAAACCAAGGTCCCTCAAAAAAATTAAAGGCCATCACAACTAAGATACCCCTAGAACTCATTCACATTGATCTTATGGATCCTACACAAACAGAGAGCATATGTGGTAAAAGATACATTTAGTAATAGTAAAGGACTACTCAAAATACACTCGGGTGGCCTTTTTTAGAGATAAATCAGAGGTTTTTGCAAGCTTTGGAAATATTTGCAAGAAAGCATAAAATGAGTGAGATGAAGCCATGGGTAAAGTTATTAGAATTTGAAGTGATCACGGTAGGGAATTTGATAATAATGATTTTTGTACTTACTGTGATAAACATGGCATTAACCACGAGTTTTTTGCACCCAAGACCCCACAACAAAATGGCATGGTAGATAGACAGAATAAAGTGATTCAAGAGATGGATAGAGTCTTGATTCATAGCAAGGGGTTGTAGAAAGGTTTTGGGTTGAGGTGGTGAACACCTCGTGTTACATAGTCAATCGAGTTTAGCCTAGGCCAGAAAAGTGTCAGAGCCCATAGGAAATCCGGAAGGGCAAAAAACCTAACTTGAAATATTTTCATGTCTTTGGGAGCAAATGTTATATTTTGAGAGATAGATAAAACTTAGGAAATTTGAATCCTAGAGTGATGAGGGGATATTTCTGGGATACTCTACTAATAGTAGAGCTTTTAGAATGTTCGACCTGAAAACATCTACTATAATGAAATCCATTAATGTTGTCATTGATGACACAAGAGAGGACCTTGTGCATGAGAAAGAGGAGGATGAGGGAATGATCGATTCAATTGGAGACAAAAGTGAACCAGAACCTACTTCTACCTCTCAGAGAGAAAATAAACTTCTCACCAAACTAACTCCTTCGTGGGTTCGGGCTAGGCACACACCTAGTGACATTCTAAGAAAGTTGAACAGAGGGGTGAGGACTAGGAGAAAACTTGTAGATGAGTTGGACCAAAACTACTATGTTTCCATATTTAAACCTAAGAATGTGGGTGAGGCTCTTGAGGATGAACATTGGCTCATTGCTAGGCAAGAAGAGCTAAACCAATTCACACGAAGTGACGTTTAGGACTTGGTACCTAGGCCTAAAGACACCAATGTAATTTCAATAAAAACGGATTTATAAAAATAAATCATATGAAAATTGTGTGGTTGTTAGGAATAAGGCTAGGCTAGTGGCACAAGGATACACCCAAGTAGAAGGAATAGACATTGATGAGACTTTTGCATCGGTAGTTAGGCTAGAGTCTGTGAGATTACTTTTCGCCATAACTTGTGGCATGAAATTTAAGCTATATCGAATGGATGTGAAAGTGAATTTTTGAATGGTTTCCTTCAAGAAGAAGTCTATGTGGAACAACCAAAGGGTTTTGAAGACTCTCATCATCCTAGGCATGTATTTAAACTGGAAAAGGCACTCTATAGTATAAAACAAGCTAAGGGCTTGGTATGAAAGGCTTTATACTTATCTCTTAAAAGAAGGATTTTATCGAAGTAGTGTAGATAAGAATTTATTTGTGAAGAGTGTTAATGGTGAATTGTTAATTTCCCGTGTGTTTGTTGATGATATTGGCTTTTGGTTCCACATGTGACTCTCTTGCTCTTGAGTTTAGTGAATTGATGAAATTTGAATTTGAAGTGAGCATGACAGGTGATCTAACTTACTTTCTAGGCTTGCAGGTTAAACAAATGGATAATGAAATTTTTGTCTAACAATATAAATATTCAAAAGACTTAGTTTGGAATTTTGGGTTAGAGTCAACAAAGCATTTACGTACTCCAATGAGTACCAACACCTACTTGAGTAAAAACATTTCAGGCAAAAATGTAGATCACAGACTGTATTATAGTATGATAGGTAGCCTACTTTATCTCACTATGTCGACCTGACATTGCCTTTAGTGTTGGTGTATGTGCACGGTATTAGTCTTGCCTTATAGAGTCACACTTGCTTGCGGTTAAGCACATCATTCGTTATGTAAGTGGTACTTCAGAGTATGGTATTTAGTATATCTTTGAAACTAATGATAAGATTACTGGCTATTCCAATGCCAATTGGGCAAGGAATGCTAATGATTGTAAGAGCACTTCAGGTAGGTGTTTTTATAAGGGGAGTAACTTAGTCTCTTTGAAAGTAAAAATTAAAATTCAATATCCTTGTCTACTGCTGAGGCTGAGTACATTACAGCAGGGAGTTGCTACACAAACTTGTTTTGGTTAAAGCAAATGTTGTTTGATTATGGGATTTCAAAGCAAATGTTGTTTGATTGCGGGATTTCTCATGATACATTAACTATATATTATGATAATTTGAGTGCTATCAACATCTCAAAGAATCCCATACAACACTCTAGGACAAAGTATATAGATATATGTCACCATTTTATCCATGAACTTGTTAAAAATAAGGTGAAATATTTATAGTATGTCCAAACTCAAGACCAACTTGCCGATCTTCTCACAAAACCCTTGGATGTTCCTAGATTCGAGAATCTTAGAAACTCCATAGATATTTGTGCTCTTGAGTGAATTTCTGTTGAACTTAGCCCTAGGAGCTAAAATGTCACATCATACAATAAGGACTAAGTTATTTGTAGATCTAGTTTTCTTTGTTATTTGTTTTCTATATGAAAATACAAAAAGAAAAGAAATATGAAAAACCAAAAACAAAAGAAATAGAAAAAATCTTTTAAAAAAAAAGCTTTGATGTCAATTTTGAAATTTATTTTTAATATTTATGATAATTGCTTTATGTTCTTCTCCTTGTTTAATGCATCTCCATGCATATTTTTTCATGTATATGTTTATTTTGAAAAACTAAAAATATTTGGAAAATAAAAAGCTAAAAATATTTTCTTTTATTTATTTTTCATTGTTCGTGGCCATGGTAGTTCACACTTTAGTTTTCATTGTAATAATTTCATACTTAAATCAAAGTTAAAATGTGCATTGATGTGAGTCATACTAGGGGATACAGAACTTAATAGCATAAATCTGATTTTATGATTCATTAGTCAAAGTCTCTTTTACCATAGCACACTTGAGTAGTGTTTGCCTTTGAAAAATTCATAAACTAAGTATATGCATGCCATTCACCTTCACACTTAGAAGTTTGATTAGTTTGACGTATTAATGATATTAAATGACTCTAAGTGTTGATGATAGGTGAACACATGACTAAAGACTAGTTAAACCCCAATCCCTTAAAAGTTGTCAAAGACCAATTGTGAGAAAAGAATCAAATGTGGTCAATTTTAAAAAGGTGAGATATAATAAATTGCTAAAAACAATTGCACTTGAATTGTGAGAGTAATTATGCTTAGTTGAAAATTAATTATTTTTAAAGCTCATAGAGCTCATACTAATCTTGAATAGAAGCATACATTAATTAGTACGAAATTCACAATCGTGCTAATTGAAACCATAGAGTAAAAGGGATAAAAGAAAAGGGGAGTTGTCAAAAAGAAAATTATTAGAACACTCACTAGCCGGTCATGTATTCACTTACATAATGCATTAGAATTTCATATTGAGCTTATTAATGATTTGAAATAAATGGAATTCTAATTTGTTGGAGTTTGATTTCACACATGTCACACCTGAATTTGTCCAAGTTGAACAAGATCTGAATACGTGTAAGTGAAATTGAACTAAGTGAAGAGACATTGCTCTAGAATGCATGAAATTGAGTTTTATATCCTTAAAAATGCCTTAGAGTAATGTATTGTGATTATGAATTTTGGATGATGCTACCATAATTATAGCATGTGTAATTTTCATGATTTGTGAACATTGAGCACTTGTATAATTTGAAAATTGCATCATATTTTGATTCAAATTCATCCATGCATGTGTATATAATTGCATAGAGGATGTACATACACACATGCCTGTGTTTAAGACTAAACGAGTAGTTGAGAGCCATTTAGAACACATGATTGAATCTCTCAGGCTATCCATTCACTACTTTTGACCTAGTGCACTTCTAAGGAGTTTGAGTCACCCCTAATTGATTTTTTGGAATGTGCTTACAACCATTTGAGATTTTTTTTTTGTGGAGACTTTTAGTTTAGATCTTATGGGAGATGAGAGTATTTTATTCATTCATGGTCTATACTAAAATACTCTTTACTTTTCAATGTTAACTTTTCCAGTTTGTTTACTTTTCTTTGTTTAGTTAACTTTTTTCGTTTGTTGTGACATACTCTTAACCCCAATCTTGATGTTCTTTTTATATTTGACTGAGTTATGTGTCTTGTTTTTCCTTTACTTATTTTACTTGCATGATTTTGCTAGTTGATGTACATTCATACCACTTGTTATACTATGTTTCTATGTCATAATTGTTATATGTTGTCATTGAGTTTCCATTTATAGCAAATAAGATAATAATATGTTGGGTAACTTGATTATGTATTGTGCTTGTTATATGTTATCATTGGGTTGGTATTTGTGACAAAAAGGGAGAATATTTTAGGTTTTTATGAGAGGAATCAGGGATATTTACTCTTAACTAGCCTAGATATGTTGCATTCGAAAATAGAAAGGGGAAGTTTGTTCGAATATTCAGGGGGAATAAATTTACAAACTTGGCATTAAGTCAATTATTTTACTACTTGTTATTTTACTTGTGAACACCAACTAAGGGGGAGAACTTGTAGTGCTTCATATTGATAAATCAATAGGTTCTCAAGAATATTAGACAAGTTAATTCCTAACATGTTATATATTTGCACTTACATGATGTATACATGCTTATGCCCTATGCTTAACTTGGTAATTTCCAAACTTGTGATCTAACATATGATGTTTTCACGAGATTTTGGTTTTGAGTGGTGATTTGCAGGACTACGATCTTCAAGCTTCATCTAAATAAGTAGATATTGTACTTAGATTGAGATTTAGTACGTGTACATAAGAGTTTAGATTAGATTTCCAATTTGTTTTGTTCAATAGTTTGTGAGTTGTAATCTTAATTTCTAACTTGTGTATTTTGTCACAAAATTGCCAAAGGGGGAGATTATTAGATCACATTTTTAATTGCCTAATTTCATGAAATTCATTGTAAATCTCAATCTTTTTCATGGTCATGATGCTATCAACTTGAAGATCCGAAAATGTCATTGAAGGGACGAGATCAATCATTAACGTAGCAACATTCAACCTCCGTATAAACCTTAATGCTTAAGACAAAGGTAATGACCTAGACACCTAAGATGAAACCTTAGTTACTTTTAACTTAAGATGATTAGGAGGGAAATGGAATTAGAAGCAATCCATGTATAGCTCCTAGGTGATTTCACAAGAAAATATTTTCTAAACCATTTTGTATTTTGAAAGCATAGATTGAGCCACTATTGGACCCCTCTTGAGCAACACCCTTTAGTGCTCAAGAGGAAAAGTTTTTGCTTAGTTTTGTGCTTTAAAAACTGGTAGAGACCGATCTATACTTGCCAACCTTGGCTAGAGTAGTCCCTTTATAACTTATGGAATTAGATGGAAAAAGGCCATGGAGGAGTGCATAGAGCTTGCTCTATGAGCATGCTTGAGTGGTCCTTCAAGGTCGCTCGAGTGGTGTTGCTCCTGGACATGTTTGAAACATGATTTTTATTCCAATGTGAACTTCCCTATGACCACTCTCCTATCAATCGAGTGGTCATTCGCGAATCTAAGTTTTCTTATTTACTAAAGCTACCCTTATTCTAGACCTATTTTATAAATAGGGAGTGCCTTTCCCATTGGTAGGATAACCCTCCTGTGAGATTTCTAAGAGAGCAAACACTTTTTTTACCTTGAGAGCTTCCACTACTAATCTATATCCCTAAATCCAAAGGCTACCACTGGAAATTCTACGCAACCTCACAACTTGGTATTAAAAATCTTGATTGTTCTGAACCAAACCCATTGGTTTGTGCATACCGGGAATCATTGGTGTGCCCATGATCTCGAGGCCTAGACGAACCATGTGGCGGGAATGTCCAAATAAAGCTACAGTAGATGTTAAAGAAGAGACTTCGACAGAGAGACAATAAGGAAAGAAATATCTAACCATGATATTGGTTGACGAATAAGACGCAAGTACCAGTATGTTGACTTAGAGAGTAGTGACTTATGCTTTGGTACACCGAAAAGGCTACCCTTGGTTTTTTCCACACTAACAAATCTCTTGTGTTATTTATTATTTATCATATACACTTGTGATTGCTAGCACACATGTGAATTATGTGTTTGTTGAAATGATTATTTGATATTCATTCAACCATATTTGTGCAATTTGGGTTTGGAATTTGGGATTGCACGTGAGATTGAATGTGAGTGAATTAATTCAAGATTAATTAAAATCAATCGTCAGGGTTAAATTGGGTTATGGTGACTAAAGGGGTTCTCACATTAATTGTTATATCTTTGTGGGAAGAAGTAATTGGGGTGGTTTAGGTTTTTATTGGTAATTAATGGGGCTAAAATTGAAAATCTATTCACCCCTCTCTAGGTAAAGTGTTTATAGTTCCACGTATATAATTCTGAGAGAATATCCACATCAGGTTTCCCTTCTTGAACAACAAGTACAAAGGCCAAAAAATAACCCCTCTCTGTTGGTGGAGATCAACTACCAACCAAAAAAATTTGTCTTGATTCAGCATAGTATCAAACCTAAAAAAAACCACAAAAAACACCTTCACATTTAGCTTGGCATGTAAGCTTCGGGCTAGTTTATAACCCAATTTTGTGGGGAAAATTGATAAATAAATGTTTATTGTTCTATACTGTTAGGATTTATTTTAATCTCAAGGTTATATTGTATTTTTTATTTATTTGTACTTATTTTGTTCATGATATATTCCTCATATGACAACTAGAAAACGACCATCAAGGTATGAAAACCCTAAAAAAAAAACAGAAAATGTGACAACTAATTGAATCCCAAAATGGATCTTTGATGAATTTGTTACTAGTAACAAAAATGTAACAATTTAGGTGAAAGTATAGTGAATGAACAAGTAATGAATTCCAATGAAATAGAAGATATTGTAAAAATACATGTAATGAAAAAATTATAACAAACAAAATCATTAAACGAACAAGAAAATTTACAATGATATGATGACGAACAACCAAATCTATACTACTTTAAAATATTCACATGCCTGAAAAACATTTTTTTCCACCTTTTCCCTCCAAAAACACAACTATACCATCCATATCCTTTAATCCTAACTAATCTTCTAACCTCAATTTGGCTCATTATAAATTATTGTTTACTTCTAATTAATGCTTATAGACGGTACCAATTCTTCGCAGCGCCATTTCATCTTCCATGGTGTCGTTCTGAAAATAAAGATCAATCTGCTTTCCAGCAAAAAAAGCATTCCTTTATCTCCTTTTTTCCTAGTCATTTCGTGGGCCTTCTTCTTGGATGACAGTGATGGAGAAAGTTTCTATTGACTCTTCTTCTTCTTTAATGGTGGAATCCTGGTCGCCTTCTTCATCATGGGGCAACGATGATGATGTATTGCCGCTTCTTACTTATAGCACCTATATAGACGTGTCTTGAAAATCCAATTTTTGGGATTGGGAAGGACTATGATGAAGATTTGGAATGGAAGGTGAAAATATCCAAATCCAATTTCAAAGGCATTTGTACCCAACAATTATATCCACCTGAAACCCTCAAGAAGAAAATAAGGTAGTAGGCAAACATATTTTATCCCCCTTTCCAATATAAACATTTGTGTGTGTGTGTGTGTGTTGTGAACTGTATTTATGTTTTATACATGTTTCTTTGATAGTTCTGCATTCTCTTTCTATTCTAGAACATGGTTTTTTTACTATTTTATTATTTATTTCTCTGCAATTCCTATATTGTCTAAACAATAATAATAGGTGTAGAAGAAGAACCTTTTTTTTTTAATACCGAATCAAATTCCTCCCAAATAATCCGGATTTTAAACGAAAAAAAAAAAGTATTATGCCCCATTATACACATTGGAATGCATTGCTATCTATAATCATTCATATCATGAGAGTAACTAATAAAATCCATAAATAACAGAAGTTTCATTCATCATCCATTATAACTAAAGTATCATCCAAAACAAATATGTCAAACTATGACAATTACATCCAAAAATAAATTATTATCTTGCAGTTGAATAAATAAAATATTATCCTTAACATTGTCTCATAATTAATCTCCCAATCTGGAACATAAAGGAAACAACCCTAAACTCCACTATAGGATCCACGTCTTCATAAGTCTGAGCTTCCCAATTCACCTACTCATCCAATCCGAGCTCTTCCTCTAAACCGTAATTTGAAAAATATGTTGTTTGTAGGGGGCGAGCACTAAGCTCTGTAGGAAAATCCTCCTAATCAAGAACAAGATTTTGAAAACTTAAAAAATAGGATCGTCTCATGTTATAAATATCATATATAACTTTTAAAATAAAACAGTGACAGTTCATCAGATCTCAAGTTTACGTAATAACAATAAATTAAATGAAAAAACAAAACCAACTTTCAGACAATAAACCATTACCAACATTGTATCTCAAGTATGTAGTAAGACTTAGTATAAATGCACACATTGAGAATATCCTGACCCCCACACACACACAATCCTCGCAAGGATACACAACTTTAGAAATATTGTATACCGACGCATTGGCAGTGAAAAATCCAACCCAGAATAGTATACTAAGTCTCAACCTTGATACCTTTGAGTGAATATTGGTTTGGTCCTCGCAAGGCACCAACCCCACTAGGAATGGCAAGGAACCTTCAAACTCACTCGGAGTAAAAAACGCATCTACCCACGCTACCCGGTCAACGTTCACCCATGTTCATCAAAACATTCACACAAGAGATGCAATACCAAATCAATTCACCAAATCACAAGTAAACCAAGAACCATAATTCCACATGTATTTTTCCAACGAAACAACTCAAGAAAATATGCAAGAGATTATCAAGAAATATAATTTTATTGTTGAAACAAAACACTAGGGTTTTTAAATAAAAAATAATGGAATATTAAGGATAAAATCTATATTTCTTAAAAATTAGGTTTTGATAAAAAGAACAAGTTTTATGGCTATCAAACAATACTTTATTTAAGACATGATACGATTTGTAAGAAAACTAAGAAACAATGATTTCATAACATATACATACAATTTAGAATCAAAATGTACATATATTTTAACCTTAACCTCAATGAACAAGTTTAGGAGGAAAATCCTACCTTGATTCTTGAGATCTTGATCCTAACATATTACGTTGTGATTACCATGTCTTAATCATTTAAGATTTAGTCTGTTCTTCCTCATTTTCTTCTCCTAAAACTTTTCTAGGCTTCTTGGGGTTGAAAAATAAGTAAATAATTTTTAGATCGCGGCCTTAAGGTATTTATAGGCTGAAAAAATAGAGAATTCTCATGTGGGCACGGGTAGTAGTCTGTCGTTAACTTCCAACTCGATTTTGACCTAGTTAGAAGTCGATTCAAGAAATTTTCAATTTCAGATCAATTGGACATTGGTGTGAAAATTTATAGCCAAAATACTAAGGTTATGTCAAATTCTTTTTTACCCAAATCCTCTCCAAAATAGGTTTTCACTCTATAATACTTCTAAACTTCTAATACAACACATTTAACCTCTTCCAATGATTTTTGTCCTTTTGGATTCAATGAAAACCTTATTTTAACCTAAAAATATTTATAAAATTACTTTATCACCCTTCTTAAATTTAAACATCTTCAAAGCTCAATTTACACCGAAAGTCAAATACGCTTGAAACTTAAACTTCATAATCAATATTTTAACAATTATTCTAAGTTTCTACCATCTTCATTTTATTAGAACTCTTAAGATAATATTATCATTATCTAATTTTAATACTGAGTCTTACAAAAAGGACTCCCAAAAATTAGCAGTTTCCTAATTAGTGTAGAAGACATTAGGTAACACCCCAAAATACACCTTGGCAGTATTACTATTTAAAAATCATTTACAATCATGAGAGCAACTACATAACTTCATATCCCAAAAGAATTTACTTCATCATTCAGGCATATACAATAACATCCAAAAGAATATGCCCAACAATG
>CM042189.1:25494627-25583208 GCA_023539305.1 Ilex asprella
CGCAAACAGATTTTTCCTCCAACTTCCAAGGAAGTTTTGACCCATTTTGAGGTCGAATTGGAAAATTTTCATGAGATACATTTTTGTAGCCCTAGATGTCTAATATCTACTGTAAAAATTTCAGATCAATTGAATATTAGAAAAAATAGTTATGGCCGAAATACTGAGAGGTATCCAAAATATTTTATACCCGAAAGTTAGGAAATTTGTGTTTTTATTCCGGAGTACTTTCAAGCTTCCAATGCACCTCATATTACCTCTCCCAAGGTTTTTCGACCTTCCGGATTCAATGGAAACATTATATTGACCTAGAAACATTTAGAAACTTATCTAATAACTAATTCCAAATCTCAAACGTCTTTGAAACTTAAACTTCCCAAATTCATTTGTCTCCCAATTATTCATTTCTAATGTTTTAACCTATGTGATTCATTCTTACATCATTATACATATCCTCATTTTCACAATAATTATCTATCATATAAATATATACATTTATAAAAGAAAATGCGGGGTGTTACACATTCTTGCTTCACAAAGTCTGCTTGACAAAAAGCCCCCAGAAATCTTGTTTCACCTAAATAAACAAGAAGATTACGTCCTAAAATAGTGTTGACAGAACCAACCCTACCACTATTTTAGGAAGAAATCTTATACTTCCTTAAAGATTTGATTTACCTAAATAAACAAGAAGAAATCTTATCAAATCATCCCCACCAATTTGTTAGGAAGTATAATATTTCGTCCTAAAAGATTTGGTTTGCCAAATATCTTGCAAGAAAACTAGGCAAGTCCCAAATCCTTTAGGTGATGGTATATCTTTGGAGCTTTATCTCTTGCTCCTTGATTTGCCAAAAAAAATCAACTGAACTGTTGGCTTCACGATAAACATGGTTTATTTGATAATTCATACGCTGACGAAGGCAAAAAATCTATTGAAAAAAGTACCAATATTTTCAACTAACTTGAATTTTCCCCGACATCATATCAACCAAGACCATAGAATCTAATTCAATCAAGAAGCTATATCCCTCTAAACCAAATTCTACAATTAATATAATTTCATCAAGCAAGAAGAAGAATTGGGTCATTTGTTTGCCAATAGTTTAGTCGTTAAGAGATCTCGTGTCATAAAATTGCTTGATATTAGATTCACATATTTTCTTCAAATTGCGTAAACGTGTATTTGTAAGATCCCATATTTCATATAAATATAAATGATATTAACTTAATAGTATTTTTAAAATGATTGAAATGATGAAAAAAAATTTGAATCGTTGTTAAATGAATAGTCGCATAAGTTTGAGTTACATGCGTACTGACTTTTGGGTCAAATTTAATTTTTGAGTTGTTTAAAGTTGATAAGGGTAATAAAGTAATTTATTAAGTTTTTTATGTCAAAATAACATTACCGTTGAATCTAGGAGGTTAGAAAACCTTGAAATAGATGTTTAGCTCATATGGTGGTTCAAATGGGTAAAAATTGTAAATTTAGCATTTTTGGTATAATTTGGCTTGGATTTATATAGAACTCATAAAAATAAATGTTTTTAGCCTAAAATAACATTAAAAATGGATCCAAAACATTGAAAAAACCTTAGGGTAGTCATACAGATCAAATTGGATAAGTTTTGGGATAAAACTATAATTTTAGAGAAAATACATTTTTTTGGGTCTTGTGAATAGTACCCGGAGCAAATTCCAGCCCTCATAATCCTATTTTCACATTCATTTCTCTCATTTTTCTCACACCTCTCACCTAATATTACTCCATAAACCTTAGAATTAGAGAGAGATTAAGTGAGAAGAAGGTCATTAGAGCTTGGGCTTTTCCTTAAAAACTTATAAACATTATTTGAGATTCTTAAATTCACTTGAAGATTTGAAGGTGGAGTTTGGGTTCTTAGGTTTTGAGGTAGGGTTTTCCTTTCTCTTGCATAGACATTGATGCATCTCATATATGTTCTGTGTATTTGTTTAGTATGAGCTAAATACATGTTATGGGTTTTAATTAAATGATATGAATTTGTAAACCTACATGCATTAAATGAATTTTGGTATTGTGAGTTTGAAACCATAACTTGATTTTTGTTATGGGTGTTTGATTGAACTTAAGATTTTGGATTCTTTATAATATATGTGATTTTGTATATAATGTGTTTGATTTGTCACTTAAGAATGAGTATGTTCCTTTGTAAATATATATTTGGAGATTTTATGTTTATCATATGTTTGATAAAATGTCAAAGTGACTATAAGTATTGAAATGATAAATTGTTAAAGGAGGTATTGATTTTTATGATATGATTGAGTATATTTTACCATGATTTTGGGTATTGTTGAGTTATTTTAAAGTATGAAAAGGGTGGTATTGATCTATATAAGTTCTCAATCATTTAATCTGCAATATTTGCTATAAATGGTACAAATTATATTTTTTGTGCGTATGTGAGTTATTTTAAAAATGTTTTATGTTGGAAATAGAAATGTAAGATTTTGTAAAACTATGTATTTTTTTAAAAGTGTCGAAGTTGTGGTTGGTGTTAGAAACGGAGGTGATCATGAAATTATGGTTTGAAACTTGTATGTTCGATACCGACAGAAAGAGGGTTAGTAAATGGGTGGGGCCCTTGAGGGGGGTTACCAAGGCTACTACTAGTCCTAGAGGGGATTGGTGATGGTAGTGGTTTTCGGTGACAGCCTATGTGGCATCACAAATTGTGCCCTACACATCCCCCTGAAAAGCAAGAAGGGCGATGAGACCCTCAAATGTAAGACACAAAAGGTTTTCCGGGGATCGTTCATTCGTGAACCGGAATTGGTTTGATGATATCTGTTTGTATGGGTAGAATACATGAATTTTGGGTTCCAAGAAACCAATAACCAATATTCCAACAAATCTCTTTGAGTGAGGTGAGGTAAGGTGATGTTGAGGCAAAAGTATGTGGAGTTAATATTTTTGAAAAATACCCTAGAAAAAGCAAATTTATAGAATTGTGTTCAAAATAAAAAATGATTACTTTACTAGATTTATTATATATATATATATATATATTTGTATACAGATTTCTCACTTCGTACTTTATAAAATCAATAGTGTTGCATTATGTTTTAAGAAGAAATATTTTATAAGGTTACCTTGAGATTTGATTTTGATATGGTAAATTCTTTGATGTTTCACTTATGTATTTCTAATGATAGTACGTAGTGTCATTTCAAAAATGTTTACTACTTATCGTGTACCTAGACTTATTGATAAATTATTTTATTACCTATAATTATGATTGTGAACTGTTGGGATTTAAAACCTTATATCTGCTTGAGAAAATGATTATCCTACTAAGCGTGTGGTTGTTCACCTCTATCATTTAATATTTTCAGTTATGGGCTTATATTAGTGGACTGCATAGTTGGAGTATCGAAGCAGAACATAGTTGTTATGACTTTATATATTTAGTTAGAGTATGTAAAAAATAATGTACGATAATGTATATTATTGAAAATTTGTAAACGATTTATATCTTGGTTAATTTGAGGGAATATGTATAGATTGGAGTCTTTTAAATTGTCTACTTAAAAAGATTTTAAATATTCTGTATATTATGTTTATGACGAAGAATTTTGGATAATTAGATTATAACCCGGGTTTACTAAAACTGTGTGACTCTTCATTTGTTACCCTGATTTTGAACAGTAATGATTTATTTGTGGATGTCATCAGAAGGGATGTTTATGATTGATATGATGTGAATGACTAATTGGATATAATTATTATGTTTAATGCTCTCACAAGTAGATCTCGCAAATTATCTAGATGTCCGATTTCAAAGAAAACTTTACTGATACTTTTAAAAAAAAAAAATTTATTGAAACTAAAGACATTCTATCTAACATTGCAACCCAAATATTCAAAATAAGGAACGACATAAAGCAAAGCAATATGATCTAAATGAAGTGAATAGGCCTTATGAACTTTGAGGCAGAATTGCCCAAATAAAACGTAACTCACGCTATTACAAAATCAAAACCCTATATTATGTAGGCCTTATGACCTAAATTAACCAATTTTCAATCAACCAAAGTTTAATGAATTTATTTGTTCAATCAACCCATGTGTAATTATACATTCATCCAATCACACATTCAAGGGTGTGTTATCTCTTATCAAAATTCATAAGAATTCTATGTTGACCATGAAGGATTCGAGTTTTGATCTCTCAAGGGTATGTTATCTCTTATTAGAGTTGTCGCTCCAAACCCTAGAATCTCTCTATAAGTCTCATATCCCGTATAGAAGTCTTAGGAAACGGCCTCTTTAAATAGGAATAAAAAATAAGAATTCTGGTCAAGTTTGAAAACCTTTCCGTGTCACAAAACTCGAGCTCCAAACAAGCGGTCAAAAAATGATGGCCAATGGAGAGCAAAAATAAGAACCTCAAAGGGGGGTAGCGCTCAAACACTAAGCTAGCGCTAGTCTCTAGAATCGTGTTTTTTAACCCTACTCAATTTCCTAAGTCCCTGGAGCATATAAAGAACGATATCCACTAGTTTTGCTCAACAAATGAAGGCTCTAAATAACTCTATACGTACTAAACGGTATACATAGAAAGCCCTCATCCAGTGAATCATTTCAAAAACCGTCTTCAAAAATTAAAACTCTGAAGTTTCAAAAATATTGTAACACAAGATCACATGAATCGTGAATGAATTAGTACTTACACTCTAAATTCTATGTTAACATCCAAGTTAAACCAAACTAAGACAACTAGGCATCTATGTCAAACTTACTTCACTTAAGCTTGATATGACCCAAGAAAGTCTTCGCACTAGTAGTAATGTAACTTAAGTTTCTTCACCATATCTTGTTTTGATCTTTAATTTTTATTAGTCGTTTTACCATAAATTTAATTGAGATACAAGATACATAATGACCACACGAAATTCGTCAATTCTAATATTTTTCCTAACAAATTATAATGAATAGAATCCAGAAATCAAGTCCTCTAACATTCCTTTCAAATGTTTTTGGCTGAACACGATGGATTTCATAGTGATGTCATCATGGTCAACAATAATCTGTAATGAATCTAAAATAGTCATCATGGTCGACAATAATTTATAATGAATCTAAAATAGGGTCGAATCATGAATGCCTCATGGATTGATCTAGAGTAACAAACACTAGTTGTATGTTGGGTGAAAAAATGCAACTTACACCTAATTTGAGGACTTAATCAATTACAAATAAATTGAAAACGAGTTCTAGCACATTTTGGAACTCACAAGTAATTTATTGATTGTATGAAATTAGATTCTTGTAGCATTGTTCATGTTTGACAAAATGGATAAAAAATAAGATAGATGAAAAAAAAATGATGGAAACATTTTCAAGCATTTGAAAAATGAAATATGTTTTTCCTCCTTGTTTTTTACGAGGGATGAAAAATAAAATAATTAATTTTTTTATTAATGTAGTTGTTATAAAATAGAGTTAAAAATATCTCATCAATCCCACTACTATATTGGCTTGTATAGAGAAAATAAAATAATGTGAACCCCATCTATGTTTTGAAATATTTTGTTACTAGAGATAACCTGTATCCAAAGATACAATGTAACGTAAGTAAGTAGTGATAAATTTTGAGAGAGAAAAAATTCAATGTGAATGGTTTTGAAAAAGATATATGTTGTCTTTAAATAAGTTTATTTGAAACCGTCAGTTGAGTTTATTAAAATTTGTCATGTATTATATTATATATTAGAGATAACCTATTTCTGGAAGTACGATACAACGTAAGTGAGAAATGAACCTCATCTATGTTTTGAAATATTTTGTTACTAGAAGTAACCCCTACCTAAAGATACGATGTAACATAAGTAAAAGTGATGATTTTTAGAGGGAAAAAATTTAATGTGAATGATTTTAAGAGAGATGTTTGTAGTCGTTAGATAAATTTATTTAAAACTGTCAGATAAACTTATTAAAATTTATCATAGACTAGAGGTAACCTGTTTCTGAAAGTACGATACAACATAAGTGAGAAGTGATAAATTTAAGAAAAGAAATGAGAGAGATTCAATGTGAATGAGAAGGATGTTAATGACTTTTGAATGAGTCTATTTGATACTATCGAATGAATTTATTAAAACACATCTTGTTTTATACCATAGATTTTAACAGTAACTATCAATTTAAGGTGCATAATGGTAAATCTAACCATTGACATCATGTGTCAGCACTTTTTCAACCATTTTCCACCTAAATTTGGGCGGATTACAAATGGTGTGCGGGAGTGTAGTCTTTTCTATCCCATTTTTCTTTCCTCCCCATTTTACTTGGCAACCAAAAAAATGAAAACCTCTCTTTCCCCTCCACTTTCTCTCCATCTTTTTCCCTCTATCCAATTTTCCCTCATACGAAACAAACGGTAGTTTGGAGCTGAAAAGCATTGAGTGATCCTTGTTGCTCACCCCTGCTGATGGAGATCCAAAGGTGGAAACCTACGGGGCCGCCCTCAGCAGGCCACCTTTCCCATCCCAGCCTTGCTGCAACAATCTACAGATTCTTGGCGTCATTTCAATGATCCAAAATAGGCCTGTCAATAAGTTGAATTTTGATCAAATACGAAATAAATTTGAATCTTATCAATCAAAACAGAAAAACAATGAGCTAACATTCTCCACAAAACACTTATCAAATAAAGGTACTAATATCTTCAGGATTTGAGCTAAATAAACGCATTAAAGAAGAGTGATGGTTATTAATGCATTTTGACCACTCCAACTGGGAAAAATTTCTCGTCAAGTTCATGTTAACACTTTTGGCTTTCCAAGTTCACAATCTATAATTTAGATGTCTTCCATCATTTGTTGATGTCTTCCATCATTTGTTGCTCAGCCTTTTTAGTGCTGTACTTTATGAGCTCACATTGGTGATAGTGTCGTACGAATATTAGATTGGTCATGTATTAGGCCAAAAGCCGAAGTGCTAATTCAATATTGTTCTGTATTCATTCTAACACATTACATCAATTTACCTGTGTAAGCCACTCAATGGTCGCAATGCTTGACTCATCCACATAGGCCAAGGTGCCTCAATCCGAACAGGTCCACCAGTAACAGGGTGCTCAAAAGATAGAGTCTCTGCATGAAGTTCATGACCATCATAAGTTCTCCCTTTCCAATCATAGACACCCTCATATTTTACATCTCCCCGTATAGAAATTCCAAGATACTGGCAATGCAAGCGAATTTGATGCGTTCTTCCACTTCGAGGATATGCTCTTACCAGAATCTCATCTTTCTTCACATCACAATCGATTGAAGTTTTCTCTTCAACAACCAAAACATTTCCAACATCTTTTTCTGATCCAGAAGACATCTGACCATTTACTGATAATACTTCAAATGAGGTTTCCATGTCTCTAACAACTGATCCACCTGGTAGTGTCCGACCGACATCTGATGCAGCATACACACGCCAGGCTCCAAACTTTGATCGACCATGACCTGATTTAATGGTGATTTTTCCCCATTGGGGATTTGATCCAACACATGATGCAATATAAGTTTTCCTAACCTTGTGGTCCGTGAAAGACTTCACAAGCTTACCGGCTACTTTGTGTGATTTGGTGATTACCATTACACCACTTGTGTCACGATCAAGTCTGTTAGCAAGATGGAGCTCCGGCACGTTTACTTGGGTCCCTAAGAAAGAAAATATTTGAACTCAGATAAAGAACAAAGGTAAAGCAAATCAAAAAACATATTTTTTCAATTTTTTCTCCATTGTAGAATTTTAGAAAGCACTTCATATGATTTAGCTGTTGATTTTGCAAATACCAGGGCCGCTGTTCCATGACTTTAGCCTTTGGAAAACCAAAAAACTTACCATGGATGGCCATTAAAGTCATTCAGTGATCCACCTTCTTCACTGCCGTGAACAGAAGAAAAGATAGAAAAAATACGCATGCTAATACTATCTAAAATTTTGAGGTGAAAAGGATTAACAGTCATCACATGACGCCAAGAGTTCTAACCCCAGTAGGACATAAGTAGTGTCATGCTCTTACATGAGCTATCGACTTGCTGCCATCACTCTTGTTTGGAGGATGTGGTGTACAAACTGGTATGTTTGGCCGGGATGTGGTCAAGGATGATTTGATGAGGGTGTTGCGGAATTCTATCATAATGGGGTGGTGAATGCAATTACAAAAGCCACTTATATTGTCTTATTCCGAAAAAAAGTCAATTCATTTAAGTTGAACGATTTTAGGCCCATTAGTCTTGTTAGTTTGTACAAGATTCTTGCTAAGTTCCTTTCACCAAGGCTTAGGAGTGTTTAAGTGAGACCATTTCTTTTTCTCAAGGGGCCTGTAAGAGGAAAACAGATTTTGGATGTGGCACTTGTTGCCAATGAGTTGATTGATGATTACATAGTGAGGGGTGAGGAGGGTATAGTGATGAAAATTTAAGCCTATGACTATGTTTGGAACTTTCTTGATTTTGTTTTGGAGGCTAAGGCGTTTGCAGGAAGGTGGAGGAGATGGATGAGGAGTTGTTTGGAGGGCTTAGATTGGGAGATCCATTATCCCCCTTTTTATTTACATTGGTTGTAGATGGGTTGAGGAGACTTATAGAGAGGGCAAAGAGATGTAATCTTGTTGATGGCTTTGTGATTGGTAGGGATAGGGTAGATGTTTCTCATTAGCAATTTGCTGATGATACTATTTTTTTCTCTTTGGAAAATGCAGAGAAGGTCAAAAAATTCAAGAAAGTTGTTGATATTTTTTGGATTATTTCAAACTCAAGGTTAACATGGAAAAGAGTATTGTGGTGGGAATAAATAAAAGTAAGGATAAGATTGACATGTTGGCTATTGATAAAGGATGTTCTGTGGATGGATGACCTTTGAAGTATTTAGGGTTACCATTAGGTGGTTCGTTGTCTTGGTCTTTATAGGATCCAATCATTTTCTAGGGGTGGTAGGTTAACACTACTTCGGTTTATTTTGGCTAACATTCCTACCTACTACATATCTTTTTTTAAACATACTGTTTTGGTTGCTAGAAAAATTGAGGGGATGATGAGAAATTTCCTTTGGGAAGAATGGGGAGAGGGTAGGAAGGATCGTTTGATTATTTCTTGGGAGGTGGAGCCTAGGTCTAAGGCCAAAGGTGGTCTTGCCATTGGAAATTTGTTGAAAATAAATGAAGCTCTTGTTGAAAATGTGATGAAAATCGGGAAGGACTAGAAAACAGAGAATAGAAAGAGAAGAAGAAATAAGAGGGGTGGAAGAGGTTTACCTCATCCTCGCAAGGAATCAGTGAAGAAACACATAAATCTCCGCAGAGAATTCTCAATTCTTATTCATAATCATTCTAATCAAAATAGTTGGGATCACACCATTATTTATAGGTCAAGTCCCCTACTAAAATAAAAACTACTTTCCTACTAAAATATTAAAAGAGTTTCATAATCAAACTCTCAAATCCCTATCCTACTAAAACTCTATAATAATTTCCTAGTTAAACTCTAACCAATACTCCTAACCAAACAAATATTCTTTAACTAATAAAATAATACTAAAACAAATAATAAAATTCAATTCTTCAATTTAAGCTCATCCAATCCCTTTTCGATCTCTATCATTTCTCCTTGGCTGAAAAAAACTCTTCTCCGAAGAGTTGGAAGGCCACAAGTACTCCTAAAAATTTGAAGTTTGTGTTCCAAAAAAATAGCATTATAGATCTCCATAGTAGAAAATAATCCCTTCGTGCATTGCATCCATCATAGTCTTATCCACATACACTATTATAGGTGAAGGAAGTATATAATCCAGTGGAGACAAAATAGCAACTTGATTTGTAGTGGCACCCATTGAAACTCCTTTAACTTCTTCTGTAAGAACATCCTTTGAGATTAGCTTATCAAAACAAATTAATATATGATGAGCAGAACTTTTAGGCTCATTAACGTTATCTAAGTTCATCTCATCATTCAATTGAACTGAAACTTGCAGTTGCGGAGAAATTTGTAGTGCCAAAACTTGTTCAACTATTTGTTGATGATCAATGGATGAAGAAGATGAATCAAACTTTACCTTGTTCGCAAGATCCTTATTTGGGAGCTTAACTCCAAACATGACAGCCAACTTGTGTATACCTTCATGTATATATTCCATTGATGCTTGGAGCGAATCCATTGATCCTTGGAGCAAATCTAATCGCGAATCATGTGCTTCAACTCTAGCACTTAACTCGGCATTGGTCACCATTTTGATTGGAGTAGAATTTAAAGAAATTTTTTTTTTTTTGAAAATTCTGGGGTCTATCTGTAATTTCATAAAATCCTAGGGCAAACACAGAACTTATGGGGCGATTCTGCAAGTCTCTGGAACTTCTAGGGGTTATGAACAACACTCCGTAATGAACAGTGCCAATAAACAGCAATTTTTTTTTTTTTTTTTGACTTAATGTCAAGAAACACAACCAAAATCGAGAATAATCGAAGTAGAGCTCTGATACCAATTGATGTAAATCGGGAAAGACTAAAAATCAGATAATAGAAAGAGAAGAAGAAATAAGAGGGGTGGAAGGGGTTTACCTAATCCTCGCAAGGAATCAATGAAGAAGCACATAAATCTCCACAGAGAATTCTCAATTCTTATTCATAATCATTCTAATCAAAATAGTTGGGATTACACCATTATTTATAGGCCAAGTCTCCTAATAAAATACTAAAAGAGTTTCATAATCAAACTCTCAAATCCCTATCTTACAAAAACTCTATAATAATTTCCTAGTTAAACTCTAACTAATACTCCTAACCAAACAAATATTCTTTAACTAATAAAATAATACTAAAACAAATAATAAAATTCAATTCTTCAATTTAAGCTCATTCAATCCCTTTTCGATCTCCATCATTTGCTTTGGATATTCCTTTTAGAACAGGATTCACTATGGTTCTCAGTTATCAGGAGTAAGTATGGATTAGAAGTTAATGGTTGGAAGGCCAATGGGGTTGCCAGGGGTAACTTTCGAAGTCCATGGAAGTTCATTTCTCAAGGGTTACCTCTCTTTTCTCAAAGGCTTAACTCTCAGTGGGTGATGAATCTCGAATACAATTCTGCGAGGATTTATGGGTCAGGGAGTGTTTCATTCTCCATTCTTTGTCCTCGTCTTTATAGTCTCCATGGTCAAAGGATGACTTATTTCATCCGGTCTTATTCAAATCCTATTTCATGGGATTATGGTTTTTGTCGATGAAGCCCGGACACACTCAGAAAAGATGACGTGTCCGTGTTGTAAACGTGTCAGACACCGAAACTCTTCAAACACTTGTTCGATATTCTTTTATCCGTGTCCATAATTAAATGATAAAATCTTAATTTCGAACACTTGTCCGACACTTCTTTGGTGACATGTCCAACACTTCTTTAAACCGTATCTACTACTAAACAATAAACATGTGATTAACAAGCTTAGAAATTTGACTATGAGGGAACATATAATTACCAAAACTAAACATGTTAAAATTGTACTCAAACTATAATAATAAAAACAAAAGATATATAAAAGATTTAGAAAAGAGCAATTGAGATGAGAACAATCATTTTAAATATATATGTACTATGAGTAAACTGTGTCTGAAGGCACGGTACAACATAAGTGAGAAGTGATAGATTTAGAAGAGAAAAATATTCAATGTGAATGGTTTTGAGAGGTATACTAGTGACTGTTAGATAAGTCTATTTAAGACCGTTGGATTGACTTATTGAAACCTGACCTATTTTATATTATAGATAGTATACATCTAAGAAAAATTGATAATTATCCATTATTACGATGTTACTAATATTCATACTAAATGACTAGAGATAACATGAACTTACCATAAAATACTAATTTTTTTATGAATAATGTAAAGAGTATTAGGGCAATATATGTAAATTTTTAATAGTATTAGGGTAGTATGTGTAATTCTTATTATTGTGAGTTGACTATAAATACAAGTGATACATGAGAGCTAGGTTAAGTTTTTAACCTCTCTCTGTTTCTCTCTAATATTGTGTTAATCATCTAAACTTAACATGGTATCAGAGCAAAATCAATACAAATTTTAAATATTCTGGCTCCGTTGGATTAGATGGTGGTGTTTTTTCGTTTTCTTGTCTCTGTTTAGTAATATAGTAGATAAGTGGTGCTGAAGTTTAGTAATGATTAGTAGTGTTAGATGGTTTATGGAATCTGGAATTGGTGTGCTGTAATTCGCTGTTTGTTCTGGAAAGTGGGGCCTGGCTATTTGTTCACGTCTGGTGGTGGTGGTAGTAGTCGACTGGTGTAGTCAACGTTGCTGTTCGTGGTGGTGTTGTGCTGACCATCGTAGTTGCGTCTGGTGGTGGTGGTGGTAGTCGACTGGTGTGGTCGACGTTGCTGTTCATCGAGTTTGCTTCGGTGGTGTAGTCGACTGTGGTCGACATTGTTGATGTTGTCGCGTGTTGTGGTGGTCTTCTCGCCGTCGTTTGGTGTTCGCCGGAGTGGTGTGGCTGTCGTAGTCGACTGTATTTCGTTGTTGTGGTGAGGCGCAACCTGAAGAACTAGGGTTTTGTGAAACCCTAACAACGAAGAAGAAGAAGCAACAGGTCTGGGCCTGTGTTCATAGGTGTGGATACCAGACCCGACTCCAACGGGTTTAAAACCTTTAAAAAAAAAAAAGAAGTCTAACGGTTCGGTCCAGCGATCTGGTTCAGAGATCTGGTTCAGCAGTTCTGTCTTCCAGCGGGTTCAGGGGTCCGGTTCATCGGTCCAGACCAGTTTTCCAGACCGATTCAATACTCCAGCAGCTTCCCTAATCCTGGTTCAGCGGTCCAGACCAGGTTTTCAGCCTAGTTCAGTGGTCCAGGACCTCCAGACAGTCCGGTTCAGTCATTTTTAGGCCGGTTCAGTCATTTTTTAGGCCCGATTCAGTGGTCCAGTGGACTCTTTTGCTCCGGTTTAGCGGTTCAGTGGTCTCTTTTGCTCCGGTTCAGCCGTTTAGTGAACTTATTTGGTCCGGTTCAACGGTTTAGTGAACTTATTTGGCCCGGTTCAGCGATCAAGTGGCGTTCTCCAGTCCGGTTCAATAGTACAGTAGGTGATTCTTGTCCGGTTCAGTGATTTAGTGATTTCCTTTTTTTATTTGCTGCACTTATGGAACCCAAGCAAGACACTGAGTTGGTTACTATTATACGAAAGGAGTATGCTCAATTCTTGTCCAGTCAGGCAATCTCATCTCCCTCCACTACAACTTTTGCCCAGTCAGGTAATACTTCCACTTGTTTATTGTCCTCCACTCGCAGTCCCTAGATCATAGACTCTGGGGCTTCTGACCACATGACTGGTGCATCTGATGTTTTTTCTACTTATTAGTCTGCTAGTTCTACACGTAGTGTTACTCTTACTAATGGCACTTGTTCTAAAGTTTCAAGTCTGGGAACTATTCACTTGAGTCTTGATATATCTCTATCTTCTGTGTTATTTGTTCCTCAGTTTCTTTTTAGTTTACTTTCCATTAGCAAGATTACCCGTTCTCTCAATTGTTCTGTCACCTTTTATCCCTCTTCTTGTGTCTTTCAGGATCTCAAGACGAAGAGGAAGATTGGTACAGGATATGAAGCTGGTGGTTTATATTATCTTGACTTTGATTCACCTACTCGGGTTTTACAGACCTCTTTGTCTCCTTTTCAATGGCATTGTCGTCTTGGACATCCCTCTCTCCAGAATCTAAGTGTCAAGTTCCCAGTCTTAGTAGTGTATCGTCTTTGTCTTGTGAAGCTTGTCAACTTAGTAAGCATCACCGTGTGTCATTTCAGCCTAGAGTCCATAATCGTGTGTCTAGTTCATTTGAGTTGGTACATTCTGATGTATGAGGTCCAATAAAGAATATTTTTTCCAATAAATATCCTTACTTTGTGTCATTTGTGGATGACTATTCTCGTGTGACTTGGTTGTTTTTAATAAAATCTCGGTCCGAATTATTCTCTATATTTGAGACCTTTCGTAAAGAAATAAAAACTTAGTATGATTATCATATACGTATTTTACGTTCTGATAATGCTCAGGAATATGAATCTGATCCTTTTTCAGCATATCTTAGTAAAACTGGCATTATTCATCAGACTTCCTGTAGTTACATATCTCCACATAACGGTGTTGCTGAACGCAAGAACCGTCATTTGTTAGAAGTCACTCGTGCCCTGTTATTCCAGATGAATATTCCCCGATATTTTTGGAGTGATGTTCTTCTTACTGCTTGTCACCTTATTAATCGTATGTCATCCTCTGTGTTACATGGGCAAAGTCCATATTCTGTCCTTTTTCTGATAAGTCCTTATTTTTCCTTCCACCTAAGGTTTTTGGATGTGTCTGTTATGTTCACAATTTGGGTCCTGAGTTTGATAAACTTAACCCTCGAGCTACAAAATGTGTATTTATTGGTTATTTCTGCACACAGAAGGGGTATCATTACTACAGTCCTTCTCTGCGACGATACTTTACTAGTACTGATGTCACGTTTGAGGAATTTGTTCCATATTTTTTAGCACCTTCTCAGCCTTTGGATCTGGACTTTGGGTCATCTCTTGTACCACCATCTCTTCCCTCATCTTCAGATATTCCGCTGCCCACTGTGTTACTATCTACTTTACCTCTTCGTGTATACTCTCGCCGTCCTCGACCATCGATTGAGGTGCCTGTACCATCTTCCTTGCCATCTGCTGATCCTGGTCCATCAGGTAATTTAGACTATCTACCTATTGTTCTTCGAAAAGGTACTCGTTCGTGTGTTACTAATCATCCTATTTCTCATTTTGTTTCATATGATGCAATGTATCTTGTCTTCTCTTGTTATACCTCTCAATTATCTACTACATCTATTCCTAAGCGTTTATAGGATGCATTATCTGATCCGGGTTGGAGGAAAGCTATGAAGGATGAGATGGATGTCTTACATCATAATGGGACTTAGAATCTCATTCCTTTGCCCCTGGTAAACGAACTGTTGGTTGTCGTTGGGTGTATACTATTAAATTTCATCCGGATGGTTCTATGGAGCGTCTCAAAGTCCGGCTAGTTGCAAAAGGTTTTACCCAGACCTATGGGGTTGATTATGAGGAGACTTTCTCTCCTGTTGTCAAAATTTCCTCTATTCGTATCTTGATTTTTTTAGTTGCTAATCTTGATTGGCCCTTGTTTCAGTTAGACGTCAAGAATGCCATCTTATATGGTGACTTGGTTGAAGAGGTATGCATGGAGCAGCCACCTGGGTTTACTGCTCAGGGGGAGTATGGTAAGAGTGTATGTCGGCTAAAGAAATCTTTGTATGGTTTGAAGCAGTCACCAAGGGCATGATTTGGTAAGTTTTCAGATGCAGTCTTAGAGTTTGGTCTTCTACGATGTCAGACAGACCATTCCGTGTTTCATAGACAAACAAATGTTGGATATGTTATTGGTGGTCTATGTAGATGATATTGTGATTATAGGAAATGATTCTGAGGGGATTGTCAAGTTAAAAATCTTCTTGCAAGATCGATTTCATACTAAGGATTTGAGAAAACTCAGGTATTTCTTGAGAATTGAAGTGGCTCGATCTAAACAGGGTATTTGTTTATCACAGAGGAAGTATGTACTTGACATGCTAGAGAGAGCAAGTTTGCTGGGTGGCAGACCGATTGATGTTCTCATGGATCCGAATCAGAAACTATTGATGGATGATGGTGCACTGTTTGAGAATCCGGGTCGGTATCGCAGATTGGTTGAGAAGCTTAATTATCTCACTATTACTCGACCGTATATTTCCTATGCAGTCAGTATAGTAAGTTAATTCATGGGGTGTCCTAGAGTACCACATTGGGAGGCAGTTACTCGTATTCTGCGATATCTCAAACGAGCTCCTGAACTTGGACTATTATATGGAGCTAATGGACATCTTAGAGTTGAGGGTTTCTCAGATGCTGATTGGGTTGGCTCTCCTTCTGATCGGAGATCAACAACCGGTTATTGTACTTTCTTAGGAGGTAACGTCGTCTTATGGAAAAGTAAGAAACAATCCGTGGTAGCAAGATCCAGTGCTGAGACTAAGTATAGGGCAATGGCGCATACGACGAGTGAGTTGACTTGGCTACTACACTTCCTCCAGGAAATTGGATTTCCAGTTCAACGTCCTTTACAGTTGTTCTGTGACAACCAAGCAGCTATCCATATCACTGCTAATCCAGTATTTCACGAAAGAACCAAACATATTGAGGTTGATTGTCACTTTATTCGGGATAAGATAGTAGCTGGGGAGATTACAACTCCATTTATGAAATCTGAAGATCAGCTTGCAAATATCTTTATCAAAGCATTGAGTTGTACACGTCTTACAGCGATTTGTTCCAAGCTTGGATTATATGATATATATAATCCAGCTTGAGGGGGAGTGTTAAGAGTATTAGGGTAGTATATGTAAATTGTTAATAGCATTAGGGTAGTATGTGCAATTTTTATTATTGTGAGTTGACTATAAATACAAGTGATGTATGAGAGCTACGTTAAGTTTTTAACCTTTCTCTGTTTCTCTCTAGTATTGTGTTAATCATCTAAACTTAACAAATAACATATCATTATCACTATTTGTGATAAATTATATAATTTTATATATAAAACACACTTATCTATAGTGTGCCTCTAACATGTTTGTATCCTACTTTTTTGAGATTTGTCATGTCTGCATGTCTGTGTCGTATCATGTCCGTGTTCGTGTCCATACTTCTTGGGTTTTCGTAGGAGTCTTAATGAGAGGGTGTTTGAGGAGTTGATGAAACTTCTAGTATTTTCTCATGTAAATCTTACTTTAAGTCTTTAACTGATGATCATTCTATTCATTTGTTTCTTCCATCGAGGGTGGCTTGGGAAGCTAAAATGCCTTCAAAGGTACAAATTTGTGCATAGATAATTGCTCAGGGCAAATTTAACACTTATGTTATGCTTCAAATAAGAAGACCTAAGGTTTGTCTTTTACAACAATGGGATATTACGTGCAAAAATAATAGTGAAAGTGTGGATCATCTTTTTATACGTTGTCCAGTAAGACTCTCGCTATGGAACAAGTTGTTTGTTAAGGTGGGCATCATGTGGATGCCACTTGTTAAAGTTGTCACTTCTCCACTCCTTAACTATGTTATGCAAACTAATTGGCTGTCACGATCAACTTGTGACTAGTTGGATAGGCTTAATAGGAGCTTTCTCCGGGGAGACACCTGAGAAAAAAAAAGTGCACCTTATTAACTGGAACAATGTATGTACCCCTAGGGAAGGAGGGCTAGGAATAAGACAAAGTACGAAAAATAATGTGGCACTCTTATCCAAATTGGGTTGGAAACTGAAAAAAAAAAACCCTTTGGGTTGAAGTTGTCAAGAGTAAATATGTTGGTCAGGATGATTCAATACGGAATACAAAGGTTGTGAGTTCTTCCACATGGAAAGCTATTGTAAAGACTAAAAATTTAGTGGATATGGTTTCAAAATGGTTAATTTGGATGGGTCCCATATTAACTTCTGGGCTGACTGGTAGATTGGCAAAGGCCCACTAGTGGATCAGATTAATGTTTCTCCTGCTCTAAATCTTAGTGGTAGATTTCATTGATGGATATGGTAAATGGAATCTCCAAGTACACTCCTCCCTCTTTCCTCCTGTTTTGATATTTTGCATACCTCTATTCTCAAGTCTGGTGATTATCAGGATACTATTTGTTGGGGGTATTCAAATAATTGTAAGTTTTCAACTAAGACTGCTTTTAAATTATTAACCGGGTCCTCTGAATTTAGGTACCCAAACCTTTATTGGAACTGGATTTGGAAATTAAAACTCTCACAGAAACTAACGTTCTTCTTATGGCTAATCCAGCATGATAGAATTCTCTCTAACAATCTCAGGGCATCAAGGAATATGGCTAATGATGCATCTTGCAGTAGATGTAATGATATGTTAGAATCCACCTTGCATGTTATTCGTGATTGCCCTAAAGCACAGATTATTTGGAAGTTGTTTCTGAATACTCAGGAAAGGAAGATTGATCAATTGAGGGATTTGTATTATTGGCTAAAGCTGAATTGTAGAGAGAGAAAGGTTAAAGAATGGAAAGGAGTCAATTGGGCTATGATTTGGACATGTATTGTCTAGAGTATATGGTAAGATAGAAATATGGAGAGCATTTCGAATATCACTTCCCCCCCTCCCCTATATTGTTGCGAGGGAAGCCTGGCTTTTTGCCCTGGACTCCACCAAAGCTTTTCAAGATATTCATTTTGTTGTCGATGGAGTTTTTTCCAATTTGATTGGATGGTCTTTCCCTTTTGCAAGATAGAACAAACTTAATACAGATGGATGCTCCAAAGGAAATCTTGGACCAGTAAGAGTTGAAGGAATTATTAGAAACGACCAAGGCAAGTGGATAACAAGTTTTTATGGGAGAATGAATAATACAACGAGCATTCAAGCGGAGCTTTGGGCCATTTTGAAAGTGCTTGAACTCCTGCTAAGGCAACAAATTATCCATGTTGTTGTGGAAACAGACTCGCCGAAAACTGTTAAGCTGCTTTCGTTTGATCAAGACGAGACCCACCCAAGCAGAGCCAGCATCAAGAGCTGCAGAAATATGATGGGGAATAACCATATCCCCATTTTCCACACATTCGAAGGAAACCAGTGTGCAGACATACTGGCAAACCTTAGTGTTTAACAGATGGAGGTGTTTGTGGAGCTACAAGATCCACCACCCCATATTTCAAATGTTTTTATGGTTGATATGGCCAGTGTTTTTTATTCTTGGAACTCTATTTAGATTAGGTCTTTTAACTTTCCAATGGATCAAAAACTCTATGATTGGATTAGATGTTATTAGGGTGCGTATGAATAGGAGGTAGAGAACTTTGTAGGCCTGTGCTTTTTTCACTACTATTTGGGTCTTTTTTTTTTGCTAGGTAAAGGGGTGGTCAGGGGTGACCAAGCATAGCAATACCCTAGGACATTACGTTGAGATTCTCACCCGCTGTAGAATGTTCGGTTTGAGCTATAACTACTAAAATGGGATGGTCGAGTCTGTCACCACAACACCACCGAGGACAAACTGGACATTCAGCCCCTACAATAATTTCTGATTCACAGGGACTATTATCACAAGCGAGTTCGAACCTATGACTACTAGAGGAGGGAGGAACTTTCACCTTCTGAAGCCAACTAGGCTACCAGCTCGGTGGTTACTATTTGGATCATTTTGTTGAAAAGGAACACAAGAATTTTTTAGGACAAGTCAGAGGAGATTGAAAGTCTTTGGGGAAAGATATATTTTCAGGCTTCTTTCTGGGCCTCCACAACTAAGGAGTCTAACAATGTGCCTTTTTTTTTTGCATTACATCGAGTTGGACAGCCTTTTGTGAATAGTAATTTTGTTTTCTTTTTTTTGGTTTTTTCTCCAATGTATTCCTGTTTTTTATGCTTCAATGTGTCTTTGGTTAGGACAACTTGTCCACCTTCTGACATGTCTTTTGTAACTTTCTTCTTTTGATCTTAGTAAATAGTTTTGGATGGACATGAATTTTAAATCTAAGCTCAATTTATTATTTCTTTCTAACCTAAATTTATTGGGAAACTAATTTTAAACTTGGTCCAATTTCTATATGAATCAACTCAACTCGATTTAGTCACATATACAACAAAAACCAGATGTGTAATAGCTACAAAGAACAAGAAAGAATTTGACCATGGGCATCACCCATCGTCAGGGACGAAACCATTCCATACTTTCTACAATACCTATAGGTATCCTACTCAAACTCTTCCTCTTATTGAACTGGTCCCCCTATATCAAAGCCTTATTCCACAAATGCCTTACTTTCTTAACTAAGTAGTCTATTAGTTGTAAAATATTACAATCTTTTGGCAAGTGTGAAAGTATTAAAATATTATAACCATTAAGTCTTGACCAAATTCCTTTAGAATTTCTGTTATACTAACTACAAAGACTTTCTCTCCATGCAAAACAAAAATCCCGGAAAAAACTATAAGAATAAAATAATACTTAGAGAAATTCATACCCAATCTAAGAGCACTACCTCACTTAGGAAACAAAAACAAACCAAAGTAAGCACTAAACTACCAAGCTTAAGAACGGCAGAGTAAAAAGACGTAGAACACAGAAAAAGAAAATTTAGTCGAAGTTAAAAGGTCGGTCGAAAAATATCAAGTCCTTTCTTTTCTTCTCCGATCAATTCCTTGTTTTTCAAGTCATGAACATTGTCAAAACTAGGCTTCAAGTTGATAGATGATTTTCTTAAAAACTCTTTGATAGTACAAAAAGAAATAGAAAAGGAAGTTACTAAAAGTTTTAGCACAAATTCAAATCATTAAATGAATTCTATGATAAAAAAGAATGCCAAGACCACTCTGATAAAATAACAAGGGTATTTGTTAAAAAATTAATGCTTTTGTTCAATTATTTTTGAAGTATTTTAGTTTATATTAAATATATTCTTCGCTTGATGTAGTTTTATAGACTATGCATATAGTTCTCAGGATTGGCATGAATTTCTACATAGAATGCTTAGCCCCCCAAGGATAAAATTTTGATTCCATCCCTGTCCCTCATGTTTGTACAAAGAAGATTTTGAGTACATATTATTCTGCTATCAAAAGGAAAGAAGCAAAGTCCAACCTTTTTACAACAAACAAACTAAAGTTTCACCATCTAGGGAAAAGGAAAAAGTATGAATCGAAACTTGATCTTATATGTGTTGTGGTTGCCAAACATTGACATCTAATAAAAATTTATTCAATCACATGCAAAGCATAAGTAAGTGAAGGCTTTTTACTGCAAAAGAAAAATCATAAATTTAATTTCTTCGCATTTCCTCTCTTTACTCAGAAGTGTAATGAAGTCTTGACAAAGCAATGTAGTTCGGACACCAAAAAAAGAAAAAACAAAGTTGCAAGAAAATTTTCCTTCTCAAGGTTCGTACACAATGAAAGTGATCAAACGTGTATTACAACTTTAATCTAGTTTTTTTTTCACTTTCCAAAAGTTGGGGAGAAATCAGAAAAAAAAAAAGATCAACAACATGCCTAAATAGCGGATGTGTTTGTGTGTGTCCAAAATAAGAGCAATGCAAGCATGTAACTGTTAATTTTCTCGCTTTCCTACTTCTCACAGCTTAAAGCATTCTTGGAGCTAACAAACTACAGTCAACCAACAAAGTAAGCACAATTAAGCAATGCCCATGTCAGATCAGTGAGTTAAGCTGCAGATATAAGTTCAGCAATCTTGATCACTCAAAACCACAAACAAAACAAAAACATAAGAGTGCTAGGTTCATGGATTAGTACGGAAGGGAAAAGCAAATGTAACAAGAAATTGTTTCATTTTGCTTGGTTGCCCCAGAAATATGGGGGAAACTTCTAATGCGAAGAAAAGAGAGAAAGTTTACTTTTCTACTTCCCGAATTCCAATAAAATTTTACGATTTTGAATCTAAATTTATTTAGCTACGAGAGAAAATGAGAGAAAGTGTCTTTTTCATTATTTACCACAAAAAAAATCAATTACTTTATCTCCGATATTGGAATCATGGAGGTTATATAGTGTAACGAATCATTTCTTAAGAACCCAATGTCAACAAAGCTGACATGCCTCCACTCAGCTCGTTGTGCTTAGATGTGGATGGCAATAGCAAGAAGAGCACCGGGTAATTTTGACGCTTTATGGTCATTTGTCTCTGGGTTTAAGGAAAACTGGTTGGAGTTTGTCTTCCATGGACACAAATCGGAAGGCTGTTGTGATTCAAGAGATGGATGGAGATAATGCAAAAAGAATGTAGATGGGAGGTGTAGAGGAACTATAACCATTCAAGCCATCATAGTGGGAATCAGGCCTTGTGAAATCTGAATGCACATCTAAATGTATGTAATTCTATCATATTATTCATATATTTAATTTGATACTATCATTTTAATTTTATGTCATTCTACAAGTGTAGGCAGATTCTTTTTATCTCCAATTTTTTTTGTTATCGATACTTTCAAGGCTTTCACTGTCAAATCATGCTGATCCTTTGAGATCTATACATTTTCATTCAACATCTATAACACCTATAAAAGATGGAAAGCCCCCTTATTTCTCCATTTTCCAATTACAAAACTACCCTTATTGGAAGATATGGGGAAAAAACCTAATGGAGACCCCAGTCTCCTGTCCACTTTGTTTCTCTCTCAACAAATACCACTCTCGTCTCCCACTCTCCCTCAGTCCACGTGTAGAATAAAAGTAGATCTATTGGGAAAACAAAGGAGAGAAAGAAAATACAAAACTCTCCAAACCCATCAAATCTCTCTTTTTTCTGTCTCTCTTGAAGAATTGGCTTCTCATTGCATTTTGTTATACAAAAAAAAAATTAAGGATAGTGTCACTCATGATTAGCATTTTTGAACAATTTCTACTGAACAACAAATTTCTCTTCTCCAGCAAACAGACTTCCATATTTAACAAACCATGTGACTTAATTTTGCTTACTAATTCAAATCCCCCAGTCCAAAGAGTCAAAATGTTATTGTCTGGATTGTCAAGAAGGGCAGCAAAACCCTCGTCGAATTGTAGGAACCGCAACAAATCAGTTCTAACGATTGATGAAATGAGGCCCCACGACTCCGTGGAGAACACTGTAATTTAGGTGGTGAAGAAGTGCTTAATTCAAGGGTCTACTGGTAATTGCAATGATCATGTCATTTTAAAGATTGTACCCCCATTCATAGTTGTTAGTATCGTACGATACGCGATACGTATCGTACGATACGTCACGATACAGGGCTAAAACGATACGGATCGTAGTTCTGTATCGTTTTTGCGCTGTATCGTCCGATACACGATACTTTTTACGATACGATACGTATCGGTACGATACGTGCAACTGCTGTTTTTTTTTTTTTTTTTTAAATTTTTTTACAGAACGATGTTATTTTGGGCTAGATAGACTGATTTTTTTTTAATTTTTTTTATGGAACGATGTCGTTTTGGGCTAGGCAAATACTCCGACAAACATGTGGTCTTGTACAGTGGAAAAAATGATGTTAATTTATTTACAAAGCTAATTTTTTTTATTTTTTTTTATATTACAATTTCTGAATCTTGATTAATGTTAATTTTTTAATTTATTTACAAAACCCAATGGTGTTTCAAGTTTGAATTAGTGAATTATGGTTGTGAACTTTGCATTATAATGTTAGTGGACTATGTTGATAACTTGAATAGTTGGTGGAGTATTAATAAAATGCTATGTTTTTATGAATGTATAATTTTTTTTCAAAGGTATATATATTTTTTTATTATTTATTTAAAATTGCACCGTATCTTACGATACACGATACGATACGCGATACGATACACTATTTTTAAAAAACGATACGCCTTCCGATACACGATTTGATAACTATGCCCCCATTCATTTACAACAAAGGTGATGGAAAGGCTTTATCCTCACTCTATCCCTCTATACAAAGTCACAAGTTCAACATAGTGAATTGTATTTAAGTCTGCAATAGAATGGTTTTAGTGCCTCACACATTTTGTTTATTTGGTGTCTTTTGTTTTTTGTTGATTATATTGGTTTGATGGCATGAGTGGTGCATATCAGCTCTCCTTTCCAATCTTTCGGATTATATGAATTTTCGACACCAAGGTTGTTGAAACGTATATCGCAACACGTATCTTTTTCTAAACAGTGTATAGTATATTGTAACATATCACATATTGTGCGATACGCTCAAGTTTAAAAAATTTATTATTAAACATATACAAATGTAAATATACAGGATTATCACTTATTAAAAAATCATAATACCATTCAACTCAAATTCTATTTAATATTTCCAAAGACTTTGCTTTGTTTTGTGACAGAAATCGCAAGAAAGCTACGGTTTCTTTGCGATCGAGATCAAAAAAGAGCTTGGGTTTCATCTTTGCAAACAAAGATCCAAATAGAGCTAGGGTTTCTTCTTCATCTTTGTAAGAAAGATTGAAAGAGAGATTGGTCTTTGTATTTTTGATAGAGATCGAAAGAGAGCTAAGGTTTTCACAACGTCTCTACTACAAAGATTGCAGGGCTCCAAAGCTGCCACAGGACGAGAAGAAGAAACGGGAGAAGAAGGATAAGAGTTTCTTCGATTTAGAGTTGCATTGTTCAACTGTCTTCCCTTGTGACTTAGATGGAAACCATAAGATTAGTTCGAAAAGAAAGGCCTCAACCACATTTCACAAAACAAAAAAAGAGGGCATGAGCATATTGCACAAACTGTGTAATGCGTATTGCATCATGCAATACAACCATTGTTTCGAAAGATACAATGAGAATACGATAGAACTAAGCAAGTTGTAACGTATTTCATATGTATTGAAACGTATCGTACAGTACATATAGTGTATCGTACGATACATAAAGTTCTTACTATCTTAGTTTCGGTACACCCATAATTTTATGGACTTTATTGCATATCTAGATACAGCCATATTTTTTTGTTTATTTCTCTCTTGGAATAGTTAGCATGTTTGTTATGTTCTCTTTGTTTATTTATATATCCAATTTAGCATGAAGGATTTGCTTGCTTTCATGGGAATTCTGAGTTTTTTCATTTTCTTAATTTTAATTGCTTGGTGGAAAAGAGTGTAAAATTGAGGTGCAAAGCCGTGTTTCAGGGGGGTTATTGTGAGATTATGTTCAATATTTTATACATATTATGATTAGGTTGCAGATTTACATGTCCACTTTCAGTTTTTCCTTAAGATAAATTTGCATGAATAAGCCAATTAGTAGTTGAAATGTCAGTTGAGTAGAGGCTCTTGTTGGACTGTGTATGAAGTGAATCTAACATCCGCCTTGTTGGAATTTGGCAGAGATTTAAAAACCGCTATTTACCCTCCTCTCATTTCCCCAAAAAATGGCATCATCCTCTAACAGAGATACAAAGACAACAAACCTAAAGGGAAGCGTCCATTCTACAATCAAAAGATATAGGAGTGGAAGATCAAAGAGGCGCAAGAATGATAAGCATTCTGATCCTTGCTATGAAGAGAAAGACCACCCCCCCCCCAGGGAACTAGAGTAGTCAAATCCTAGTTTTAGCTAGTATTGCTATTGTTTTCGAGAATTTCTAATGCTGGTGGAATGCGTCGTGGTAATGACCATGTGTCCTATTTTGTTAGTCAGAAGGATTACCGAGTTTGATTATTAATTTAGCAAGTTTAAACGTAGGCTTCTATTAATCTAAGTCTTCACCTTACAAATTGGGAGTCTGTCGTGTTAGGTTTAGGAGGAGTTCCAATCTATACAAGGCCATGCATCTTTCTCAACTGAATAGAGATCAATTTTAAGAATTCAAACCAAGCCTGAGGAGTGATGTCTATGTGGTATCTAGGAGTGAAGCCTAAAGTTCTTGTTCTTCATTTTTCCTTTTTTAAATTTTCTGCAGAATCTGCTGCATAATTCTAAAGTCCAGCAACTATCATGCTCCTATCTAGCCAAATCTTATCTCCATCATCAATGATCAACCACTCAACCATAGCATTTAGAACAACAAACAAGCAGCATTTTCCTAGCACACAAACAGTATTAATGACACCATGAAACAAGCACAATTCAGCGGTGAAATTTGCATTTCATCAACCATTATCCGGTAAACTGAATATAAAAACTGACCCACAATATTAACTAAAATAAAATGCATAGAAACCTCACCAGGTATGTCTGAATCGGTGGGAACGTTGAGTAGACTGGGGACAGAAGATAAGACACTCTCACAGTAAACCCCTTGAGGCTTATTCACAGCAATGAGCCACTGGTCTTCGAAGAGCACATCACTTCTAGAGACAGAAAAGAGATCCGACTTCGAAGAAGCTGACATGGCTCTGCTCAGCTCTATGTCCTTGGATACGGATGGCAATGGTGGGGAAAGTGGCACAGGGTAATCTACATGGATTTTGGGGTCATTTGTGAACCGGGTTTCTGAAGAATCGGAGGGGGTATGGTCCGCCATGGTCAAAACTCGATGGGTTCTGGATGTTCTAAAAAGGGAAGATCGGAGAGGGCTGAGTGAAGAAAAAAGGGCGGGGCAGGCCAGATTTGTCAATGAAGTTAAAAGAGATGATGGTTTGGCTCCGGCTCCTCTGCTTTTAGAAGTCTAACAGCACACATGCGACGACACCGTTTCATGCAAATACTCCCACAAAACAGCCCATAAATTGGACGGCCGTTTTAGCACCAGCCTTCCACATTAAACAAATCCAACCCTTTTCCCATTAAAAACAAATTAGACCTTTTTTCTGTTAAATAAATCAGTGTTGCTTTGCCTTTGTTTTGCAACGCTCCGGTCAGTCAATCGGCCCAACGACGATACAAGCAACTGCTCCACTCATCGTCTTCCTCGTTGAAGGGCTCTCGATCAAGATAAATAACTTGATCAATCTTTATTGTTTTTTTTTTCTACACTGTTGAGACTGTGTTTGACGGAAGTAAGCTTGGGATTGAGCCCCACTCTGTTGAGGTAGTGCCCAGTGGGGAGCTTCTGGTGTTGGACTGTGCTAACAATAATCTTTACAGGATCTCTACCCCTCTGTCTCAATATAAGTGGCTTTGAATTTTTACTTAATCGGTTGTGCTTTGTAGAACTTTTTGTTTTTGCTTTCATTGAGTAGTTGCCTCAATTTTGTTTTTTGTATTCTATCCCTTGAATGTGTTGGGCAGTTGCAACTTGTCATAAATTTAATGGGTTTGATTTGTCAATTGGGTTGTTACCATGGGGTATTACGTATTTTGGCCTCTTATTGTTGTAACCTCTTGTCTTATTTAGGTAAAACTTAAGATTATATTGACTGGATGTTTGGGTAACTGTTTATGATGAGCAAATACAGTATATTCCTCCACTATAAAAAGTATATTGAGCTTTTGGGTTGGTTTTCTTTGTCATTCTCCATTCAATCTTTTTTAGTAGTTTCTGAAAATCTTGATTTTTTTACGAAGCCAAGTGCCTCAAGGTTTAGTTTTTTCATGAAGTACAGGGCTTCAGCTCCATATTTGTTGTTGTAATGGCATAACTCTATGTATTTATAATGTACTTATTTCTATGTGATAGAGGTGTAATGGCGTAACATTTCTTCATCATATGTTTTACTTATGTACATAAATATTATAAAAATGGTCATCTAAGAGGTTGGGTAATTCCCTTTACCTTCAAGTGAATTTTATGTTGAAGCTTGAGCTGTCTCTTGCCCAAGCCCTGATGAACTCCTATCAAACCTTCCTCCATCGTCAATTTGAATTATGAAATCAGCACAAAATTCTTTTCATGCAATTCTTCCTCTTTCTCATGCAGTTTACAGATTTGTTGGGTGATACTTTGGAATTTATAGATTTATGAGGCATGTGAACCTCACTGTTTGTTGGATTAGATGTGTCAATTTCTTAACGTATTTTGGGACTCAATATGCAGGCAGAAACTATGAACGTCACTGCATGTCACGATAAGTCACATATACAGATGGCAGACTTCTTGGCTTCTTACGCTGTCCAGGTAGCAAGTTGCATTGAATTTTCTGATGCAGATCTACTGCATGTGGCTGGGAGATTGGTTTTGCTATAGGGTCAGGTGTCATTGTCTAAATTGAGGAGAAAGAAGATTGTGATATTGGAGAGGAATTGTTGGCAGTTTGTAAGTAATTTTGATTGTAATAGGGCTTCTTGAAGGATTAAAGCCATCAGACACAAAATATAATTAGTTGAGCTGTTTTTTGCTTCTTGTAATCATTGCTTTTATCAATAAAATTTTTGTTTTCTCCAAAAAAAAAAAAACTTGCAGAATATTTTTGCTATTTGGTGGTGTGAACATCATGTGATGAATGATAGTGGTTTGATACTTTGATATTGGTGGTTTGAGCGTTCCAGAATGATGGTTTTTTTTTCGGTAAGTAAGATGAAATTTCATAAACCGAAAGGGGAAACATATACAAAGTGAATCAAAGGGATGGATGATCTTCTAGACAGTTGGACAGAAGATCCCCCATCCCATTGCAAAAGGAACAAAAAGATATCAAAAAGTGAGCAAACAAAAGGATTACAAAATAGAGAAGTATGCACAAAACAAAACAGAGCAGTCCAACAATAGTCCAACAGCCATCCAGCAGCACCATGCAGCACCAAAACCCAGTACAAACAGCAACAACAAAAACAAGCCAATAGTCGTTGATTAGAACACACAAGAAGCACATCACAAAAAACAGAAAAATCTGCACAACAAACAGGATCAGCAGTCCAGCAACATTCCAGTAGCCGTCCAGGATCAGCAGTTATCATTGAAAAAACAATGGACGTTTTCTTTCATGAAACAAGATTCAGCATCAAATGAAATTCCCTACATGAATAAAAAAATATTCAGTGTGGTAAGAAATTCAATAGTAAAGTATGAAAATATAGTATAATTAGTCAAACATACCTGAACATTTTTCTGTCAATTTGATATTTGTGAAGACAATGGATTAGAACGAGCACTATGTTCACAAGACAACGAATTTTACTCATCACTCATTGATACAATTGGTTGAGAAACCTTCAAAACAAGCAATCCACAACATAAATAAAATAAAGCAAAACAAGTACTCTAAATTTTCTTTAATATAAAGAAGTAGTACTGTGACGACTCGTATATTAATTAATAATTGACACGCTAATTAGGTCATCGATTATAATTTTGTATAATTAAACTTTATGTTATAAGTAATATTTTTTTAAAATAAAAACGAGTCGAATGACTATAATTTAGGTCAAATATCGTGATCATAATAAAGAAATATATTCATATCAATGTATATATAGAGATATTTGTACTGTGCTAGATCTTTGCACTATGCTAGATTTTTACAAGCTGTAGGAAACGTACATAAAGAAATGAAAAAAAAATTGAAAATAACCATTAACACGCTAATTAGGTCGTCAATTATGATACTACATAACTGAGATTTATTTTAAATATACATATATTATATATGATAAAATATTTTTATGAACAAATAAATCCCAAATATGGACTCTACGCATGAAAACGAGTCAAATAACTATAATATGGGTCAAATCTCATAATCATATATTAAATGAATATATCTATAAATATCTATAAATGTTTCTAAATATCTAGACACTTCTAGAAATATCTATATGTATATATATATATATATGTGTGTGTGTGTATAGGTATAGGTGTCATGCCAATGGTTAAAAAAAATGAAATAGACACATGGTCTATTACACAAACAAGAACCATATGAACAAAAAAAATGGACATTTGTCCATGTGATGTAGTGGTGAGGCAACCAAATGGCGTAAACCATGAGTGAGGAGGCCAAGGATTTGGCTATAAATAGTCATCCTTTGGCTCTTCAAACGGCACACCAGAAAGGAAGGGAGAGGGAGAAAGAAAGGAAGAGAAAGGAAGGAAAGAGAGGAAAAAAAAAAAAGGAAAAGGGTCAAAATTTTGTCAATCTAGGAGTACGATCTTGCGATTAAGAGGTAGGGCTTCTTTTATCTTTTACTATCATTGATGCATTTCATGCATATTTGAGAACTTCATATTAAAATCTATTTTTATTTATATATCATTTTAATCATGGGTTCAAACTGGAATTTTATAAATAAGTCGTGATCATGTTGAACATTTTGATTATATTGAGACCCTAATTATCTTATGAAACCACGTTGCATATTAAATATTTTTTTTATTAGTTAATGTTTGACTTGTACAAATGTTTTATTTAATGTTTAGGTTGTTGTTAGATCTGATTACGGTATGATTTTATCTTGTGATTTTGATAAAATTACTATGAATGCACATAATTGAGGGGCAGGGAGTTAGTAGATGTGTGATCCTTGCGAGGATTCACAGGATTCTTACTAGTCCTTGGATTCACTGGTTAGTAATATCGGTTGTCGTGGTTGCCTGTGTGGCACTACAAAAATTTTCGGTATTAGTGTTTCCAGAAAATAAAGAAGGGCATTGGGTTCCCTAGGGTGCAAGACCCCAAAGTGTTTCTCCGGAAGCGGTTCATGCTAGACCAGAAAATTGACGGATTGATATGATCGATATGTGCTGAAATATATTTATTTATTTGATTCACTATTCTATTCCTGCTTAATTATTTTATGCATTGTTTTAAAACTTTGATAGTCATTGATAAACGTTATCCTACTGAGCTGGTGAGCTCATCCCTATCTAACATTTTTCAGAGACATGAAGCGGGGCCAAAAGATAGGCTGAAAGGGGCAACGGATAGAGGCTACTAGCATTATTTCCTTTTGTGTTGTATCAAGAATATATGAGATGATCATGTGAATACTATGTACTCGTACGCGAAAATTAATAATATAAGAGAGGGTATCGTAAAATCGGTGTGAATTTATTTATTTATTTTCTTTAATCACGCCCAAATATTTTTTTAGGAATAAAAATTTTTGGAGTGTGACAAGTACATTTGACCTATGAGAAGTTCCTATCTTCTTCTTTGCTTGTTTCTCATGCCAAGGCTTTAGTCGACCCCAACCCTTGTAACCACCATCTTTCCTCTTCAAACCTGTTACCCGTAGAATGTTAGGGTCAATGTTCTCCACTCCTTTACTTGCACATGTGTTTTGAAAGGAAGCATGGTCTTCAACACCATCATTGTCGTCATCACCACCATTGCCTTCATTATTAAGTGATGCATACATAATTTCTACTTGTTTAAATAACACATCAACACCTTGGTTCACCTACTGATGAGCAGGTTTAAGGTTAGAGCAACAAGCTGCTAATTGTACCATTTTAGGACATAAATGTCTGTAACGTGTTACTGCTATTAACTTGGGATCCTCTTCATTTGGAGTGGCACTTAAGTCATCACTACATAACTTTCTTGCATCTCGCCTCCATCTCTGTATTATGTATCTGTCGGGAAGTTGTTTAATGTTCATTGTGTCTAGCATTTTAATTGCATGACCATATAATATCCCAATCATTTCAAACTTTCGACAACTACATGCAACTGTTTGCTCATTAACATTGATCAACGTCAAATATTGTCTCTTTTCATCATACAATTCAACTACAAATTGATGACATTCATCCATCACATTGCATGGATTCACGATAGCGCACTGGAATATGTTATACTCATCTTGAAATAACTCAAAAATAGGAGGAGTATAACAATGACCTACTTGCACCAACATGGGAGCTCTTTTTAATTTCATCTTAGGTAACTTTGCCTAGCATGGTATAATGCCTCCGTTTGTCATTTATAACTCTATCAAAATGAGTAAAAAATTGAACAATATCATGGTTTGGCTTTAAGTACCTCCGTAATGATGAGTTCAAGCTCTCACTCAATTGGGTGTTCCTCATACCGGCTGTGAAAGTCCGCTTCATATATACATGTGCCCATTTTTCTCTCAATGCCCAAGTTGAATTCATCCAAATGTTATCTTACAAATTATACTCATCAAGCAAAAATTTTCAAGCCTCAAATAACTCATGTTCTTCCTCGTATCCATAGATACATTCTTTAAATTGTGAAGCAAATTTCGAACCATCCTTGTATATGTTCCCTAAATGCTTTAAAGTATTTTGGCAAAGGTGCCAACAACACAACCCATGATATGTCTCCGGGATCACTTGAGATATAGCTTTAGCCATAGCTTGATCTTGGTCGATGAATATGATAATAGGTTTCTTCCCAAACATTGTTTGGAGGAATGTCTCAAATAACCACTGAAAATGATGTTGTCATCTCATCATACAATAATGCAGCACCAAATATCACCGTCTCCCAATAATGGTTGAATCTGCACAAAATGCCTAAGGGTCGGTACTCCTTGTTTGTTCGGAACGTTGTGTCAAATGTAACAACGTCCCCAAATTGACCATAATCGATAATCATTCTTGGATCAGCACAAAAAATATTTTTGATGCGCTCATCAACATCCAATTGGACTCCATAGTAAAACAATGGATTCTTAGCTGCTTGTCCTTGGAAATATTGCAACAAACTACTTGCTTCACCGTATCTCAAGTTATGTTGTCTCCTTTCACGAATGTAATTTTTTTGGTCTTGACGGATGAACCCTAAGCTTTCTCTTCCACCTGCTTAGGTACTCATGAGCTCATACGATGCTTTAAGTGATATCACACAATCGATAGCCATATCAACATTAACACCTTGGGCTCCATTAACTTTCCGTTGAGATTGCATCATATGCACACATTCGGCAACATGCAAAAGATGATTGCATTTATCTTCCCATTTGACTACAACAAATTTTCCAATTCCCTCTTAAGGGATATGCACATGTGAGCCAGACAATTCGTTCGCGTCTCTGCTCGAGGCTTCGTTATTTTTCAATCCCTTTGATCTCGACTCCTTTGTCCTTCTTTACAACAAACATATTTTCTGTAAATTAATACTCCATTTTTCAAACTCTTGTTATGATAATCTTTTCTCACACTAAAACCCACAGATCCGCCATAATTGTTATAGAATCTATATGCATCTTCCTCGGAGTCAAATTGCATACCAATTTGTGGAATATTATTTGTTATATCAGTCTCAACATATTCCATCTCCATTAATGCCGTTTTGGCTACCTACAATGCCAAAAAAGTTACAAAAATTAAACATAAAACACCCACAATTAAATTTATGAATATTCATATGAGACAAATGAAAATAACATTCTTATTAATTTATCAAAAGCTAATGAACATCATTTATCGATGTAAATTATAATGCAAATATACAATTGAAGACATTCATTAAAAATGACTCTCACGAAATATAGATTCAAATTTTTAGGGAACTATAATGTACGAATTGTGATAATAATTAGAAAATTTAAGTCTCTATTTGTCACAATAGACTCATTCGCATAGCTTAAAATATTCATGTAAAGCATATAAGAAAAACCCATTTATAGAGTTCTATAAACTACTGATATTTTTTTTTATGGATTTCATATCGGACAAAATTATGGAACTTTGTTGGCACCGAGCTGTAAACAGTAACCTAAAGACGTTTTCGGCAGCAATTTGGATCTGCTCGTTGTTGTGAAAGACGAATGGTTGTTCGTTGCTGTGAAAGACGAAGATACAGTAGTTTGATTTTGTAGAGGGAAAAGTGGCAAGTCTGGAGGGAAACAAAGGCAAAGCAACACTGATTTGTTTAATGGGAAAAAGGTCTAATTTGTTTTTAATGGGAAAAGGGTCAGATTTGTTTAATGTGGAAAGGCTGGTGCTGAAACGGCACCGTTCAATTTATGGGCTGTTTTGTGGGACCATTTACATGAAACAGAGTCGTCTCAATTAACAACATGTGTGCTGTTAGACTTCTAAAAGTAGAGGAGCCGAAGCTTGATGGTTTTCTTTTTGTAGGAGGAGGAGAGTAAATATTCGGTGGGAACGGTCACACTCTTATGTTAATGTCACCATAAAAAAAAATTAAGGAACAATTACACCCAAATTTCTTTAAGTTTGTCATTTAATCGCTTAGACTTTTTAAATTTAAAATATTATAGCTAAACCCCTTATTAGTTACGGAACTATCGAAATATATTAAACGGTCAAAATATCGCAATTAAAGATAAAAGATATTGTATTTATTACAATTTGATCTCTTATTTAATTTTTTTAATTTTATTTCAATAGACAATATAATTGTATGCAAATGAGTGTTGAATTGAGTATTTTGATATATTTATACTGATTATTATTTTTTCCTCATAAAATTAGAATTTTGTTTGAATTTATATCAATTGATGATATAATAGAACATGCAAATGTGTTGATTATGCTTATTTAATATGTTCGTACTTGATGATGGAAAAATTGACTTAAGATGAAAAATTCATTTAGTCCAAAAATGCTCTAGATATGCCACTCTAACTCCTAAACGTCGTTTATACATTTGAGTCACTTACAGACTTAAGCATCGGAGAGTCCACCCTCAGAGTTCCCCATCAGTCTTCAATTTCTTTTTCAATTGATCAAAGTCTAACAAACAAAGGTGAAGGTCATCTAATTTTTTTGGCATCAATAGTACTAATTATGTTTTTTTTAAGAAAAATAAATAAATTTTTAAATTTTATTTTATTTCAATAAATAATATAATAGAACATGATATAAAATTTAAAATATTTGATATTCTATATTTAATTGGACTATTTTTAGTCTAAGTATAATATTTTAAATTTGAGCGGTTTAAATATTACACATTTCAAATTCTAAAGGTTTGAATATAATTTACTAATGGATACAGGAAGGGGCATATGTGTTACGCACGTACAAATTGATGAGATATGTGTATAATATTTTAAATAACAAGAAATCTAGGTGATTAAGTAACAAACCTTAGGAGTCTGGGTGCAATTTTTCCAAAAATTAAATAGGCAAAATGTGCCTCACTTTCATGTATGAAGTAGTTATCATATTATATCCACAGATAATTATTTATAAATTATATGGAATTCACTTATCCACTAACGATTAGACTATATCAACATAGTAACATAGTATAATTGTGATACTCAATATTTTCTCGAGGAGGGTGTGTTTGTGAGTTTTGTGGCATGTATGATAATTGTGTACTAAAAAAATCTTACACTTGAGTACAATTATGGTAAAGAAGTAGTGAAAGTTATAATATTTTAAAATTAAATTATAATTCTTATATAAGTTATCTGGTTGATCACAATATTTTGTGACCAATTATAAAAAAAATATATGGTTTTTAAAGATTAAGTTACAATTTTAAAGGTGAAATTATATTTTTGTTGGGGCTAAATAGTTCAAACATCCTTTCACACCCCATTATCTCTCTAATTTTAAGGGGTTTTTGGTGGGCGTATACTATGATAGACTTTTTGACCAATAACAAGGACTGTGAGTGAACTTATGGGGCCAGTTTATAGTAAAAAGACATACACGACCTTCTGTAGATACGTTTTTCAATTCACATTTCAAAATAGAGATGAGATAAAATAAGTGGGATGGAAGATAGAGGAAAGAAAAAGAGTGGAATGGAAGAAAGAGGATAGAAAAATTGAATGAGGAGAGAGGAGAGAGAAAGACTCAGACGAAAGAAATAAAGTAAGAGAAAATCAAGTCAAATCTTTTTTACTTTAGATATTTCATATTTATAACTTTCTATATATAAAGTGAGAGATAAAGTTTAATCATATCCACATAAATTTAAATTTTAAAATTCAAAAGAAAATAAAATCTCATTTATTTTAGATGTTTTAAAAGTTCAAATATATATAATGCATATATATAACTGCCACTATCCTACCGTTAGTAAAAAAATATTACAATGCACTGTGCCATTAAAATAGTGAAAATACAATAGTGACAGGGCCATTGGATAGTGAAAATACCACAGTGACAGTGTCATTAGATAGTAAAAAAATCACAGTGGTAGTCATTGTCACATTCCTGTGATAGTGAAAATAACATAGTGACAGTGTCATTGTGCCACCAAGATAGTGACAGTGTCACTATGCCACTATCACTACGATATAAAATAAAAACAAAAATTACTATTTAATAAAACTCAACCATTACAATAAAAATTACGTGTGGTGTGTTTATTGTCTTCATTTTTCACCATTTGCTTGGTGTATGGCTTGTTTTTCGAAGTTCATGATGACATTGGTTCCATCATTCTCAGCATCTCCACTTTTTTATGAATTTTGATGGTGGTGAAAGAAGAGGCAAAAGGCATGCTAAAAAGAAAGTGAAAAAATGTACAATGGAAGAAACAAATGAGAGTGAGCACCACAATAACCTCTTATATCTCATACATATTTTCACATTCAGTAAAGGTTGGGGATGGAGGAGAAAGAAGAGAGAATGAGTGAGATGAAAGAAAGACGATACAAATAAATTAAAAAAATATATAGAAAGATAAAATGGGAAGAAAGAAAAAGGAGAGAGAGAGAGAGAGAGAATGTTAGGGATGAAAATGAGAGGACAAAGAATGAGTGAGATGAAAGATTGTAGAAAGAGAATAACAAATGAGAGATTATAGGGAAATTGAAGGAAGAGAGAAGAGAGAAATTATGAGACAAAATTAATATAGGAGAGAAAATATAATGGAAGGAAGAAAGAGTCAAATGAGTTAATGAAGAAAAATGTATTTTTGTCATTAAAAATATACATTTGGCAAGTGTGGACTACATACCTCATATATTACAATTTTATGTCCACTCATAAGTTCACTCCTTGTCCTTCTTGACAGAACATATTGGAAAAGAGGACTTTATTCCAATTTTTTCTAATTTTAAACTATTAAGCTCACCTCATCTAGACACAATCATTAGTGATCGAGCCCACTCCATCTATACCTACTTATTAATAATTCGACTAAATTATATTTAAACCCCCTAAAATTTTGTATTAAATCACACAAATTCTCTTAGGTATGAATAATAGCACGGTTATCCCTTGTCAATAACATTTTTGAAATGGACTTAACATGAGCAATAAAAAGACCAAATTACCCTTTCTCACAACCAAATAAATCATGGACAACATTATCTCAATATTAATTAACTCCAACCACTACCAAACAATAATCTGCAATTATATAATTCCCACCACCTCCTATCCCATTATATCTCCAGTAAACACGTCAGATTCTCCACCTCTGCCCTACTAGTGACCACCGCAACTACCTTCTCTGTCGCTCTCCATCTCTCTCTCTCTCTCTCTCTCTCTCTCTCATATCACAACTTTTCCCATTTGTCTCATTTATCCTCCACGACCACCACCCTCCAACCACTTCCTTCTTCCATGACCATCACCATATTTTCCCTTTCTATATTCACAAAAGCCCCTTCCATCAAGGATGTGGGCATAATTGTCTTGGTTGTATACTTAATTTGGGTGTTGGTGGTTTTTGGGAGGTGATGAGGTGTTCAGTTATGGGGTTTTTGGGGGGTTGGGGCTTCAGGTAATGGAGGGAGGTCAATTTTCAATTCAATTTTGAGGTTTAGGGAGTTATAGAGGTGTCTTACAGTGATGTGTGGGTGGAAATTGGGATGGTTGGTTGGGGCCTTCAAGAGGTGGTGAAGTGTTTAGCTATGTGGATTTTCAGGTGATAGGGGTACAAATGGGGGAGGGGGAGAAAGTGTTTTCACAATAGGAGGTGGGTCGCTCTCTTGAGTCATTTTGTGCTTGCGTGTGTAGTTGGGGATGCTTGAGGATGAGAACCAAAGGGATGGGATTTAATTGTTCAAATATTATTGATTTTTTTTTATTTTATCTGGTATGGTTATGGATCCCACTAGGGTAGCTTGAGAATTTTGTAATAAATTTTGGATGATGTCATCAAAGTTTAACGTTGTTCAAACGGATCTTGAGGGTAGTAAGCTATGTGTTATATTGAACCAAACTTCAAGGGATCACGGTATTATTTTTCATACCTAAGAGGGTCTAAGTTATTTAGTAACAAACATCATCGACACTTACATGCCTACACCAATACCCTACTTTCAATCTTATTTTAGATTTCCTTTATGATCACTCTAATTAAATATTTTTTGGGAAAGTTTAATGAAGTATTTTGTATCTTACACTATAGCACATTTTTTGGGCTCTTGTGACTGTAGTATGATGTTTGGTAAGTTATATTCAAAATATGTATGTATCTCTTTGACATGAAAAATGAGGAACACAATCACCCATACACGCACGCACACACACATGTACTATGAGTTTAAAAATTTTAGGATCAAAATAATGACCTAATCTTTCGGTAATAGATGTGTATTTAATAGTTTAATGGGTAAGTATAAATGGGGTGCACTTAACCATTATTGGAGTGGATAGACATAAGATAGATTTAGTAGTTTGAAATTAGAAAGTTGAATGGTGTGGGGGAATAATATTTAAGAGGTGGAAATAGCCTCACTCATATTTTTAAAGGTCAAGTTACAACTAATTAAAGGTATTCATGACCAATCAAATATTTCACGAATAACATTACACGATTGATCATGATTTTCAAATCCCTAAATTAGGTATAAATAGTACCATCGGTTGTTAAAATTTTAGTTCTTCTAATTGTTGATTTTCACATTGCTTTAAGGAGTCATGCTATAGTACCAAAAATGCTATTTTGGTATTGTGCCACTAAATAAACGAGGGCCACTAATCGATCATTGAATGAGTTCTAACCGTTGATAAAAAAAAATTCAATATCTCACTTTTTACCGGCTACCTACTCAATAAGTCATAAGAGCGAATGGCCCAACCCATCATGGAGCATTAGAGTAGCAGAAATTAAGCAGAACGATCCCAATTTTTTATGATTAATCAATCCCCATCGACGGATTGATCCCAACCCTTGGATAGCCTTGGAACCATTTCAAAAGTAATTATTGAACTCAGACAAAAACACAGATTTATTATTCATGTTAGATCCAGAAATGCATTTACAAATTTAAACACAAAGAACTTTTTAACACATTTTAAACTTTTACTACAATTAGGGGTAAGGTTACCACCTACTTACCACATTTTGGGTTGAGATTACCAACTTTGGGATGTACTTACTACCTTTTGGGATGCATGTACAACTTTTTAGAGTAAGGTAACCATATTTTGGGATGCACTGTGCATTTACTACCTTTCGGGTGTGTACTCACCACCTTTTAGGGTAAGGATCGATACTATATTTTGGGATGAACTTACCACCTTTTGAGTTCACTTACTATCTTTTGGGATGCACTTACCACCTTTTGAGTTCACTTACTACCTTTTGGGATAAGGTTACCACCATTTAGGGTTGTCAGCACTTTTTGGGATGCACTTACTACCTTTTGGGGGTGCACTTACCACATTTTTTGGGTGCACGTACCACCTTTGAGGGTAAAGGTTACCATCTTTTGGGATTACCACCTTTTAGGGTAAGGTTATTGGATGCACTTACTACCTTTTAGGGTAAGGTTATCATCTTTTGGATGCACTTACCACCTTTTGGGTTCACGTATCACCTTTTGATGAGGTTACAACATTTAGGGACAATGTTACCACCTTTTGGGATGAACTTACCACATTTTGGGTTAACGTTACCAACATTTAGGGTGAGTTAACTACCTTTTGAGATGCATTTACATGTTCTGGTGGTGCTTACTACTTTTTGGGGTAAATATATCAACTTTTAGGTAGTAACAATGTTCGATCATGTCCAATGGATTGATCATGGTTTATAGAGATCAATCATGGTAAAACTTAAACCCATTTAATTATTGGATCCAACAACCCCTAGATTCAAGATCAACCAAGAATATATCGACATGTAACCTGCTCTTAACACTTATCTGGAACCAATCACCTATTGATAAAAAAAAACCTTATTTCTCTCCACAATGTTTTATCCCCATATTCTTGCCCATCTAACTCATATTTTCACCTCCCCCATTCACTTTTTTAGTTCCCATTTTATCCTAGCTTCAACATTGCGAACCTCCTTGGTTGGTTGTGTATTATTTATCGTTTGGAGGTCGTATTCTCAAGGTGATTTTGTTGGAGGTCTTCTTTTGGTTAGTTGTGTATTCTTTATGGACTTTTGTTTTATTTTTTTGGGTTTATGGCATTTTTGTATTCATTTATTGATAAGACAACTAGGTCATATGTTGCTTTTGTTGGTTGTTAGAGCCTTTTGAAATATTGGTGAGCTTGGTTTATAAACTGAGTGGAGACCAATAGATTATTCAAAAATATTAATATAAGTTTTTTTATTATTAATACCCTCACAAAACAAGATAGTTGAAGCCCTTTTTCATTTAATGTTGTATTTTATGTTCAAGGTGAAGAAGAGATCATGTGACTCTAATAATGAAGTTGAAGTTGTCAAATGGCAAGAACCACATGCCAGTGTCAAGGTGGGTTTGTTTGAGAGAAGGGTATCAATCTGAACAAGAACATGGAATGTGTCGAATGATTAAGGCAACCACGAGGCTTGACAAAGGTTGATGTCTTGCAACATTCCATGTGAAGTATGATAGGAAGATGGAAAAATGGGTTGTAAAGGAGTTCCTTATGGAGCACAACCATCCTTTTGTTCCACAATGTGGTGTGCCATTTTTTCGATCGCATAGGTGTGTTAAGAGCTTTGATAGGGCACAAGTTACAACATTGCGCTATGTTGGTATACGCATAAGCCAAGTTAGAGATTTCATATAGCAATAATCTGGAGGATAACTGGGTTTACCACAAAGGATCTATATAGTGACATAGCATCCCAACGTAGAGAATAAATAAGGGATGGTGATGTAGAGGGCGTATTGACATACTTGAGAGCCAATGAAGAGTTAGACTCACTATTTTATTTCAAGTATAGCATCACTAAAGAGAATTTGTTAATTTTTTTAGCATCCAGTACTTCGAGGCTGAACCTGTTGGACTTCAATTGGTTATTCAAGGTCAACTTTGACAATTTGTCTATGGTATTCTAGGCTTTCATCCAACTTTTCTAAAACATATCGAGGCATGTGATAGATCATAAATGAGTTCCTTATGCATTAAATTGTGTACAATTACATGAATTGAAGATCTAATCTGAAATTGAAGTGAGTAATGCTTAGGGTAGTTAAGGTACACCACTTGGAAGGGAATTTAAAAATGTATTAACGTGGGCATAAATACGTAGTTAAGTATGCATAATTAAGATAAAATGCATATGTGTGGATATTATGGTGTGTGGTAGGAACGGAGGTGTCGACCCCCACGTCCAGCAAAGCTTAGAGCATTATTTGGAGACTAGGTTTATATTACAACTGGACTTGAGGTGGGTGTATTTTCTATGTGTGCTTGAGATTATTATGAACATGCTTTAAATGCTATCGGGTGTGATATTATATATAGTTACTTATGGTTTATGTTGTGGATGAACTATATCACATTTTGGAAATAGCAAGAGAACGATTGAGTTTATCAGTTTATAAGCATGTGAGTAAAAGTGTGGTGACTGCTATATGATTATATCATATAATCATTACTAAAGAGATAACCTTAAAGGTTAATGTTACTAATAGTTAATAAGTGACTTTAAGAATTATTTTTTGATGATGACAACATTCAGTTGTGTTCAATGTTGTGGTTATGTTAAGTGGCTTTATTTGACAAATATAACCTTAGAGGCAAATGTATGGCCTGCGTGGAAGATGTTGACTAAAAAATTGTCAGGTAGCTTGTGTGGCGAATGTTGCTTGCGTGACAGATATTACCTATGTGACAAGTGTAGCTTGTGTGGCAAATATAACCTGAGTGGCTAGAATTGTATACTCCTATTTGGAGGTTATGGTAATTAATGTATTATGAGATGACTGCTAGAGAATTATGAGTACTTATATGTATTGGCTTATCAAATTGTTCAATTATTTTGGATAAGTTGAATATGGAAGCATGTGATATTCACTATCGTTGTTATCTGTTTATTGATTGTATACTCACTGAGCGTGTGTGCTCAACCCCTCCACCCATAGTTTGTATATTTAGGTAGACAAAGAGGAAGGAATGTCCATTGTTGAGTCTAGGCAATAAAAGAGGAAACCAGGTTTTCGTGCCTTGTTGCGTCATTATGAATAATTGTTTAGTCTTGTAAATTGGGAAAAATAAACCTTGTATTCAATTACAACTTAAAAGTACTATTAGATGTACCTGGTATGTTAGGATGTTGAGACGATAAAATCTAATTTGTCGTGTTTGGATAGATTAAATTAATTGTTTTAAAGTAAATATATGTACAGGATACGGGTGTGAGTCAAGGAGTCCACTTTATTAGATTTGGACATAATGTTCTATCTACGTGTCGGAGTGTGAAGTTGTGCATTAAGATCAATTGCCAATATGATTTTTTTTGTTTTATTATGTTATGATATATTAAAAAAAAATTATTTTTTGGATAGATCTCAATTGTTGAGATCAATCGGCCTTTTTTGTGGGTTGGGTCAATCTTAGGATCAATCCATGTGTAGTTACTACTGGTTAAAACCTGTTGTTCCCGTTATCCTAATCCTATTAACGTGGTTGTTTTATTGTCTCCCTCACTTTTTGGTATAATACCCATGGTCGATAATTAGGGGCCAGTCCTATTTATGAGACTTATAAGGCTTAAAGTCCGAGCCTTAAACATATGTGTCATTAAGTCCTATATTAATAATCTTATTTGGTAGTTAAATCTATTCTGAGTTTTTCTTTTTTCTTTTTTAATACTAAAACACCCTAATTTGATTGTTTTAACATTAAAAGGAGTTTCCAATTTGATTAGGAGATCATAATTCCATAACTGATGGCATTTTACGTCTTCCCAATCTCATATCTGAAATTCAAAAAATTTCAAACTACTCTCCACTTCTTATTCTTCTTCTTCATACAATTTTGTATGTATCTAACCCTTCATTTCTTATCCATCTAATCTATCATACATCTATTCCCATCAATCAATCTTCAACCTCCTTCTTCCCCTATGATGATTGAATGACAACGTTGTTCTTTGCCAGCACCATCTCCTACGACAACGCCGTTCTCCGCCAGCGCCATCTACTTATTTGTCTCTTTATCATACAGACGCCCAATGACCTTCATGTTGAGTATATACGACCCAATTAGGCTCGCCACAAAGCTGAAATTGTAGAGTTTGAGTAGTATTTTAGTTTAAAAAGCTCATATATGATGGCGAAAAGCAAAGGCCAATGTGAACCAAAGCAAAAACCAATTATTACTGAAGCAATGTAGAGAAAATTTAGGATATCAAAGGCTAGCAGAAGGTGACCAACACATAAGAGAAGAAGGCTCATTGTGAGCATCAATGGCCAAGGGAATTGATTTCTGGTTAAGAAGATTTCAGAGACAAAACCAGAAACTACTCTTCGGTGATTAGATATTTAAATGTTTTTGAGTTTTAAATGTTACTATTTTTTAGTTTTGAATGTTACTGTTTTTGGTCTCATGTTACTAAATCATGTTATTAAATGGAGACCGAGTTATTGGCTATCATGTTACCAAATATGTGATGTTACTTAAAAAATACTCGTAATATATAGATGTTAGTATATAATGTTACTAATTTCTTGGTGTTATTTCATGATGTTACTGTATTTCCTAATTGATAAAAGGAGGGTGAGGTACGCTTGTGTTACTATATCACTGAAATGTGTTACTATATCACTGAAATGAGGGATATAGATGACAGTATATAATGTTACTGACTTGTTAGTGTTACTTCATGATGTTACTATTTTTCCTAATTGATGAAAGAATGATGAGATATATTTGTGTTACTATGTCATCTTACTATATTATGTTACTGAAATGAAAGATATGGTTGGTAGTATATAATATTACTTCATGTTACTATGTCATGTTTCTGCTCAATGTTATTGTCTTTGATTTTAAATGTTACTATTTTTTATCACTATTATATTAATGTTTGTTTTATATTATTGACTGATGTTACTATTCAATGTTAGTGTTAATTATGTTAAAACTTTGTGTGTGTGTGTATGTGTGTGTGTGTGTATAACATGAGAGGGAAAATAGTCATAATCTAGGAAAGATCTAAAATTATTTTAGATTTTGAATTTGACTTAGTTTTAAATTTGGTTATGTTTGTAAATGTGTATATAAATAGATAAAAGAGAGAGAGAGAGATTTATAATATGAAAAATTCTAAAATTTAGGAGTTCTAGTTTTAGGTGTAACCACTGCTTTGTCAAACACACACACATATTTGAGAGAAGTAGTCTTAATCTAGGAAAAATCTAAAAATAAGAAATTCTGAATTTGATTTAGTTTTAAATTTGGTAACGTTTGTACGTATAATAGATATGAGAGAGAGAGAGAGAGAAATAGTTTTAATATGCAAAAAACTCTAAAATTCAAGAGTTTTTAGTTTTCAATTTTTTTTAATTAGATGTAACTGTTGGGGGTATTTGGACAATAGAGATCAAAACAAACTTAAACCCAAACTTTTTGCTAAACTAGTAGTTGTACACGTGCGTTGCATGTGATCATTTTGAGTTCCAGTTAAGTTGATGTTGTTAACTTTGAATTGAAATATGCAACCTAATAGACAATCACACATTTTACCTAAGATTCCCGAATTAATTGAGACAGGTGCCATTCAAATTAATACTTTGAAAGTATAATGCATTCCTTTTGATCTAAATATGCCATTTATCAATGAATGAAGCTAAAAATAGGTCAATTTCTTAACCAAATGAAAAATAACTAAAATAAAAAATTAAGGTAGATAATAGCAGTCTCGCTCCATTTTTGTCTCACTCGATGGCATTGTCCATTGTTAAATTTGATTGCTTCTTTGTCTAAATAAATTAACCTAAAATTGAAATCAAGATCAAAGAAAACTGTATTAGTTTTTCATGTTAAGTGGTAATTGTCTATTGGAAATCATAAGGAATCATTTTATTATGGTCATTGAAAAATGGAGAAAAAAGGGGGAAAAAATTGTGTTACATTACTCTTTAGTTTTTTTTTAACAGAACTACCCCTTAGTTAGTGATACCACCTAAGTTCATCTAACATTAGCAACTTCAAATATTAGTCTGGGCGTTATGCCATAGACTTATTTGGTACGTATGCATATCAGAATTGCCAACACACACCATCATAAGTGACATAGAATATCAAGTTAAGCATTGTACCAGACATCATCTGCATTTGTAGCTTTGTAGAATGTTGCTTGAGAATCATCTTGTACACCACGACATGAATTAGCATGTTTACTCTTCTGTCGTGTGGCAATTTCACCCTTCTTAGAAATCTTCTTCCAGAAAAAAAGTTTAGCAATTTCTTCAATCTTCCTTTGTTCTTCTTGAAGTTCCTTCTTGAATTTCTTTTAATTGATTGGTGGACCAAAAAGCACCTAGTAACCACCAGGATGGAGAACTCGATTAACTTCCTTCATGTATATTTCATTTGGGAGGAGAAATCATCTAGGAAAACAATCACCCAAACAGCCGCACAACCCAAAGAAATTTGAAAACAAAATAATTAAATAGAATCCTACACAAACACAAAGGAAAAGTGGACCAGGGTTACAACACATTGGTTTATATTACTCACCATTTGCTCTCTATGGAATCAAGCAATGGGAATAGTAAACCATGTCAAACGCTCTGGACAGATATGACATTTTTATTGTTCCAAGAACACCAATAACAGCTAGCACACCCCTCTTAAGAGCAAATTGAACCTATGCTTCATGTGAGTCCCTTGGTGCAAATGACATTGCTATAACATTTATCTTCCAAAGGTAGGCCCCCAACTCACAACCTAAGCACAATAATCCACTTTTAGTGAATCAAAATTATAGACAGCACAAAGATAAGAAAACAACAAATTACACATTGCACATGGATAGCCAAGAAAATAGGAAGCATGTCCAAATAAAGTTTCAACAATAGCACTATCTCTACTACAAATGCCTTTTCGTTTGGTTGGAGACCGATCAAAACTTCTCGAAAGACAAAAAGAGTAAATTTTCTGATGGCTGCTTACAACCAACTGATTAATTTTCTTCTCCAACCCCAGCCTGCAAGATTCAAGACATTAGGTTGAACTAAGCATCAAAAGGAGCTCCCCAAGTTCCATTTGGTGTGAAGTACTACATATACATGCAAAACTTACTCCCATTTGAAGCAAACCATGAAGTTTCTTAGTGTAATAACTTACTCGAAAAATAGTTATATGCAAGCTTAAATAATAAAAACCAATTTGACAAAACCAAGAAACTGAATAACTTAGTGTGAGTGGACCAACCAAGAAACACCCATGCTACACATCTCTTCATGTTTCAGGTAGGTTTTCAAGAAGCTTTTGGATCCTAGCTTTGCATGTAGAGCAATAAATCAAGCAATGTAATTGTTAAAGTTATCCTATCCAAGCAGGCCACTAATTAGTGCCTTTTTATTCTCGCCATCCACCTTTTTCTCATACAAAGCACACTCAAAATAAAAAAAAATCTTCTCCAATAGATCTCATAGATCCTACGCAGGAAAATCTTTAGGCAAAATTTTCCCATTCTATGCACGGGACAAGGTTCCCACTTCTACTTAACATAAGCTAATTATATTTGCAAATCCTTGTTTTGGGTTGAAAGAAACCACTAAATGGAGGTTTAACTATCTTTGCCATTGGGTCTCTTACACAGGGAGAAAAATGGCTTCAAAGTAATAGTTTGTCTTTACCTATCAAAAGAAATGAAACAATAGAAAAAAAAACTATCTTTGCTATCACATATATTATATGAAACTCGAAAAAAAAATTAAATTTTAATTAAAGGGGTAAAATGATAATTAGTCGTTAAAGTGCAGGTCGAAAATCCAAATTTTTATAGAATTCAGATGATGAAACGGACCTCACTGTTAGATCTGTCTCGCATAATTGAGTTAGCCAGTCAATTTTCATCAAATTGTAAGACAATCAAATTTGTGAGTGTTAAGATGCGATTTGATATCGTACGATTAAATTCTGTTGTCACATTTAATCGCAAAACTCATTATATAATTTAAAGTACATCTCATAAAATTATATCAAATATGACACACAACAAGATGTAGTTGGTTGAAACAAAATTGGACCAATCAAAAGGTTACATGTGGCACCTTAAGGGCCAAGAATATAAAAGGGGGAATAAAGTGGAAGACTTGGTCTCTATTCATTTGTTTCTTCATAATTTCGACAGTAAGAGAGAAAGAGAGAATAAACTCATTTCTCTTCAACTTCTTTATTTTCTTCCTACGATCTAGCAAGATACGAGCGACAACTCACCTAAGAGCAAGAACTAAAGTTGTTCATAATGGCGAGGCTACACGTGTGTACCATCCATGCTTAATTGTGACACATTTCAAAAATTGGAGTTTTGACTCGGGATTGAACCAAGGCTTGTAAAGGCTTTGTCTAGCTTCTTCCAAGATTGCTCTACAACATACGCATGCTACAAGAGGTAGGATTCTCTTCTATCTAGGTTTACTTTCAACTTAGGGTTGCTATATGAAATGGGTAAGGCCATGGGTGTGTGTACCACATGTTTTAACTCTTGATTAGTGTAACTAGTGGGTTAAGGTTGAATATGAGCATTGGGTGAACCCTCACCTTGCTTAAATATGGTTTGATGAAATGGATTATTGGGTATGCTATGTATTTACATTTCATGCCTCCTACGTGTTTGATAAAATGTCTAAATGAATCGAGCTTGTTAATTGGGCTAATCAATGTATTTAACATGTGTTGGGTAATATAGTAGAATGTTGTTATATATATCCATGATATAATTAACATTATGATGAAGTTTATGTGGCTTTGGTGCGGGTATGCGATATGTTTACATTTCACGTCTTCTAATTGTTTTGATAAAATGTTAGGTAAGTGCAAATATGTTTATTGGATTGTAACTATATATGACATGCTTGAGAATGTTTATGATAATGGACATATTCATTATATGCTTTATGATATGATAGGCATGATGGTATGAATTGTATTTGAACATTTCATTTGCATATGCACGGGTTGCACTACATTTGTGAGCATTTACATGAGTGTGAGTATGTGTGCATGTGTTTGGGTTTGGGTCAATTACTACCTAGGTGAGTTGACGGGTGGACTCGGGATGGTTGGACTTAGGTCTAGCTGAGTCGCATCAGAATTGTATAAATAATTGTGTTGGGGTGTAGAAAAAATGATTAGATTCTCCCCCGGGTGCAAGACCTGACAATCTCGATTATGCACTTTATGTTGATGTAATGAATCTATAAAAGCGTGACGGCGAAAACGGAGCTACAAATGGAATGACATGAAGATCCGTTGACGGTGTGGTGTCCCGTTGGTAAAAGACCATAAATCGCCACCCCAAAAAGACACGGAATTAATTAAATGGTCATTGAATGTTTAACATCAATGACGAGGACTTAGAATACCCGAATTCATACGCGTGTCATTGCATGTGCTATGGAAGCTCGAGATGGGGTTTGGTGTTGGCATTGCATGCATGAGTTTACACTTCATGGTATGACATGGATTAGTAGCATTGTTCATGTTTATATAAGTAAATTGAATGCTTGAAAGGTTTATGATTGCACGACATTTCATATACATATGAGTTGGGAGGTGATCTCCATAGAAGATACTCTATTGAGCGTGACTCACTCTTTATGAAAATATATTTCAGGTATTGGACAGACTTCTGTTGGAAGTCCTCACTTGGGCCCGTATTGATGACAAAGTAGGGTATGACTCTTAAGTTATATTTTGTAGTCCTTTGTATATATTTACATTTGATCCTGTATAATTTTTGTAAGCAAAACTTGTTCTATATTAAAAAGACATGTATATGAGACTTTCATGCAGTTATTCTTTTTGTTGAAAGAATGTATACATACATGAAGTTACGATTTGGTATTCAATGCAACATGATTGAATATTGATGGTTGCGACCCAGTGTGGTCAATGGTTAGGATTTCACAGGTTGTATGTATTGGGTAGAGTTTCTCGTACAAGATAGGCTCTGCCTGAATTTTAATTAAGATAAGGACCTCGATGAATGGGGCATCTCGAAGTATTATTGGATTATGCACTATCACGGGTTAATCGGGACCCCTGAGAATTGGGGCGTCACATACTCTGAGGCCATTGCCTATTAGTCCACAAATATCATCATGCTAAGACAATTACAAAAGAATATTTTCGCCATTAAACATGAGCTATAAAATAATAAATGATTGTTCCATTATGATCAAGTTCTTTCATAGCTATGAATATTAGTTCCTAAGGTTACCTAGGCCGTGATGGTAAAGAGATAAATTTACTTCTATTTTCTACTTTCAGAGGTTTAATTTATTGAATAACTTCCCACATTAAAAACCCAATGCCCACTACGACTACAATCAGTAAAATTACAACAATCAATGAATATACACTTATGTATCGCTATGAATATTTGGGTGTGTATACGTACTTGGTACCAGATTTGTTGGTAGAAAGCAAAGTAGGAATGTCTGGCGGCATGGAGTAGGCTGACAACGACGCTCAATTACAAAGGAAGTCATATTCTTGACAAAATGTATAAACCAACAAGAACTAGCCCCAGACATTAGAAGAATAATTTGTTAATAAAAAATTATTACATGATGAAACAGTACACTAATGGTTATGGAATGTTGAGACACAAAATTCAATCGGCGTCTGACAGAGAGGGGTGAAGGCGAAGTGCGTGTACTGGTTGACGATGCTAAATATGACATGGGAAGATTTTCTGAGAAGTAGTGCAATAATTTTTATTTTGGACATTAATTTCAAGAATTAAAAGAAAGAGAGCATGGGTTGGTAACCAATTTCTAGAATGTCAAAGAGAGCAAGGCGTTTCGAGTAATTAGATAAATTTAGGGTGAAGAAGGGACGATGAAGAGAGGGGGTTTGTTGTTGGCCGGTTTCTCAAAATTTAGTAGAGAGAGACGACTGAAAAATATGGAGAGAGAGAGAGAAGAGCTTATTAGGTTTAGTCTATTATTAAATATGAAGGATATGGATAGTATAGTTGTGTTGTTGGAGAACAAATGTGGGAAAAAGTATTTTTCAGGTATATTGATATTGTAAAGTAGCATAAATAAGTTTAAAAGAACGGATCAGATCCCAATTTTAGAATGGACCGGCTCCCAATTTTTTGAAATTTTAAATTAGACCCTTTTCAAAATTTAATATTTCAGATAAATACTGTAGCTATTACTTTATGTAAAATTATTTCTCTTACACTTAGAGATGTGAAATTAAAGGTTGAGCATTATTTTCGTCTGTAATTACTGATTGAGCTCTTATATTAAAGTTTCCTAAGATATACTCTTCAAATGCACATTGTTCTGAAAAAAATTTCTGGTAATTGTGCCGCAGTTGAAAGTTGAAACGACGACGCTGCTACTTTGCCTATCCAACTCTGTTAAACCCTGCGGCCTAAACCCAGGATTTTCTGGTTCGAAACCAATCGTTATAGCAGCAAAAATGTCGTCCATAACACTGAAAAGATCATTTAGTAGATCATCAAAACTCTCCCAAATTCACAACCTGGGGCTGAATTATATCACCTGCCTATTCTCTTCTGTCTCTGAACCTCAATCTCACCATTTCTCACCTTCAATTCAAAAACAACCTAAATATGGTCATGAGTACCGTTTTCTGAGAGAGAGCGGAATTGGGTTCTCTTCGCTTTTGATTAAAACATTGAAAATCTCATATGGGTCTCACTGGGTTACTTTTCCTTCGAATTATTATGTTCGCGTGTTTAGTTCTCGTGCCGCATTTGAGCCCTCTACTTCAGATGGTCTTACAGTGGATGGTATCATTGCTAATAATTGGACTATGCTTGATGAGAGTGAGAGTGATTGGAAGAGTCATGCCTCTGCTATCGCTCAATCCATTCATCTTATCAAGAAACGCTTACAGGTATATATACATATAATTTTAATTTGATTGTCCTTTTCAGAATTCGGGGGTTTTTGCATTTGGCCCTAAACAGCTAAACAAGCAACCTATTGAAAGCTGTGACTTTTGTGTTTTAGTTGGAGTGATCACCAGTTCAATCTGAAGATCATGTGATTTTACAATGAAACTCAAGTTGCCTGTTCTTACATTAAGACATTCTTACCCATACATTAATTCTAGTTTAACTTAAGTTGCATAGTGATTTATTTGATCATATATTGGGAAATCAAGTTCCAATTTTGCACATCATTGCATGTGATTTTTTGTTTAGTCTGAAGTATGATAGTATTGTTATTTTGAGAATTAGATTCTGGTCGTTCATAGTGGCATGGAGTTGTGATTACGTGATAATTTTAGCTATTTCTGCTTCTGGCTTTTTAAGGGTTGTTTGTTTCTTTTGGGTTATAGTGGAAGAAATTAATAGTGAGGTTGGAGATATTATCAGCTCAGCTGAATAAGCCGGACCTTTGGGATGATCCTGTTCATGCAGGGAAGATAAGCCGTGAACATGGTTCACTCATGGGTAAAATGAAGGAGGTTAAGGGATTTGAGCAAGAGTTGCTTGAGCATATCGACATGATCAAGCTTGCTCGTGAAGAGAATGATGCAGACTTGGAATCGGTGGGCCCTCTACTATTTCTTCTCTAGGCATGTATCTATTTCATGTTTAATCCTTCATGTCACTTCAAATTTAAGATTAATTGAACTATGTACCCATGATTATAGCCTTTGTTTGAATTTACTTCCTCATATATTGATTTCAACACATTACACCTTGAACTATTTAATTTTGTGACACTTGCTCTAATCATAAACCGTTGTTAATTTTTTAGCAAAAATAACCCATGTTGCAATCAAGGCAATAGCCCACATAGGCAATTTCACTTAAACAACGAATGATATGCCCAAAGTGTAACGAATTTGATTGGTTAAGGATGCAATGTGTTCAAATCAATTGTTGAGTGAATGAGGTGAAAGCAAATCATGTTCCAAATCTAAATAATCCTTTAGCTTAATTGAGGAGTAATGCAATTTTATCATTGACCCATTCCTCTTACATTTAATGTTTCTTATATATATCCCTCTAGAATTTATGATAAACATTCAATTCATGTGCAAAATTGTTAGTTTTGCTTTGGCGATTTCTTTTCCTTCTTGGATCTCTCTCTCTCTCTCTCTCACTCAATTTTTTATGTGAATGATGGGAAGGGAGATTCGAACCTGGGTTTGTTAAGTAGTTTTACAGGCAGCATCAAGAATGGGGTTGTGTAAACCATATACTCTAAAAAAGTAGATATATCATATAGGTAAAACAATTCGATTAGGTGGTTCAGATTGCAAGAAGCATTCGTTAAAACAAGGAAGTTCGACACATCTTATGATAATTAGAATGCAACTTTACTTGTGGAATTGGTTAAATTGTATTTCAGCATGAAAAGTGATGTTGTATGTTTATCCTGTCTAGATATAGACCGCGAGCTCTTGGTGTTGATGACCCTTTTCATTTATTCACATTCTGAAAGGAAGGCCAATTTGAACATGTTAGTATGTAAATGGATATGGTGTTAGTTTTATTTTTTTGTAACTAAGATGCAAGGTGTAATTCATTTAGGCATTTGTATCAAAATACTATATTATTTATGTGATTGGTTGTATGGGTTGGATTTATTTTATACCTATATATGATGTTTTGAAAACTATTTTGTTGAAGTGGGACCTAATGTAATGACAAGTGCTCATCCGCTCAAATGAAACTTCACGGGTTCATGTCCTGGGATTACTCTAATGAAAATGAGGATAATGTTGTCTACCACGTACATCTCCCCAGCCATGCTAAAGCCGAAACACTTGTGCAGCGGTGAAGACATTTTTTCTTGTAAAATTTAATATATGAGCTCTTCTTTTCATGCCATCATATGGCTCTCTGACACCGTCTCTCCCCCCAAGCTGAGACTGACACAGAGGATCTCCCCTCTCTCCCTTATGATAAAAGCCTCATTTCAACATATCTTCTAGCAACGAGTCCTCACTCTTTCTGAGAATGTGTTCTCTTTCTTTTTATTTCTTTTTAGTTTTTTGTCCTTTGTTCTCCCCCTTCTTCTGTGCAAATCTAGGTGGTTCTTACCTGATCTAAGTAGATTTTATTTGATATTTTTTGAATAAGTAGATCTCAACCGCAATGGTGTGTAATGTGTAGAGGTGATAATGAGAGTGTGAATCATTTATTTTTGCTTTGTCCTTTGGTACGAGCATTATAGAACAAGATTTTTGACCTTATGGGCTTTGCTTGGGTTGCTCCAAGAAATATGAATTCTATGTATTGTTTGGATGATGTGAGGTGTGGGGGAAATATAAAATGGAAGACCATTTGGCACAACGCTTTCTTTGCTACATTATGGGTAATTTGGAAGGTACAGAATATGAGATTTTGGAAGATAAATGTGAAGATTTTGAGGGGCTTTTAGGAAAGATTATATTTTTTGGCCTCTTTTTGGACTTGATTGTCCAGGAGTTTCAAGATATTCTTCTTTTTTGTATTAGAACAAACTGGCAAGCATCTTATGGCTTGTAATTTTGATTGGTCTTTTTTCTTTTTTAAGATTCTTATTGGCCAGTCTTGTGTTGGACCTCTTGTCCACACTTGATGTGGTATTTTTGTAATGTTTTCCTTTATTATTAATAAATTGTTGTTTCCCATCGAAAAAATCTAAGCATATCTTGTCTAAAGACAAATGAATGCTAGCACCTGAGTTTCATAAGGTTAGAGAAATGGCATATAACCAAGTTAAAGGTCGGGACGATGATCTCTGTGCAGCCTATATTGGCAGCTGTTCAAGACTATTGTGTCTTGCTAGGCACCAAGATCCACATGACCTATCAATTATTGTGTGAATTTGTTTGGTCAATTTTTTTGATAGATTTCCTTGAATTTGATGTAATTATCCTCTGAAATTAATACAATCGTATATCGTTTTCCCACCAATAAATAAATATATATGTGTATATATATATATATATATATATTTTCACCACATCTATCATTTCATCAATGACTTTCCACAATCCTCACTTTAAGTTTTGGACAATTCAAAGCAGGACATAAGCACAATCTTATCTTTTATTTCTGGACTATTAGAAATAGGACTTAAGATTGTCCTCCTTTTGTCTTTTTGGTGACAAAACTATCTTTTCTCTGGCAATTTTCGTTGTTCCTTTATTCAAAGGGTCCTTTTCATTAAGAGAGTCTTAAACAGGGTACTTCTACCATTTTATTTTCTTTTCACTCATAGTTTTTCTGGGTAAATTGGTTGTTTGTAAGTTAGAACTCCCTCACTATAATTATTTGTAGACTTTGTGTGTGTGTTTAGCCAAACCAAGAAAACCAATCTGTCTTTGCTTCTTAAGAAGGGTGAATGGTTTCGTAGTTACCGATAGTACTTGAGTCTCAAATGTATGCTTCACTGAAAGTTAGTACAGTAGGAAAGATATTGAACAAGTGAGATGAGTTACCTGACCTATGACTTTGTGTTGTCTCACTAGTTCCTGTTGGTGTCGATGGAGCCATTAAATAAAATGGTGGCCATCTCACATACGATAACAGTTTTGAATTTCGGGAAATTAACAGTTTTGAATTTCCTTCTTTCTGTCAGACCTAAATGATGACATACTAGGTATTACAATGAGCCCCTGTTTCCTTAGTGTCTCCATTTTAAGTGATGCGTTCAGTTTATCAGTTCACGTGTCGCGTTAAGTGCAATTTGGCCCTCCAGAGTTAAGGGAACGTCTGAAAACACCTTCAGCTTGCCAATTGTTTATGCATGAGTGCAATTATTTTTATCATGATTTTTTTCCAAGGATGCAATATGTTTAGTTAGTGATTTAAGTTTCACTTTGTTAATGTTTTTCACCAAAGACATTCAAATGTCTTGTTTAAGATGAATAAGTCTAGTTTGCAATTGCGTTAGTGGTACTACAGTCATATGACTGGAAACAATCTTCAGTACAAACGCATCAACTACATTCATGAGACATTTCTATAAAAGGTGTTGTGGTTTGTTGCACTAAACAAACTCGTGAGCTTAGATGGGGTGTGGGAATTTAAAGAAATAGCCAACTAAAGTATGTGAGTCTGCCATAGATTGGGAGAGTTGTGAACTATGAGACAGAAACAATTTCTGCAAACTTTGATGTGTGATGCATGATCTTTGAATATCCAGCATATGATATATTGTGGTTTGTTGCACTAAACAAACTCATGGGTCATTCTTTCCAATGCAGGAATCTTTGAAAGCTTTACTCAAAATGAGAAGAAGTACAAAAGAAAAAGAGCTTGAGGCGTTGTTGGCTGGGGAGCATGATTCCAGCTCTTGTTTCATAGAGGTTGCTTTCAGTTACAATTTCAACTTTTTTCCTATGCATACCTTTATCCTTGCTTTGTTCTTGCTATTGTTCCATAGCAGTTATGTTCACTTACAATTTTGACTGCTGTCTACTGCGTAATTTTATTCTTGCTTAAATCTTCTGTTGCCTCCTGAATTTTGAATCATCTGATTGCCCAGTTGTCTAATGGTATTTTCCCTTCCTCATCTTGATATGACAAAGTATGCATCTGGGAATCAATCCCTGTGGTAACATTAGCACAAGTTTTATAGGTTCAAGCTGGAGCTGGTGGCACTGAGAGCATGGACTGGGCTTCCATGGTCATGCAGATGTATAAATTGTGGGCTCAACACCGTGGATATGGAGTTACTGTAGTGGATGAAATGTCTGGTGATATTGCAGGAATCAAGGTCTGTATTCTTATGCATGATTGTACATAATGTAGGTCAGCATAAAGCCACTTAATTTCACATATTAAATGTATAACATTCCTGCTAAAGAATCTCCTCTCTTACTCGGCAGCTTTGTGCTCCTTAGTGTTTGACAAAAAAAAAACTGTAGGGTGAACTAGGCATGCTCTCTACGAGGAAGAGGATGTGAAATTTCTCCAAAATCAAATGCCATATGGTGTTGCTGACTTTGAAACTTGGATTTCTTTTTTATTAGTGTTTTCGGAAACGGCCTTTGTTCCCTGATCTCTAATTTTTTCTTCTAGCGGGCTACAATCAAGGTGGATGGTGAATATGCATTTGGATATGCAAAGGCAGAAGTTGGTGTGCACAGGTTGGTACGCATCTCACCATTTGATAGCGGAAAACGCCGACATACTTCATTTGCTGCGGTTGCTGTGATTCCAATATTGGGCGATGTATCTTCCCGTGTTCAAATTAGTGAATCTGATCTCCGGATTGAACGATTCAGAGCTGGGGGAGCTGGCGGCCAGCATGTTAACACAACCGAGAGTGCTGTGAGGATAACTCACATTCCTACAGGAGTCACTGCCACTTGCCAAAATGAAAGGTATGCTATCTTTTTCTTTCTTTGTGATGCAAAGGAATTAGTTTCCTTTTCCTTGGGAGTTTTTTAGTTTTAACCGTGGTGTAACTACAGGTCACAACATCAAAACAAGGCTTCTGCCATGGCCGTGCTTCAATCCCGCGTAGACCAGCTGGAGATGGCTCGCCAGGCTCAGATGAATGCACAACATACACAGTCCCTCACTGAAATTAGTTGGGGCAACCAAATACGCACTTATGTACTCCATGTATGGGGCAGTTCAAATTTCATGAAATTCACGTGTATTACGAACTATACAGCCGCGCTGATATTTTTGTCCCTTTTTTCAGCCTTACCGCATGGTCAAGGATCTTCGGACTAACTACGAAGTTTCTGACCCTGATTCTGTCCTTGAAGGTGATCTCGATGGTTTTATCTTAAGCTTTTTGTCAGCATCCTTGGATAAAGATGAGGATTACCTGTGACGTAACCCAGATTTCAGTGGAACCTTGTTTGAGTTACTGAAAATGCTGCACCCTGTAAATCTTAATTGTGACCAAGTGAATTCTCAAGTTCCCTTTTCCGAGTCTCAGAATTTGGATATGTAAGGAAATCAACGGCAGCGGTAACTTATAATGGTACAAGCTGTACACAATTTTTATGACAAGATCATATTTTTTGTATGTCACTATAGAACGCATAGCATTTGTTGGAGGAAGAGCGATAACAAAACTTTTCTTAAAGGCCGTGATGGACTGTATTGATTCTTTCAAGTAACTTACTGCTTTTTTTGAAAGGGAAATAAGTTGCTGTCAGTCATGGTGTAAATTATACTTATATTGCTGAATCAATTCCATTACTGCTCAATTTTGGTCTTGCATTACTCGAGGTTCATTGACAGATCCTTTCATGATATGAAGAAAATGACATTAATGTTCTAATTATTTGGAGAATAGTTGGTTTGAACCCGTTCAGGATCCTTAGATGGAGGAGTTGCTTTAATTCTCCAGGTTATAGCCAGCTTTCAAAGCTTTGTTACCTATGTTTTCCTGCACAGTTGGAGGTTAACTTTGTGAAGACTGCATTCAGGAATGAGTACCTATAGCCATCAAAGCTTTGTTACCTATAGCCAGCTCTCTCTCTCTCGTTTTATTTGCGACTACTACTTAGGTTATACATAAAAATACAAGATTTGAAGTCGAACCTGAGCCCTAGATCAGCTAAGAATTGGAAACAACACTAGAATATCCAGATTCGCGACTCCAACCAAGTTATCCCCATAATGTAATACAAATTTTTTTCGATAACAAGGACCAGAGAGTGGTACTTTTTCAGAGAGCCAAAGGTTTAACACATTCAGATACAAAGCTGTACTCTGTTACAGAGCATCAAAACACAAAAGTATGATGAACTAACAGGTGAATAGCAGATCACTTTCAACCAAACACGGATATAAGAAACTTTATTTCAACTACTTGACCTTTAAACATAAAACAAAATTGGAGACAAAACATTAACTAAAAATGCAAAAAAGAAAAAAAATAAAGAATAAAGACAAATAAACGCACTCAAGTGCGACTATTTAGGCATTGGATCAAGAATTAGACCTGTAACTATAAAAACCAAATTCGATATAAACAAGTTAGCAATTGAAGAGGAGGGGGGGAGAAGAAGAAAAACAGACAGATGGCCACAGGCACGACTAATCAGGCCTTGGATCAAGAAAAATGTATTCCAGCCTTATTAAACAGAGAGAGGAGGTGCATAAAATCTTCTTGTGTGAGCTTGGAAGATCTCTTGCCTTCAAAATCTCCTTGCTTTAAGACACTCAGGACCTTATCTTTGAAGGCAGACCCTTTGGTGTTACCATCCTCCATCTCCATGTCGTCATCATCACCTTCATCGTCAACTTCCATCCTCAAGTCCGCAAGTGTATCTCCCAAAGCCGCTACAGCCATTGCCATCTCTATATCATCTGATGATCCTTTCGGTGAGAGCTGGAATGCTTGCAAGGTTGTATAGTTCTTCTCCAGCAATGATAGTACAGTCTTCTTTCTAAAAATGGAACCAAGAGTTTTGTTCTTCCTATTGAAGCAAATTCGGACCAACCCATCCCATTCGTTAAGATTCACTTTTGGTAGTGGTTTTCTTGGCTCGATTCTAACTACAGAAGAATCAACTTTTGGTGGAGGCCGGAAGTTATTCCTGCCAACTTTCAGCAAATGGGAAATGCGAGCCAACAATTGGGTGTTCACAGAAAGGCGGCAGTAGAGAGAGTCCCCAGGCTGAGCAACTAATCTCATGGCAAATTCCTTTTGGAACATGATCACTGCACATCTGAATAATGGTCGATGAGACAGCAGTTTGAATGTGAGAGGAGAAGAGATTTGATACGGGATATTTGCCACACAAATATCAAAATATGGAAGATCACACTTAAGCACGTCTCCTTGGATAACCTGCACAAACCAACATTGCGTAAGACACTCCATTTTACTTTGATTGAATACTATAAACACATATTTATCAGCTTGACAATGATGTCCCTGAAGCAGTTGATAGCCATGCAAGTATGAATGCTTAATGGAACAACAGCAATAGAATAGCAATGTGCTTCAGAGAATGAAATCTTTGCTTTTATGTTCTTGAAACTCAAGTTTAGGTCCCTAAAAGTTAAAATCTAGACCATCTAAAACTTAGTAATGAAGAAACACATTATTATTCTGGAGCACCTGTGATTCATTAAGCATCTAAAAACCCTGGAGTTTTGGAGCATGCTAGGACTTCCCACTGCAACCATGGATGACCCTTCCTAGTTCAGTCATAAAGAATATTTTGACAACAGCTCCCAAAGCCATCAGAACATACATGGATATGTATGTATGCATATATGTCACTGTCTGTGTATTAAAAAAAAATGACTTCACCCACACCATAAGTAGGCTAGATATAAAATAAGCATGACACATGAGAAATTTATGTACAATTATGCCCCTACCGAGTCCTCAAAACCAATAACATGCACATCCAAAGAAAGTGAAATCACTAACTTACTAATGATAAAAAATCCCATTCTATAGGTTTGCAAGAAGAACAAGAATGAGAAATAAAAAACCAGCTTTTTATGATCTACATCCATAAATTTATTTTTCTTTCTAGTTTTCGGAGATGGGGATATTGATTACCCATTTTTTGCCTATCAACCACCCGCCCATGACCAACTGCAGGATGTGATGACCAGAGGGCCACTTTACATCTTCCTCGCATAACTTATTTGTCTCACATCACACACAGTCAACCCCCAGACTAAGAATTCATAAAGTTTTCATGATTTGGAAATTTACAAATGCACACAAAAATTATAATCATAAGAACTTATTAAAGCACCCATTTGTTTCAGCTTAAGAGTTATAGATTTTAGTCCAAAGAGGTAGACGTCACAAACCCAATTCCAATTTTGTTGGTCCCTGCGTTCAAGTCTTGTTCTAAGGGCTAGGCTAACACCACAGACTTTCCCAAAATAAACAATAAACAATAAATTAAACGTTCTACAAGCTCAATTCAGCTTCTATTTTCCAAGAAAATAAAACTTAGATTAAACTGTGTCAAGTAAATTCCTGAACTTCTAGAGGCTGACTGTACAATCTGACTCAATGTGGTTCTTTCGCCTTACTTACACATCACATCTGTAATTTTAACTTAACTATCCCAGTACGATGGTTATATGATGTGCATGTGAGGTTTTTGATAAAGTTAAAACACAACAAATTTGGGCCGAAGAAATATGCTGAGAATTAAAATAACACAGAAATTAGGCTTAATGGACACAAATAACAGTTTAAGAGGCTATCTCTGTAGTTAACTCAAAAACATACATTCAATCGATCAGAGAAAGGAGTCGCCTGAAACCTCCGCTGCAATTCAAGCACCATACGAGGATCCAACTCAACGGCAATCACAGACTTGCCCACTTCCAAAAGCTTCTTCGTAAGATTACCCGTGCCCGGACCGATCTCGAGAATGACATCAGTGCTCTTGATGCCTGATTTCTGGATGATGGTGTCTATTAGAAGCGGGTTCTTTAGTATGTGCTGACCTTTTGACTTGTGGAACGGTATGCCTCCCTGATAGTGACGTTGAGGCTTTTCCTTCCTGATTTTGCCACCCACCATGCTTGGGCAGTGTGTCTGTGAAGGGGAAAGGTGAATAAAAAATAAAGTCTAAATAACATATTTAAATATTAAATAAATAAAAATAGAATAAAAACATGCCACATTATTTAATTTTATTTTTCGGCTAATATCTATATAATAAAACAAAATGGCATTTGAATCTTATACCCCATATATTTTTTCCCCCCAAAACCATCTCATCTAACCCAACCCAAGCATCACATCCACACAGAATGGCATTTGAATCTTATACCCCATATATTTTTTCCCCCAAAACCATCTCATCCAACCCAACCCAAGCATCACATCCAGCCCAACCCAACCCAACGGCTACCTGCAAACACAGAGTCATTTCCCCAAAACCGTGCTACCTGTAAACACGGCTACCTGCAACGGCTCTCTCTCAGGTGGCCACTTCCCCAAAATCATGCCGAATCCAGATTGTCAGTCTCTTCTCTCTCAGGTTGCCACTTCAACCACCCTCCCCCCATCCCTCTTCCACCATCCCTTCCCCTTCCCTCTTTCTGTTTCTCTCTCCTCTCTATTACCACCTCCTCTCTCTCGCGTGCACGCCTAGCCCCAACGATTCATTCTGGGTTTGGTTTTAGTTGCATGTGATGCTTGGGTTTGTCTCCCCTCTCCTTTGTCTATCTCTCTACCTCTATTTGTTTGGTTTTGCTTTTCGTTCAAATGACCACAAGCTGTTCGATCAAATGCACCCTCTGAATCACACATACATCTGTTTTTTTAGGCAGTGTTTGCACACACATCTGTCTGTATCTGTTTATCACCACAAACCATCACGGTGGTATACTCTAGCATTTGCTTGATTTGTGGCAAATTGGCAATAGTCTCATTCACCATTTTACTGGATAGTCTCATATGGGATGCCTTTTTTCCCTTCACATGCCTTTTAATGTTAAATTCTATATTGTTGGTGGCCATGATCAAATGGCATTTTGTTTTTCTACTGTATTTTTTACTAAGGAATTTTTGGCATGCGTGTCGTATGTATATGAAGATTTTTCGTGGGTTGCTGGTTGATGATTGCAACTTCGGGTACCTTTTCTTTGGATTTTGCCGAAAAGCCAGTCACCCAGATTCTTACCTTACTTGCCTGGCTTTGGGCAATTAAATATTTCAAGTTTTTCTGCTGCTTTATGTTTGTGAGGTGTGAATCTTCTTTCTAGACAAAGGATTCCAAAGGGTAAAAGTGAGTGCTCTGTTGTGATACAACGGTTAAAACTTCAATACTTGCATGGATTTCCAAGTCTCTGGCAAGTGATTGTGAAGCTTCTTCAATTGCAGATTCTGCTTTAAATTTTTTGACCTGCTTTCCTACTTTGGATTTGATTACCATCACCTCCATATTTGGGAGTTAACTCTTGGGGTGAGTGGCAGCCATTGTGCTGATTTTGTGATAATTCTGCATCGATGGGGCTTCTTCGAAGTCTCGCGATGCTTCTCCTTTTGATATGCTGCTTTTGGTTATCCAGCAGTGTTGTCCAAGCTCAATTGACTGGTTCTGCACTTCTCCAAGACTACGCTTATCCGTGTTGTCTATGATAGACAACCAGTAAAAGAGTTTGTCTGGGATTAGTATTTCTGCAATGAGGCTCAGGAGTGGTAGCCTAAGGTCTAGAGGTGTTCCAATGTATAAAGAGTTTGTGATTCCTGTGAGTGTCATTGAGCAGCCATATGTAGAGAGACTCTCTCTCTCTCTCTCTCTCTCTGTGTAAAAGTAGAGGAGGGCTTTTTCTGTTATAGAGTATGTATGTGTCTTTTTTGTGCTGAAACACAAGGGATGCATCTCAGAATTTTCTGTTTATAGGAGTCAGGAAAGGCCTTTATGAGTGCTTCAAAAATCGTTAAAAAAGCTATAAAAATCAAAACCAAATGAGCAGTGAGTACAGATGTGTACATAAGCTCCTCCTCAAGTATCTAACGATGTGGCTGTGACCACAGACCAAGGGTTCACAGTGGGTGGCTGCCGCTGCTGCTTGGACTGCATTTACAGGCAGTGTTCGCACACACAGTCGCTTTTGCTTGGACTGCATTTACAGCCACGCACACAGTCGCTTCATGCAACCACGCCACGCACACACAGTCGCCTTTGCTTGGATAGAAATTGTTAGAGCACTAATTTGGGTTTAGTTAACTTTCTTTTGTCTTTCTCTTTCTTACGGTGTTGCAATTGTTTGATCATATTGGTCAAAATTTGAATTGCTAATTTAATTTTGTATAATATGGTCGTTAAGAGAAGAGTACAACTTATGTTGGACCCGTTCAATGGCTTTTTTTTTATTCAGTTCAATGGGTTGATAGTATTCATTTTCTGCAGGCCGTGGGTCATAACTGAAAAATCAGTAAAGCATGGAACTTTTAAATGGGTCTTGGGGGCTTGATGTCAGAATCTTAGGTAACCTTTGTACCACTCTTTCTAAAATTTGGAACCAATATGTAGGATGATAAGAAGATGCTCCCACATTGCAATTAAGGATTTGAGATGGGCATATGCTCAAATCCGGATTAGTTGGAGCCCAAAGTAGCTTATAGATATCGGATGGTCTGACCAAAAAAAAAATGATGGGATCCCTACTTAGAAGAAAAGATTAGAACCAGAACTCCTCTTTGGTTGATTATACTAAATTTTTTATTTAATCTAGCGACACTATAACAATCCTTAGGAAGTCTTTAATTATACAGTATTTGAGGTTTCAATATCATGAATCCATAGTTCCAAAGTGGCCTAAAAAGGTTCCTTTAGCTGAATACAAGTTCTAGAGTTCAGGTACGTAATTGATCCACTTTGCGTAATCTATAGAATCAATTTTGTAATGAATTGCTTCATCCGAGCTCTATTATTGTTGTTATTTGTATATATGATTGTCCATGTTTATGAGGGCATGACGTATGTGTTTAAGGGGTGTTTTAGATGGAGAAAGCTGAATTTGGGTTTTGAAGTGAGCATTTTATATCCATGCTAAATTATCTATTGACTTAAATGAATTGGAGCTTACTTACATGACTTAGGAAGTGGCCTGATGTTTGAGTCTATCATGTCATAGGTTGTCTTTGGTGTTCGGTGCATGATTATTTTGCGTTCAAATTCAATATTCGATATTTTTTTTAGTTGGCACGGGAAAAAAAGGAATATACTCCTAATTTTTTGCACCATTTTTCACATATTATTAGGAGTAATGCAAAATCTATATTTACTTTTAAATGTCAGCATTTGCGGAAAAAAAATTGATTGCCTATTTTATCCCTAATTATTATAATAAAGCCAATTATACCTATTTATATATTTGCATCAAATTTTAATTTTTTACACTTATTTGACTTTCAACTTGTTTTGGACATCAACCCGAAAAAAGGGACTGGATTAGTGGTTCAAGCCGAACTAAATAATAATAATAAATATGCTAAAAATTATAAAAATAGCATTCTTAATATATTTTAGATCAAACAAAAACCCCAAAATACCAAATAGATTCCCAATCAAATAGATAAATCAGTAACAATTAAGCCATAGCTCAATAAAAACCATACACAATTAGGAAGTAAGATTTCACCTCCACCCAACTCTCAATCAAACGGATTAAAACCCTAACTTCATCATCCTCAATTCCCAATTGAACAATTTTTGGAATTGATAACTAAGCAATGCCCTGAATTTCATATGCATTATCAAGTATCATCAACTAATAATTCACTAAGTTATTCTACAATGTAGTCAATATTAAAATAGCAGAGCGAGATATGTACCTGTTGGCAGGGCCTGAGGGAGCAAAAGATTGATCTGTGAGAAACAAACAAGTGAAGAAAATCTCCAATCAATCGGCTGATGGTGGTGGAGGATTCCGAGACACGATAATATGATGGGAATAGAGGGATGATTCCTTCGAATTCGACAGTGGCTGGCTTTGAGTTCGACTGCTACACTGAGAGAGAGAGAGAGAGAGAGAGGCTTCGAGTTCTACAGTACACTGAGAGAGAGAGAGGGGGGAGGCAGAAGATATGGCTGGTGGCTGTGTGCAAAACGATTAGGTCAAAAAATGCTCAAATAAATATAGTACTTATAATAAATTCGGTCTACGGTTTGGTCAACTCTTTCAAACCGTAGAGGGTTGGCCTCAAAACCGGTCCGATTTAACGACTTATGTCGGGTTTCTAAGCTTAAACTATTTAATAAGGAGATCGGCCCTGTTCAGTGGCCGGTTCATCGAGCCAACCTGTTAGGCCGGGCCGGTTTTTAAAATACAGCTATCAAGTTAAATTTTACGGTCTAATATATGTTATATTTTATTTTTTGATATATAATAACATAATAATATTATAAACGATCTAATTAACTTATTTAACAAAAATAAAAAATTAATAATTTTATAATATAATTAGATGTGCAAAAGTAAATGTTTAAATGGGCGAAGAAGTACCTAAATAAATTATATATTAGTTACTTAAAAATTTATAGAATAAATTAATAATTAAATTTAGTAATAATTAAATATAAATTAATTATTTGACACTTAATTTATTATTTAATTTAATTACATAAAATTCGCATTTTCAAATAGCTAAAAGTTTAACACATTCAGATGCAAAGTTGTACTCTGTTACAGAGCATCAAAACACAAAAGTAAGATGAACTAACAGGTGAATAGCAGATCACTTTCAACAAAACACGTATATACGAAACCTTATTTCACTGCTTGACCACTAAACATAAAACAAAATTGGAGACAAAAAAATTAAATAAAAATGCAAAAAGAAAAAAAAAGAATAAAGACAAATAAATGCACACAAGTGCGACTATTTAGACCTTGGATCAAGAATTAAACCTGTAAATATAAAAACCAATTCGATAGATACAAGTTAGCCATTGAAGAAGGGAGGGAAAGGGGAAGGGGGAGGGGGAGAAGAAGCAAAACAGACAGATGGCCACATGCACGACTAATCAGGCCTTGGAGCAAGAAAAATGTATTCCAACCTTATTAAACAGAGAGAGGAGGTGCATAAAATCTTTTTGTGTGAGCTTGGAAGTATGACGCCCTAAAATCTAGGTGTTCGTAATTATCTTGTTGATCACTCATATCGAGAGTATATCGAGTATCCACGTTGTTATGCCTCATTTATCGGGATTTATAATTTAAAAAAATTCGGGCAAAGTCTCTTTTGTACGAAAAACTCTACCCAAAAATACAACACGTGCAATCATACAACATTAACAATACCGGGTCCATTCATTCATACTCAATTTCACAGTATTGCATACTACCATAATCATCATCACTACGTACATTCATTCATAAAAGAATAAATGTCTCAAAAGAGTCTCATGCACATGTCTTTTAAATATAACCAAGTTTTTGTTACAAAAATTATACAAGTTCAAAAGTAAATATAAACAAGGGACTACGACGTCAAAACAAGAGGCACAGTCCGACTCTCTCATCAAAGCAGACCAGTAGGAGGGCCTTCGGTGAAAGCCTGTGGTGAAAATTGTTTCAATAAAGGGTGAGTCAACGCTCACTAAAGTAACTCCTACAGAGAATATGTAAAATCCGAGTAAGTTGGATTTTTTCTAAAAAAATGGTAAAATTTTCATTTTGTCACTATAATGCGGAATTAAAATACGTATTGTCTATAGCTTTTATGGCACAACGGACATCGCCATTGAATTCGTATTGCGAAATCTAATCAGCCAGACTAATTTCGTCGAATTCCAAGATAGTCATATTTTTCACGTTTTACGAGACGACTATATCGAATGACCTCACAAAGGTCCCCAAAAATAAAAATTATAAAATTTTCTTATAATTAAATTAAAGTTCAAATATAAACCGGGATGAAATAAATCCTTTCGGGGTAAAAACGAACCCGAACAAGTGGGGGACACTTGGCGCGACGAGAATCAAACCTTGTAAATTATAAGTAGGGACTTAAATTAGATTTTTTGGCACAAATATTTGCTAAAATCAGCTGGTCTTCAACGTTGGAGAGAAAGAGGGAGAAAAAAGAGAAATCCAAAATTTCTTCCTTCGATTCACGGAGTTCCGTCGGTCGGATTCCATCGAGCAAAGAGTTAAAGTCGATCACATCGACGAGAGCTACGCAACCATACCAAAAACGAAAGATTTAACTGAAGATCCAAGAGGAGATTGTGAGGGAAATCAAGAGTTTGGGCTTTGTTGGTGTTCTTGAAGTTCTAGCCTTCGAATTACGCTTCAAAATGTAGGGTTTCCTCCTACTCCGTTTCATTTCTAACCTATGATGTTCATAGGGAGTGGTTAGGAATATATAATGACCACGACTTGCCTATAGTTATAGAAATGAAGAAATATTGAAATGGATTGAATAAATTTCTAGCTTAATTTTGATATATGGAAGTTACTTAGGTAATTTCTTGTAACTGTGTGAAATTATGGGCATGATATGTGTTTAATATGATTGTTGCCTTGAAGGTGTTTGATAAAATGTCTTGAGTGATTGAAAATTGTTATTTTGATGCAATTGAAATAACATATTTAAGCTTGTTGTTGATAAGTGGACATATGCTTTATGATATGTTAACATGATGATGATTCATGGAAATTATATGCATATGATATAAATTGACATGGTATATGTTAATATGTGAAAATTGCTCATTTGGCATGTGTTTCAATTTGGGCATAGAATAGGCATCACATTCATGGGCATGAGTCATGAGTGTGGGTGTGTGAGTGCATGGTTGATCAAACACCATACTTGGTAGTTGATAAGTGGGCTCGATACCGTTGAACCAAGGCTCAACAGAGTCGCACGGTTGCATGCAGGGAAAAAAAACTTATGTTAGGTATAGCAAAAAAGGCTAGAAGGTCCCTCGGGTGCAAGACCTGGTTATTGATTTATTCACTTCTGTCGGTGCAAATTAAAAAAAGTAAATTAAGCGTACGGAGCGGGCGGTGAAATTCCAAAATTTGTTGCCCAACAAAGACACAAGATTTTGTTTTATAAACACACATCCAACAATGCTTGATTTTATAAACACATGATTTTTATTTCAAACAAACATTGGATGTGCTTCATCCATAACGAAGGTTGTATACACGTGCATTGCATTGTGTTGTGGGAGCCGGTGAAGGCTCGGGTTAAAGTGCATGAATGAGTGTCATCTCATATCACGACATGACATGGTAGAGTTTCAACCTTGAATTATATATTCTTGTTTGAAATAGATAAATGTTGTTGATTGTTGCATATGTACACTCCATATGCATTTAGGTGGGGAGTAACATCTGTAGGAGATACTCTATTGAGCATGACTCACCATATACGAGAAACAATTTTAGGTGTGAGATACACATCAGTGGACGGTCCTCATTTGGAGCCTCAAGGGTGAAGAGAGGCCGGACTGTGGCCTTTAACCTTGGGTTTTATAAAACATTGTTAAAATTATGTTTTGACATGTAAATTTATGGTAAATGAATGTAATAAAACTTGTACTTATCGAGTTTTATATAGGAAATGATGCTACACATGTATTGGATGGATGTGGAAGGATTTGGAATGGATTTGAAATGAAAAACAGGCCAAATAGACAATTTTTTAAAAACCGTGTCAGTACGGTGTGGTCAAGAAGGGTATGCGTACCAGTACGTTTTCTAAAAGTAAGAAATTTTAAAACAGTTTTGTCATGCTTTTGGCCTATTTTTTCCTTCCCTCCAATGATGTAAATAGACTATAATGAAGTATGAATCATGGTATATTGGACCTTAATTGAGTCCAATGAATAATTGAACCCAGAGTATAATTGTGGGTTATGATCTCAGTTAGGGGATGCTATCACGTGGTGTCGGGTTATGCAGCATTCACTGGTATTTTCACAGGTTGTTGGGTTATCAACGGCCCCCGAATTTTGGGGTGTCACAGCTTGATATCAGAGCTTAGGTACATGAATTACCTAGGGCTTGATGGGCATTAGGTATAGACCATTGCAATCATTGTGCATGCATGTTATGTGAATTATATGCATGGTAAAATGTATATGAAAAGGATGAACACTAGGATTAGAAAATATAACCTTAGGGGTTTGGAAAAGAATGAACACGATGGTTCAGGGTGTTGATGTCTACTAATGATTGACACATGCTCTACTAGTTAGACAAGGAGATAAATCTCAAAGTTTAAACTTGATCCCTATCCTGGGATACTATGTGAGGCTCTATTATTATCTTACTTTTATGTAAATGAAAAATAGAGGAAGGGGACACCGAGGCGGTGGGTGGAACAACCAACCATCATCGGCCTTTGATCACCAAGCTTTTGTTAAGGCTATTGCTGAGGCGGCTGCTACTATTACACAGACCAGTGCTACAGCTGCTATAATTACACAGACCATTGCTACAGCTGCTATAATTGCACAGACTAGTGCAAATGTGGGCCACGGAGGCTCAAGTAACCTCCAAAAGTCCAAGGTACACCAGCCTTCGACCTTCATGGAAGGGGCGGATCCGATGGTAGATGACCATTGGTTCCAACAAGTTGACAAGGTCTTAGGGGTTATGGAGATCACCTCCGATACCACTAAAATAACACTAGCTACTTTTCAGCTAAAGGGAGAATCCCGATTGTGGTGGGATTGGGTAAAGTCCTCGAGGAACTTCGGGGCAATGACTTGGGGAGAATTCCGAGAGCTCTTTATGGGCAAATATTTTTCGGCGTCTGTTCGGTAAGCTAATGCTTGAGAGTTTCTGAATCTGAAACAAGAGACTATGCATGTATTGGAATACATGGCTAAGTTGCACCGTCATAAAGTGTATAAACCAAGTAAGCGTCTCTTGCACCCGAGGGAGAATCTAGCCCTTCTTGCTATACCACGACACGTTTATCCATTTAATTTCTCGTGCAACTCAGTCAGACCTTTGTGTGACTTTTTTGAGCCCACGATCAACCACCTATGTGGTGATTGATTTCATATCATGCACACACTCCCACCTATGTCAATGCCCATGAATGTAGTGCAACTCATACATAGTGCAATACAATGTGCAATTGTCTTTGATACCATTTCCATTGTCCATTATATAATGAATACAATATAATGACATTTTCAACACAATCTCAAACATGTTATATAAGATAATCAACTCAACTAACATACTTGTATTCACCTACGCATTTAAACAAATACCTAGAGGGAACATCAATTTAAACAACTAGCATGCCTATTACTTCTAGCATGACAACATGTTTATTAATTTTATAAACAAAAGCACAAGTCCACTATACTAATCATATGTTAAATAATCATTTAACATACATATTATTTCATAATCACATAACAAGCTAATAATTTTATTAAACCTAATATGCCATTAAAACATTAAGTCATGCTAATGTACAATTAACATGTTTTAAACTACTAACATTAACTTACACCAAATTAATTATAATAGAATTTTACTAATTGCAAGGTCAATTATAAATCATATATTTGACCCACTAGTTACAGTAGTCAAGACCTAACATGTGATATATATCCTTAGTCTACCCATTTCATATGTCATATTTTAGGTTGAAATTACATCTAAATAGAGGAAACTCTACCTCTCATAGTGTGAACCCACGTAGTAGAACTCTAAGGAAAGCCCGAATTTTGCTTCCCAAGCCTTAGGCTTAGATTCTTGTCTTTGATATTTTTTTGGAGAAAAAATATGATCTTTGATATGATTGCGTAGCTCTCGTTGAGTAGAACAACTTTAATTCTTGGTCTGAAGCGATTAAACAATTCAATCTTCATAGATCTGAAGAAGAAGATCAAGAAGTTTATTTTTTTTTTCTTTTTCTCTTTCTTTCTTTTCTATCTCTCTGTCTCCTCGCTGAACATTGGCGTGTTGAAATAAGTCTTCCACTTTATATAGTTTTAAATATTGGGCCCACATCGTGCCACACGTTCAATTTTAACGGGTCCAATGTTATTCCGAATCAATTAAATCTTGTCTCGTGTTAAGTAAAATATATTTTTATTGAACTATCTTTTAAATTATTTTTCGGGTCCCACGAATAAATTCTAATCGCAATAATTTTAGTCACGCGACACTTGATTGCTTTGTAACATGTAATCTGTATCAAAATTTTACAAAAAATTACTCGGTAGCTAGATGTCGCGAGACGAATCCAACGGTAAAGTCCATTTTTGTCATCTGAATTTTATAAAAATTCACGTTTTTTAACCGTGCTTTAATAATTAATTACTATTTTACCCTTGTAATTAGGATTATTAATAATTAATTTTTTTCTCGGGGTTTACATTCTCTCCCTCTTAAGAAAATTTCGTCCCCGAAATTACACCCACATGCACATATAACATGCACATGTAAAAAGTCATTCAATACTCTATGACAATAAGAGATGTACCTCCATCCCCAAACAGAAACGAATAGGTAGCTTGGATAGTGTTTTCACGCTCTCATATCGCCTCCTCCACCCCCACGGTGCTACTACAGCACCTTCACCAGCCTCACAGTCTTCTTACGTAAAACCTGTTCTCGGTTGTTCATGATACGCATCAGTCCCTCCTCGAATGTCTCATCTGCATTAACTACCAGCTCAGCCCAATCCACCACGTGTATAGGATCTGGAGTATACTTCCGGAGCATGGAGACATGGAACACCGTGTGAACATCAGATAAATTTGGCTGTAACGCCAACCGGTAAGCGACTATACTAATCCTCTCGAGCATATCAAAGGGTCCGATATACCTCGGCAACAACTTTCCCGACTTCCCGAATCTAACCACTCCCCTCTTAGACATCACCTTCAAAAAGACATGATCTCCGACCTCGAACTCCAGAGGCCGCCACCGTCTATCGGCATAGCTCTTCCACCGGCTTTGAGCCGTGAGAAGGCGTTTCTGAATCAAGTCCATAATTTTTGAGGTTTCTCTAATCAAATTCGGACCCGTAGAGGGTCTTTTTTCATCATATGTCCAACAAATCGGAGAACGGCACGACCTCCTATAAAGTGCCTCATAGGGTGTCATTTGTATACTCGCGCCGATAACTGTTGTTGTAGGCGAACTCCGTTAAAGGTAAATGCTCCTCCCAACCACCCTTGAGATCAAGGACGCATGCCCGTATCATGTCTTCTAAAGTCTGGATAGTCCTCTCTGACTGACTGTCCGTCTGGGGATAAAAAACGGTGCGCATCATCAACTGTGTCCATATGGCCCGTTGGAAACTTTCCCAAAAATAGGTCGTGAACCTAGGGTCCCGATTTGATACTATAGATACGGACACCCATGTAACCAGACTATTACTCGTATGTATAGCCTACAAAATTCCTCCAGTGTGAAGGTCATCCGCACTGCCAAAAAATGTGTCGATTTCGTAAGTCTGTCCACTATCACCCACATCGCGTCATGCCCCCGCGATGTCTATGGCAAGTGGGTCACAAAATTCATCGTGATGTACTCTCACTTCCACTCAAAACCACCTCCAAAGGTTGGAGCAACCCTGCTGGTCTTTAGTGCTCAGTCTTGACCTGCTGACATGTGAGACATCAACTAATAAAATCTTTAACGTGCCTCTTCATCCCACTCCAATAGTACTGACGACAAAGGTTATGGTACATCGTCGTGTTATCTGGATGCACAACAAAATGGGAACAATAAAACTCTCTAAGGATCTTCTTTCTTAGATCCACAGACTCGTGAACCATAACCCTTCCTCTAAACCGAAGACTATCATCGGCGTGAATGACCCAACCCTTGTCACTTGTACCCAACTATACCCTATCCTTGATGGACAATATCTCAGTATCTTGCCCCTAGGACTCGATCACCCTGCTCAGTAGGGAAGGTGCAGCCACTAGACTCTCCAAAGTGCCCTGAGTCTGATCCCTGTAGTGTAGCCCGAACTGTCCCACAGTCTCGAGCATCAACCATTTCTGGGAAGTTATACTGGCCAAGACTCCTTATGACTTCTAGCTCAGTGCATTAGCCACCATGTTTGCCTTATCGGGATGGTAATGTAAAGTAAAGTCAAAATCCTCTAAGTACTCCATCCACCTGCGATGCGTCATATTGAGGTCGCTCTGCATAAAGATGTACTTCAGACTTTTATGGTCCGAAAATATTTCAAACTGTTCTCCATATAGATAGTGGCATCATGCCTTCAAAACAAAGATAATAGCTGCCAACTCCATGTCATGTGTGGGGTAATTTTGCTCGTGACTTTTCAACTGCCGAGAACCATAAGCTACCACCCTCCCTGACTGCATCAAAACACACCCAAGTTTGTCCTTAGAGGCATCACAATACATTATGTACCTCTGTCCACTCTTTAGAACTATCAAAATATGAGCTGAAATAAGCCTCTTCTTTAACTCCTGGAATGCCCTCTCATACGAGTCATCTCATTGAAACTTGACCTCCTTTCTAGTCAATCTAGTAATAGGTGCAACTAGTCGGGAGAAGTCCTCAATGAACCTCCTGTAATACCCTGTCAATCTCAAGAAACTACGTATCTTGAAGATTGACTTTGGTCTCTCCCAACTCATAACTGCCTCAACTTTCTCCGAGTCAGCTGACACACCCGAAGCTGATACCACGTGTCCCAAATATTTCACATCTGTCAACCAAAATTCACACTTGTTGAACTTGTCGTACAACCAGTGGTCTCTCAAATTCTAGAGAACAACCCTCAAGTGACCCTTATGCTCCTCCTCAAACTTGGAGTAGATCAGTATATCATCAACAAAAACCACAACGAACTAATCGAAGTAGGGTTGGAACACCCTATACATAAGATTCTTGAATGCCGCTGGGGCATTCGTCAATCCGAATGACATCATAATAAACTCGAAATGCCCATAATGTGTTCGAAATGTCGTCTTCTGAATGTCGGCATCCCTAATCCTTAACTGATGGTACCTTGTGCGCTGATCTATCTTGGAGTAGACCCATGCCCCTCTCGGCTGGTCAAAAAGATCACCGATCCTCGGCAATGGGTACTTATTCTTGATAGTGAACTTGTTCAATTGTCAGTAGTTAATGCAGAGCCTAAGCGTCTTATCCTTCTTCTTGGCAAATAGCATCGGAGCACCCCAATATGATGTATTCGGCCTAATAAAGCCTCTATCCAGTAGTTCTTGTAACTGGACTTTAAGCTCCTGTAACTCCGCTGGTGTCATCCTATGCGGTGTTATAGAAATAGGGGATGCACCGAGCTGTAACTTTATGGTGAATTCTACATCCCGAAGCGATGGCAACCCTGGTAACTCATCTGAAAAGATATCCGCATAGTCGCACACAACTCGAGGAAGACCTAACTCCTGTCTCACCTCGTCTTCCAATGTAAGGCTAGCAAATTAACCTATCAACTGTCCGTGCCATCGGGAGTTATATATGACATGAGATAAAGTATTGTGCTTTTTTCCCTAAAACTTGAAACAAACCTCGTCTGAAATGTAGGTTGTAACCCTCTTACATTCACAATCAATGATGACCTTATGTGTCGCCAACCAATCCATCCTGAGTATGACATCGAACTCCGTCATCTCGATGACCCTAAGGTCAACGGTAAGCTGAGTTCCTTCGATCTCCAGCTCACAATCCCGACATATCTTCTCAATACAAACTCTATCTCCTAGGGGTGAACTCACATACATGGGCTCTTTCAGAGTCTCGGCCTCTAAGCCTAAGTCTTGTAGGCATGTTGTAGCAATAAAAGAATGTAATGCACCAAAATCAAATAATATTCTAGTCCATAATCTAGAGAAAATAAATGTACCCTGAATTACCGACTGATCTGCTAATAAAGTTTGTGGTGTGATGGCGAAGACTCGTCCCTAGGTCCCTGAAGTCCTCGCTTAAAAGTCCTGTCCCCAGCCTCGGCCTATGCCCTGAGCCATCTGGCTTGATTGTGGATTCCCCGCTTGTGAAGTGGTAGGGACTTGTGCTGCACCCTGAAACTGGAACTAATTTCCCCAGCCCATGGTGGGATAAAGAGGAATGAAGTAGGTCTGTGGATGCCCCACTGATAATTGAGACTGAGATGTCCTGTAGCTCTGGGATTCCTGTCTCTGAGGACACTCTCTTTCAAGTGGCCTAACTGGTGGCAATAGTAACATGTCTGTGGGCCTCTTTGTTGTGTGCCCCTAGAATTCCTCTCACCTTACGAAGATTGACCATGGCCTTGGCCTCGGCCATGTCCTTGTGGGGTAAAAATTCTCTGTGATCCCTGTGAGGTGAAAATTCCCTGTAATCCCTATGAGGTTTTTGATAGAGTTAAAACACAAAAAATTTGGACCGAAGAAACATATTGAGGATTAAAATAACATAGAAATTAGGCTTAATGGACACAAATGACATAGTAACTCTGTAGTTAACTCAAAAACATACATTCAATTGATTAGAGAAAGGAGTCACCTGAAACCTCCGCTGCAATTCAAGCACCATACGAGGATCCAACTCAACGTCAATCACAGACTTGTCCACTTCCAAAAACTTCTTCGTAAGATTATCCATGCCTGGATCGATCTCGAGAATGACATCAGTGCTCTTGATGCCTGATTTCTGGATGATGGTGTCTATCAGAAGTGGGGTTCTTCAGTATGTGCTGACCTTTTGACTTGTGGAACGGTATGCTTCCCTGGTAGTGACGCTGTAGATTTTTCTTCCTGATTTTGCCACCCGTCATGCTTGGGTTCTGTGAAAGGGCTAAGGTTTTTCTTTCAGTGGAGATCGATAGGGTTTAAGGGTGAATAAAAAATAAAGTCTAAATAACATATTTAAATATTAAATAAATAAAATATATGATAAAAACATGCCACCTTATTTAATTTTATTTTTTGGGTAATATTATTCAATGTATTGTGAATGAAAGGAGAAGAAAAGGAATATACTCCTCCTAATTTTTTGCACCATTTTTAACATATTATTAGGAGTAATACTAAATCTATATTTTACTTATAAATGTTAGCATCTGCAAAAAAAATTTTGATTTCCTATTTTATCCCTAATTATTATAGTAAAGTCAATTATACCTATCTATATATTTGTATCTAATTTTTATTTTTTTCACTTATTTGACTTTCAACTTGTTTTGAACTCTTTTATAAGGACTTCTAAATTATTTTAAACTCATTTATTAGTAATACAGTTATATACAATTATCTATATCTATATGAAGAAGTAAAGTCCTAAGTATGTTAAATTATTATACACATGTAGTTACCAAATTAAATTCTATGGTCAAATATATGTTATATTTTATTTTTTGATATGCAATAAAATAATAATATTATAAGAGATCTAATCAATCTATTTAACAAAAATAAAAATTAATAATTTTATAATATAATTAGATGTGCAAATATTTAAAGAAGCCGAAGAAATACCTAAATAAATTACATATTAGTTACTTAAAAATTTATAGAATAAACTAATAATTAAGTTTAGTAATAATTAAATATGAATTAATTATTTGACACCTAATTTATTATTTAATTTAATTACATAAAATTCACTTTTTTTATAAAAATAATATTATTTAAATTCATTTACGTATAACGCACGTCGTGCATTGCTAGTTTTGAAAAGTGCAAATATAGGCAAGACTTTTGCAGTTAACTCCATTTTAGGGATCTTCCAATTAGGTGTTCGAAAATTGAAGAAGCTGTTTGACAATAAGATGACAACATTGAAAAGAGGCTATGAAAATCCAAAGGGTTTGAAGTTGAAAATACTGACACTGATTCAAGGTTATGAAAATTCAAACATTTAACCTTTGTCAAAGACTCTTATGGGCTTGCACTTTCAAGCTCCCGTGCAACACTTAAACAACAACAAACTCTCTAACTCTCTTGAAAGTGTTGAGTAAGCTATCTAGCCTAGCTAAGCTCGAAATGCTAGAAAAACACAAGGAGCGAGAGCAAAAAAGTTTTGAGAGAATGTAGAAGTGTATAGCTTAAGAGAATATACAACTTCAGATTTAGTGAGTGCAAATGAGACCTCACCCTTATTTATAGGGCTTTGGCATTACAATGAATGACTAGGATCATTCCAAGTGTCAACTATCTAAGCTACCTCTAGAATTTTCTACCAAAATATCTAGATATTTACATATACAAGAAACTCTAAAATTCTCGAGCATTCTCTAGACATTTCTATACTTCTTTCGGTTTCTCTACAAGGGCGTAGCTAGAAAATCTTCCTAAGGTGGGTACTTAATTTTTTTTCTACTCAGTAAAATTAAAATGATACACTAATTATATACATCATATTTGACATTTAAAAGTTCTTTCAAACAAAAATTGTTATGCATGGTTTATACAAGCAAAATATAGAAAAAAGATTATTTACAATTCTTTATATAATTACAATCATTTATAATTTCAACCAATTTTCACATGTTAAAATTATATTATCAGTCTCGTAATTATTATCCATTCGAAATCAAGTTTTCACACTTGTTAGAGTTCAAAATTATCTCCCTACAATAACAGATGTAACTGGTAAAATTAATGACAAATCCACAAGTAAATAAATCAATAGATATGTTATATATTTTGTAATTAATGCTCAAGTATACATCTCTGATATAGTTGTCAAGGAGGTAAAAAAGTGCTAAGACCAATCTAGTTTATCAAATGTGTATATCAAATATCAAATCTTTTCATCCAAATTATGTAGCAGATTCAATATTATATTAAATAAAAAGGGCACCTACATTACTCTTTTATTAGAGAGGAATTCATTCTTTTAAGTTTCTAGAGTTAAAACGCAATCACCTACATTCTTTTAAGTTTGAAAGTATTCTAGAGTTGAAAGCATGTTGGAGAGAATTCGGGTAGAATGGAATTTGACATTACCTCAGTATTTGATCTATAAATTTTTACCCCAAAGTTTGATTCTTCTAATTTTTTTATATTAAAAATTAGATTTCAAGAGTTACAAAAGTGTATTTCATGAAAATTTCCTCAATCGACTTATAAATAGGTAAAAATTGCCTTGGAAATTTAGGCAGAAACAGGTTTTACGTTCGAACATGAATTGACGTTCGAACGTGGATTAGATGCAGAATCGCAAGTATGACAGAACCTAAAATGTTGGTAGCAAAGTCCATTCGAATGCCAATCTCTATTTGAACGTCAATCTCTATTTGAACGCCAATGTCCATTCGAACATAGATGCGCGATATCTAGCGAACATTTTTCAAGGTTTTTTTATGTTTTTTACCCTATAAATACTTGAAGGATGTTTTTTAGTTTATTTTTTTAGCATCTTTCAACTCTAGGTGGCTAAGGAGAAATTAGAGAATAACAAGGGGAGATATTCCGAAGGATTTACGCAAGGATAATCATAATCAAACACGTTAGAATCAAGATTCAAGGACATTAAGGAATGAGATTCTTCTTGAATTCTTTCATTGAGACTTAGGTGTACTACATAGGTATGTTTTTTGATCTTCTTGATGATTATATGTTAAATAATTGTTAGTTATTGATTTTCTTCCGATTGAAAAGTTTGTTTTAAACAAAATACATGTTTTATATTCAAGAAACTCTTGTTCTTGATTTTCAAAATCCTAATTTTGCTAAATATACGTTTTTATGCGTAAAATACATTGGTTCTTGATTTATAAACTTCAAATCTTAAATAAACCATGTTTATATTCGAATACTCATTTATCTCTAAGAAATTGAGTTTTTTGGGCAAAACCCTATAAGTTTTGAAATCGCAATTATGAAGGTTTTCTTGATACAATCTCTTGCAAATTCCTCCATTCTTGTACATTGAGAATTGTGAAAATTGTGATACATGCATTTTGATGGAAAATTGGGATTGGTTGAGTATACAATTTTTGATAATGTTGTGATTTTTATCTTTTGTATGGTTTGGGTGCGATAGATTTGGATTGCCTTTGAAAGTTACCGTAGAGTGTTAGAGGCTAACTTATTCCAGTGGGGGTGAGATAGTTGCCTAACATTCGTAAGGGGTTGTCTTCTTCAGAGGTCATCTATTATTATTCACGTAGGTCTGAGGTTGATGAACGATATACCTTTCTCAGAAATTTATTTGTCAGTGATGTATGAGACAGTACACGCCATTCCTAAAATTATTTATGATATGACCTTGCAAGAAATGATTGAGATTATTTGTGTTTATGGTGAGTGAATGAGGAGGGTTCGTTGTATAAATTCATGAGAAGCAACCAACTTACAAGAGGTGGGATACATGAGACACTTGAGATGATGTTTACTGAATTATTCTCTATTTATTCTAATTCCTAAATGTTTTACTTTTGTTATTGAATTAATGTAATTCGTAAACTTGAGATCATTACAACTGACATTATTTTACTTCCAAAAATTATATATGCTATTTTTTAAAAGAGATTTCGCTGCTTTACACTTTAAAAATTTTGTTTGGATTTGAGAGGAATTTTGTACGGGCTTGTACTCACCCCTTACAACAACATTTATAGATTTTGGCATAGAGGAGGATGTTGAATTGACTGAACAGGTGGATTTTGGGACCAAGTTCAATCAAGATGGCGATGAACAAATATACATTTTTTGTTGTAAAATAAAATATAAGAAATTTAAATTGTAATCTAAAAATGGACATGCATTGACATAGACAAAAAAATTAACGGAAGCTAATAGAAGAGTCACATTGCAATATTTTTGATACATTAAAAGTGTAATGTAAGAAATTTAATTTTTGAGATTCCAAAGTGAAAAATTTAAAATTTTTAGGATGCAAAGTGCAAAAAGCCCACAATAGAAACGTCGGCGTATTTACTGAACAGTTCTGTACCAGAAGTCCAGGACGCGAATGTTCTCGATCAACCATCCGCTCACCATTGTCCATTGAAACCCTCGAAACACCCAGAGCATTGTAGATCAGGTGCCAAACAATTCCCTGTCGCAGATATCAGCAGCAAGCTTCGATACTGTAATTCCATCACAATAGAGCAGTCGATTGGGACTATTGAAATCAATTGGGGAGTGAATCTCTGATTGCCCATGGAGTCTTCTTCATCTTCATCAGTTATAACTCCGGAAGACGTGTTGGAGTCGTTGATGAACGACGGTACGATCGATGCCATCCGGTTGAAGATTATCACTCAGCTCAAAGCCAACGTATGGAGATTTCTTTTATTTTTGATTAATTGGCGTCTTCACAAAACACGCACACATACACACAAATATATGCATATATATATATATATATATATATCTGTGTGTGTGTGTGTGTGTGTGTGTGTGTGTGTGTGTGTGTGTGTGTGTTTGGGTATATATATGTGCAGCTTTGAGACAGCCCTTGACAGGGGAAATTGATACCTATTGAAGAACATCCATTTGTAATTTCTGGGTTAAATCTAACCTTGTTCGGTTTGTTGGTCTTCTGGATTGTTTCGAACTACCCAGTATTTTAAAATACAATTTTTTTTGAGGGAAATGTATTCCAGTTTGGAAGTCAGTACTGTTTTTCAAGTGAAGGGCCCTAATACTGTGCTTCCTGTTTATAGGAGGAGCTGAAGAACACCACCATTAAGATGGTGGAGCAGAGTAAGGTTCTTAATACTCCTGGGGCGGAGAAACAGACCAAAAGAGAGCTGTTTGACTCTCTTCGACAAGAACTCGAGTAAGTGTTACTGTTGCTCTCACCGCTTACATTTGAGGTATATCTAAGTGCTCAACTTCTGGGTTAATCTCAGAGTGTTTATTATTTTCCGTCCAACTTCTTGTCATTGGTTATTACCCATGAGATGACATTTTTGGCCTCTCTCGAACAGGCTCTTTTATTTGTTCTGGATTGAAGATCCTCAGTCTCCTATTGAGACGTATTTCCAAATGGCTCATGGAAAATCAGGCATGACGCTCATATTTGGGTCATATACAAATAGTGACTCAGAAGTCCTGCATGTGGACCCATTGTGCAATTGAGAAGCGTTTTGCCTACCGATTCACTCGATAGATATGTTTTATTGAATGTTATTTTTGAGAAAATGCTATGATGGTGGAGAACCTTGTTTTTTGGGTGTGGAAAATACAATACATCAAACTAGTGCATGTCACTATTATTGTAGCCGAGATTGGCAATCATCTCCTAATAACTGGAGTACTTGACCCTGTGACGGTGGTGATAATGTACATGAGTTGTTAACAAGATTGGTGGTTGTGTCACGTACTATGTCATTGGGCATATTAACAAGCTTTCAAAACTGTTTAGATTCTAGAGAGAAAAGAGAGAAAGAAAAAGGGGAGTGACTTGCTTACATTGGAATTGTAGACTAGGTCTATATATGTTAATGAATTAGATGTTATAGAAGTAGCTGTACTAATAGTACCTAATGAAAATATTACTTTTATTCTTGATTTCTATGTAGATGAGATAGTGATTATTGGTTATGACACTTAGAGGGTATTGATTTGTTGGAATTCCATATGAGTATATAAATGGAGAGGCTTCCGACCACATAACAAACCAACTTTTGGGTAGCCTTACTATTTCTATATGAGGAAGCACGGATTTGTATATGAAACATGAATATGATGCGACACGGACACACCATTTTTCAGAAAAATAAGATACGGACCCATCCCAGACATGCTAGATAATATGTATGGGTGATTATATTTACCTCCCCTGAGGTTTGTCCAAATGTCAAGGAGACCACGCAGCCCTTGTCAGTAACGACCGTTCGGTTAACTTGACGGGTTTTGTGAATTGAAGATGTTACCCTAGAAAGTGATATATATTGGAGATTGGCCCCAACCCTCCCATTTGCGATTCTGTCATATCAATTCCTTTTTACCAAACGTTTCACCCCTTGCCAACTCTCTCTCCCTCTCCCTCTCCCTCTCCCTTCCTCTTATTGTCTTTTTGTAATTATACACGTATTAGTTCTTGAAAAGCGTAAATGGTCATCAAATACATGATCCTCATAAACCGATTTTGAGGCACGGTACTTCATTTTTCCATATCACTATTATTACTTTATTCATTCATTCTGCACATTGCAGATTGCTCCATCTTCTTCGCGGCAGTTGGTCTATATTTTTGTCTCGGCTGATTTTTGAATATCCAATAGAATTGGGTTGAGGAGCATGCTTTGCAGCCCAAAGGACACCAAGATGCAGATTGAAACATTCATTGTTTGTGAGCCTCAATGAGGCATCATAGTATTGGTGCCAGTGGTACATTTTCTCAAACCAAGAGATGCCGAGCTACAGAGAGATATGCTTATTGCCTAAAGGATCCCTATGAAAAAACCACAGTGGCCTAGGGTCTTACATCACGTGGCATCAACTTTATTTACCACTTATCAGTGGCCCATTTGCCCACGGTCTCGTCCAAGCTTCCCCCATGTGGCATATGGTGCCCTTGTAGCAGGTGCTTAACAATTACACTCCACAAAACTAGTCTTCTCTCATTGAATGAAGTGTAGGACCTTAGGTTTATTACTGACTCCGTACGACTCTTTCTAGTGGACTAGCGCCAGCAGCTAAGTAGTGATATGCCGTTTCCATGATTTTTCGATGTTAATGTAGCTCGTGTTTTGTAAACAAGGAGAGTTCCTATCTGCTGAATTACAGATCCATGGTTCATTTTTCTCAATCCGGTACCATCTCACTAATTGCTTCCTTCCCTTTTCTGAATCTAGTTCTTATACTTCATGTAATAAAACTGGAATGGAAATTCCTAAAAAGTTACTACTCTGAGGAGGTTAATTGGATGCACATTTTTTCTTCAACTCTCATCAGGATTTACACTGTTAAAACCCAGTTTCTCTTATGCCTAATTTAGATGTTCAAAAGCCATCTATTGTAAGGTAAGCCAATTCTTGTATTTTGCTGCAAATATTCTTGTGGTTCTTATGTTCTGCATTTTTTTTCTTAATGTCCTGCAGAACTTCAGTGCTTGAGAAAGCCTCTAAGTCAGTTTGGGAGCTGATTTTGGACAACAATGGGCTGGGGAAGGAAATAAATGAAACAGTGGAGAAAGTATTTTGTCGATTGAGTGGCCGGGAACCTCCTTTATTTCCTCAAAATGTTGAGTCCAAATCGGAGAAAGAGAAACAGGACAGCGAGGATGGCAAAGGAAAAGAAAAGGAATATGAAAAGGAGAATTCGAACTCTAGATCAAAGAAAAGGAAGTTTGCACCGATGAATATGGACGAGAGTGCAGATGAAGTTGCAAGCAGGTCCAGCAATATTCCAGCTGATTCTAGCAAATTGCCTCAGCCAAGTGTGACAAATTAACTCTTTCTGCAAATTGACTATGATTATTCTCATTAGTAAGGCTCTATTTTTATTAACCACTTTAAATTTATGAAGTTATCTTCATTGACCACTTTGTTGTCAGCAGTACACTAGTGCAACACAATTGATTTATTAGGTTTCTTTGTGAATGTTCAAGTGACGAATGATTTTTAAAGTCTTTTGTTGCTTTGATTTCCCTGAAGCATCAACCTTCCAATGGTTGGATGCCATATAATTGCCATTAGTTATTAATTGTGTCTAGGCGTCTAGTCTTTTATTAGGTAGTATATTTTTGGTTGATGAGTCTAGCTGACCTAGCCCTCTAACTTGATTTCATCAATTAACAGCCTCCACATGTGTGCACGATTGTTATTCTCCATCATAGCAGCATGGCAGTATAGATCTTGAGAGTTCAAGGTTGCCTTGAAGACGTTGGACTGAAACCGGTGTCCAATGTTACATCATGGCATCATAGCCCTTTTTGTTGAGCTGAGCTCGGGTGTTGGTCTGTCTACAAAGGCTAATGCTGCACAACACCACCAACTTAATGTACTTGGTTCTTTGTGGCTCTGCCATGGTCATCCTCATGAGAGCCAAGGTGTTGTATCACCTAATTTGGAACAGTTTTCAGCACGACATTGGTCCGTACAATATGGACTATGGTGCCATACACACTGAACACGCGTTTGATGCTTGGCAGGTTTAACACCCCTGGCCTGATGTGGTTAAGCACCTAGTTTTCTTAGGTTATATTGGATCGTTGGGGTCCAATTGAATCCAACCGAACACGCCCCCATTCTTATTAAGGTAATAGAATTGCACTAATCAATCTACACTTAGTTTTCTTTCCATTGCTTGCCTGGGGTATTGGTGGTGTCTTTGAGCTGTTCCTTGGGTTGCCTTGTCTTCCCCTCAGACCAACACCCCAGACTCTCTGTCAGTATCCATCTCCATTTTCAGCTCTTTGTCAATATTTTTTAAAGGATATACCAGTTGTATGGCTATATTGATTTGTTGTCATTGATACTTCATCATAATAGATAAACAATAGAACAAGTCTACAAATGCAATTCACTGAGTGAAATAACCAAACAATGAGACCCCCCCAAAAAAAAAAGTCGGAAAAACTAACCAAAAGTTAAAAGAGGGAACTGAAAGCTGCCTGATCTTCCCAGTTTGGATGTTGTTCGATCAGAATTCAGATGTTTCTCCTAGCTTGAAGAGATAGGAAGGTAGTGGGTCTTATATTCTTGTCATTATGTTGCATATGTTTTTATTATTGAATCATGATATGAGATGTGACACAGTGACTGCATGAACATGTTCTTCTTTTTTCTTTTTCCTTCTGTTTTCTGCTGTTTTCTAGGCAACCAACCAGAGGGCTGGGCTTTGGCTTGGTGTTTTGGTCCCTCGAACAGAAGATCCTGGTTCCACCCCCAGCCAAGAGCCTTGGCCGTTGTACAAGATCTGCTGTAGGAGTAACTCATTACCTTCAAGGTGGAATTTCTACAACATGGGCATTGTTGTTAGCGATGTTTATGCAGTAACATAATGGCTAGGAGGATCTAGAAGGCTTAGTGGGTTTTCCGGTCTAGCAGTGAGTACTGCACTTTTTCTCTCCCAATGAAACAGCTTCATCTCCACTTCTGTGGGGCTTCCAGGATTGCAAAATGGTACCTCATCAACTTATGAACAGATGTAGAATGTTTTGTAAAACTATGCATGCATGCATTAATTAATCTTGTTCATCCATTGTATGATGGACCTAGGATCTGGAACCCTTAAAATGTCTGATCTGAACCAATTTGTTTTGTAGAATCTAGATTAAAAAGAATTATGCACGATGACAGAAGTTTTAAGATTTAGAGAGGGGATCATAACTTCGAGTCAAATCTTAGCTCATGACTTGGCATAAGCATTTCTATTTACTGCTCTGCCAACTCGTATACTTGTCCAAGTCACCTACTTGTTAATTAGCACGTTTGTCATCATTTGTTGTTTTTTCTATTTCTTACCTCTGCAAATTTTGTTCCATGCTTGGCATTTACTATTTCAAGTGTTTAATGGAGTTTAAAATTATTTATCATTTTTCTTGTCAAAATTTTTTGAGAATTGTTAATGTATTGCTTTTTTTCTCTTTCTTTGTAACAGATTGTTGATGGTCTACAGACTCGGGGTTCAAGAATGAACTCTTTCATGTAGTATAATTATTTGAACAGTCGGATGACTGTTAATTGTTATGACACATTTTGAAATTGGATGTCTTGTACAAAGTTCAGGATATTGAAGGTTATTTATTTTATTTATTCAATACTTGTGCATAAATATTTAGGCATCATGGGGTTTGCTTCTGTTAGATGTTGATTAAATACATGGGATTTGAATTTTGTTAGGAAATTCACTTTTTGAAAAAGTTTTCAAAAAACAAAAAATTGTAACGAAATAAGCTTATGACAAATGATTTTTGCCTTTTTTTTAGACGGTTCTTTTCAGTGCAAATGATTTTGCCTCTCTTTCCAAGATGATCTCTTTTTTGTTTGGCAAATTTTTTGCATATTTGCGGCTACATTTTTGTTTTGGCTCAAACTTTTTTTGTATTTTATTACTTTCACCTTTTTGTCATTTTCCACGATGATTAAATATGTCCAAAATAATATTTTTTGATAGATATATTTTTTAATTTTACTACAACGTCATGAAGGAAATAGACGACATTGTTTATGTTTCGAAACTATAGATCCCAAAATCTGTCCATTGGGATGGTTGATTGGAGTTATGCCTCAACCATCAATGGAGGTGTTCTTGCAAGACAAGTCTAGGATTGGAGGGTTCCAGTGGTCGACCTTTAGATATTAAAATTAGAAAAATATGATTGAGAGTGATTGTATTTAGTTGGGAATAGTTAATTTACCTTGATGATGTTTAACTTGGTCTTTTTATAGACAAAAAGATTGGATTGTTGAAAGATTCTGAGCTGTTATTTGAATGGGGCATCATCAAAAGTGGAATAGATGATGGTGTCCTCTAGTTTGGATATCTTAACTTTTTTTATCTTAATTGGTTTGAATTAGTCAAAGTGTGCAGAGCCACGGTAGCCACAGTGTTGGTGAGTAAGGAGCTATGGGTTGGACCTTTCTAAGCTATGGAGCTCCTCTGTCGAGCTTATGTCTAATTTACCATTATTAGTTGTTTGTTAATTCAAACTTGTAAGTTGCACGTGCCATGAATTTAATGTAATTGTTTGTTAGCGCATAGGGAAGTAGGAATGACGGTCGTGTGTACACAATCGCCAGAGAGCCGTTGTGGGGTCTGTATATAAAATATTCTTTCCCAATGCTACCTATCACGCCTTTGAGAGCCCTAAGAATTCTGGTACACCCTTCCTTCTTCATCTTTCTCTTTTTTGGTCTTTTTGTTTTATTAAAACTCCATATCTTGGAGCATATAGGTTGGAGCCATACTTTTCAGTTTCATTTTATTGCTTTAGTTTTCTTTGGTGGAAAAACTTCAATTTTGATCATCTTGAATTCTTCGTAGATAGGTCCATTTGAGCTCAGCTAGAATCTGTGCTTGATTTTTGTCTTTCTTTGTTTATTAGCATCCCTAATCGTTCCCTTCCACCAAATTTGTATATCAATCATCGTAGCTTTCCTTTTAATGCGACTGATTTATAGCACACACCTTTTGGGTGTACTCCAACATTTGTTTCCCAGGCCGATAAGGCCAACAAGGGCTTTGACGCCATTCTGGAGATTGACTCTTTGTCTCTTAAGGTAGGAGCCAAGAACTATCATAGATACCTTTATGAGGATGCCCTTCAAGAAACTAGGGCTTTATACCAAATTTCCACCTATGTGTGCCTTAGGGCCCTTTCCTCTAATGAAACTATCGATTCTTTTGGCCCTAACGAAGTTTGCTTTTATAAGTCCATCTTTGAGGTTGGACTTCGTTTCCCAATGTCTAGGTATATTAGGGAAACCCTCCACTTCCTGAACCTTGCTCTTGCTCAATTGACCCCTGAGTAACTGGAAGTTCTTGATGGGCATAGGTGTTATCTGGGTTAAGGTCAGTGGCTTTGGTGTATAGCCTACTCTTTTCGAGCTCATGCATTGTTATAAACTCACCCATTGAATTGGGTAAGGCTTGGGGTGGTTTTACCTTTCAAAGAGGGAAGGGTCAAACTTACTGACATGTTACTCTTCCAATGTGAAAGAGTGGAAAGATAAGTTTTTCTCTGTATCTGGACCTGGCTGGGAATTTGGGCCATTAGAGGCCCTTTCTGGCAGAACCTTTTTGGTTCCTCGTCTATGGGGATCTCCTATACCCTCTCTTTGTAAGTAGATATTCTTTGGTACAAATCAACATGCAATTTGCTGAATTTTCATCTTTTGCTTTCTTCTAATGCAAGTAAATCAAATCCTCTACCTCCCGAATTGAAGCTATAGGTCAAGAAAACTCTTGACTACCCCCACCAAAGATCTCTCTGATCTTGTGAGCGACCAAACGCTATTTGAGTGTCAGCTAGGTCTTTCTCCTATTGTCTCTAATCCTCTAGTTCTAGCAATTTCATCCTCCCAAGGTATAGCTTTTGACCTGTGGTGGTTCTTGCTCTAGCTTGGACATATTTTGATTCACACTCCCTTCTTTTTTAGCCCTGGCTTCTAAGTCGGTTGACAAGAAAGTCCTCCAAGAGGTTGTGGCTAGGAGGGCTTTTAATGTCAGCTCACCTCCTCGTAAGAGGCCTATTAGAGATAGGAATTAGGATTGACTAGTCCTATCTCTCTGTGATTCTCCACCAGATTTGTGATAGAAAACAATCGAAACTATTTAGCTTTTTACTCATCTTTGTATTTGTCATACTATAAATGTATGCGCCAATGTACTGAAAACCATGAATTAATAAATTAGTAGATCCTTTTGGAGTTCTTATATGGTATCAGAGCAAAATCCTAGCTCTTTTGCTCATTTCACTACTTTCACTACTAACTTGATGAAACTAATTACCCCTTTTGGGTCTCTCAAATTACACTGTATCTTCGCGGTCACCAAGTGCTTGGCTATGTTGATGGCTCTATCCCTTCTCCACTAGAACAAATTCAATCTGGTTCGACCACGACGATTAATCCTGAATTTTTCAGTTGGAAATGCCAAGATCAATTTCTATTGGGCTGGCTCCTTTCTTCCTTAACAAATGATGTCCATGCCCAAGTTATTGGACTACACATATTCCTTAATAGATGATGTTCACGCACACGAATCCTCTAATTTCATATGGAACTCCATGCCATAAAAAGGGTTCAGATTCAATTCAAAAATATTTCTACAAAGCCAAGAATATCTCCCATCAACTTTTCATGGCAAATCGTTTGATTTTTGACGATGATCTCATTTATACCTTCTATGTGGTCTACCATTTGAATATGGACCTTTTTGTACCAATATGGAAACCCGCGCAAACTCTATGTCTCTCCCTGACTTATTGGGCCATCTTGTTTTCAAAGAATTTTGTCTTCCCCAAGACATTGCTGCCTCTATCATTAATCCAGCAGCCCATTTAGCTCAATGCAGCATCAATATTCCATCCACTCCTTCGGAACCAAGGCACCACCAACAATAATGGGGTGGTAAATGTGGTGGACATGGTGGCAATAACCGTGCTTTTGGTCGTCACTACCACAATAACTCCAATCACAACCCATTTCACGGCTCCAATGGTAGTCGCGGTGTTTACCGTGGTTCTCACAGTAGCTTTCACATTGGCTATAGTTTAGGTTCTACTCCCAGTAATTACAACCTATTCGTTCTGTTTGTGAAGTATGCAATCATGTTGGTCAAACTACTCCTCAAGCGGCTTCTCATACCTATTGTGCGTCTTCAGACTTTTGGTACCCTGATTTCGGCGCCACCCATCACCTCACATCCAATTTATCCAACCTGGATATTTGTTTAGAATACAACCACAATGGCACAATCTAAATCGGTAATGGCGCAGGTTTGCAAATTTATCACACTGATTCTTATTCATTTTGAACTCCCACTTTGTCCTTTATTTTAAATGATATTCTACATGTTCCCCATGTTGAAAGAGGAGGATTATTTGGTTATTTATGTTGGAAGGATTTTTGGAAGAGGGACAAAC
>CM042189.1:25583218-25612943 GCA_023539305.1 Ilex asprella
ACTTTTATAGACATCTTCTAGAATCTAAGTATTCTAGAACTCTTCTAGAAACTACATACATCTTCTTCCAAAATATCTTTTATTTTGGGCTTTTTGTATTGGGCTTCATCTTTTGAACCAAATCAAGTTTATACTTCAACACCCCATGTCAAATGCAATCTTCTCTCCATGCACACATTTGCTCAAGATTATAGTTATTGGTTTGACTTTCACCCATTTCATTTATGTGTTAAGGACATCTACACGGGAAAAGTTTTGCTTTGCGGCCTGAGCTGTAATGGCCTCTACACCCTCTAGCTTCCTACTACTACAAATAAAGTCACCTTACTTCATGATGCAATTGATCGGTGGCACCAAAGACAGGGACATCCAGCTCTTCGCTGTTCACATTGTTGAGCACAAAATATTGCATAATTCATGACTTATCCTGATCACTTTGTACCTTTGCTTGATGTTTATATTTACCAATTATTTTGAAATTTTGATTTAGTGTGTAAATTTGTGTTTGTAGGTGAAAAGGGGAGAAGAAAGAATGCTTTAGATTCAAATACAAATGTCATGTGAAAGCATGGGAAAGAAGCGAATTGAAACAAGGAGACACAACAGAGAAATCAGGAGAAGATCCTAATGTACGGGTACAACTTGTACCAGTTCATCAAGTTGTAGAAACTCAATGTAACGATTCATCATCATAAATTCATAAGAAAAACGTTGTACTGATTCATCATCCTTTGTACTGGTTCATCAACTTTCAAAAGTTTTATAGAAATATGTTGTATCGGTTCATCAAACTTTTGTATCGGTTCTTCACACAAATAAGGCACACAAGTCCCGAGTTTTCATTCGGTTTCTGTGAAGATTGCTCTATCCACCTACACACTTCATGGTAGGGTTCCAATACCAAGGAAACACTCTTTTGATTGATTGATGACACCTCCAAAGCTTTACATGAAAACTCCAATTGGACGATGGTTGTGGCAGGAACGAAACTTTTCTGAATCCACCACCCACACCTCACAACTTGGCCAATGAGGAGGAAGAATGCATGAATTCTACTATATAACACTTCTATACACATTTGGAGAGAGAGCTCTTAGTTTTTGCCTTTGTTTTTAGTTCTACATTGTGCGAGTTTGAACTTGGCGTTTAGAAGCAAAACTTATTGAAGCTATTTCCTTTAAATATTGTTGTTTGTTTTCCTTTGATTTGCATGTTGTTTATCACCGATTTCGGTTTGATGGGTTTTATTTTTGGCTAAGTTTCGGCGTGATCTGAGGGAGGATTCTCACTTGTAGTCGAGCATTATTGATTCTATAATGTGTTCTAACCATGTAGTATGCTTTGTAGGTGGGAAAAACCAATTTTGGAAACTCGTGGTTATGTGACCACTTTGATTTGTTGTCAACGGATTTTCCAACACGCATAATGCTCAAAGATTATATATACATCAAAGTATTTACATTTTTAGCTAGTATTTTCTATCCACAAAACTACATATTGTTCAAATTTGATTTTAGTTGAATATTTTTCATCCGAGTAATTTTGAATATGAGTTTCGATAAGTTATCGAGAATCAATAAGCTTGATTATGATGAGTTAATTTTCGAGGATTGACCTGATTGCTTTTCATTTGATTTTACTTCCTTATTGCTACTCTTAGTTTTCATTTTCTGTGTAATCACATCACCATTTGGATTGTCATTGTTCCCTGAGAAGATGACCTCGGATTTTCAGATTTACTACACTACATACATTTCCTATGCTTGAGAAACACATTAGAAATATTTTAGAGGAGCGAGCATAATTTAGGATACACAATTAAATTATTCTGGAAGACAAATCAATTTTGGGAGAGAAAGCATTGTTGAAGGAGGCAATCATTGGAAATACAATTGATCAAACATTTTTGGTGCCGTTGTTAGGGAACAATGGTTTAATTAAAAGGTGATTCGGATTAATGGCTGGTAAATCTTGTGATTTTTTTCAGGAGCCCAGGTACATTCTTCTGCTGTAAATTATTGATTTTTTTAATTTTCTTTGTAAATAATTTTCTATGTTTTGAAATTCTTTTTATATGGTGTCAAATGATTCATTTATGAAGTATAGGTATGAGATATTTGCTAAGTATGCACATATCACTGACGATTGCCATTCAATTCCAATGATTCAAAAGTTTTATTGGGATTAGTCTAATACAATACCAAATTCTTAATAACTTTACCCCAATCATTTGGAAGGGGGCCACAAACATTATCTGTTATCAGTGCATCTCACAGAACCACAACAGCCCCTCTAATATCCCCCATATCACGACCCACAAGAAAAGAGTTTAGAAAATATTATGGAAGAATTTATGCAAACCCAGCAACTATCAATGCCCAAACGAGCTAAGATTTTGAAAAGTTAAAAGACCTCCTTAAAACATTGAGCATGACAGTTAGTACTTTGAAACAAGAACAACAAGTTGAGCATGGCCAATGTAGTGGGAGTGATTCTTTTCCTAAACTACTATCTGAGGATAAATTCATTGCCACTCTTGATAATGAAGAATTAAGTGACATTATTATTTCATAAGAGGCTAATGAGCCCAATGACTTTTCAATATCAAAGATATTTATGAGATTTAATCTATAAGCTTGGTAAAGGTACGATGGTTGAGTTGAGTGCCACAATTGGTAAGGATCCATTTGGTACATCAATCTTGCATTTGCATAAAAATATATATCTTTCTTTTATTGAATGCTCCAAAGGTATGTCAGGTGTATGAGTGGATGGCTAGATTAGAGGAGTTGCTTAGACATCATATTTATAAGCCATTAAAAGTAAATTGATGCATATTCAAATTCGAATTTAAGCCGAATTGATTGTAAGCTCATATATTTTCTTTGTACATAGTAGTTAGAATTTATATCTTGTGTTTTATTTTTTTGGGTTTTTTTGTTTCACTCTTATTAAGTTTATTTTATTTTAATTATTTTTTTTGTGTAGTTTCTTTGTTATTTTGCAGCTTGCAGTTTTTGTTTTTGGAGCTTAGTGCCAGGTGTTTTCTTACTCTTATTGTCTTCATTTTTGTCATTACCTAACTGTTTTTGCATTGAGGACAATGAATGGGTTAAATTGGCGGGTAAGGAGTGCATCATTATCTTATGTGACACCACCATGTTCATAGTATAAAAATAGAAAATTTGAAAAAAATGGGAAAATTTTGAAAAAATAAGAAGAAACAAAGTATTCGATTTGGACTGAATTATTTTCTCTTAATTAGCATGAGATTTTTAATTATTCAACTTGAATCTTGAGTTATTTGCATGTTAACACATTATAGGAGTTCATTCTATATCTATGTATTATGTATATGTTTTCATATGAAACTTAACTTACGTGCACCACGAGCTTGCTAATTATTCCAATTTATTGAATGAATTTCACATTTTAAAAGACTTGACATCTATAGTGGGGATGAATGTGTTTTTGTGCCATTATTTGGTGGAGGGTTAAAATACATTTACTCAAAAGTTATTCTTTCAAATTCAATCTTTTTCAATAAACTCATTATTTTTGTTTTAGTTAGTGTAAAACAGGTAGTTGATTATATCTCAATGCAAAGAGTACCTTGCCATGCATTCCTTAGAAATAATGTTAGGCCATCTAGGATTAATTTGAGCCTTAACCTATTCTTTCTTAACATCATCCGTAGTAGCCGTGATTGAACTAATGCAATTTTTTTTTACCACATGATTTACCAAGTCAAGTATAAATGTGTTTATCTTAACTTAGTTATCACAAAATTGATTTTTTTGACAATATTGAAGAAGAGAATGGTGGTTAGGAAAGGAAAAAAAAAAGAATGAAAGAAATAAGGATGATGAGTACATGAATTTATTGCTGAAATTCAAAAACAAAGCAAAGAAAGCAAGAAAGAAAGGAAGTGCAAAGAAAATAGAAAAAGAAAAGAAATAGAAATACTTGTTGAAAGGCAATAAAAAATGGGAAAGATAGAGAAATGAATTAAGTGAGCTAAGTGATTTTCAAATCAGGAGACGTGGTTACCAAAGTTATATTCTTGGGATAATCCTTTTGAATCTTTAGACCCTTCATTTCTTTAACTTTCACCCAAAGGCACATCACAACCGGCTAAAGTCCTGTTTGATCTTGAGAATTGTGACAATTGTATGAATAAATTATGTAATCATCTATACAATGGTCCGTTATTTCGAAATCTTATGTGAGCTATACTTTGTTTTGAACAATAAGAATCCATCTCGCATATAGACGATGAGTGAAACATCACTATAACTAGAGATTCTTTGTTTTGAGAGAAAACCATTGCTGAGATTTGCATCATAGTTAAAATTGGATAGCTAATAAAGATGTGAGTTTGATTTGATATATTTTCTTCAATCACACAATCATTTTACACACACAAACGAGTTTCTAATTGAAATGTGCATGTAATGCTTTTACATCGTTAAATCTGTGGTGTAGCTTTTGTGTAAATACCTCGATTGGAAGGGAATTTTTTCTCAAATCTCATTGTTAATTAGGATATATTAATATGTTCCAAGTTTCAGGATTCATAAAAAGAAGTTTTGTAGGAACCTTCATAGAGAACCTTCACGAGACAACTCATTTACTAGGGGTAACCTAAGAGTTTAACAGCTTGTTGCACATGTTAAATACAATAGTGAATCCTATGAAAATGGTTTTTTTGTTATTATTGTTGATGGTGTAATTTCCGGTGGGTGAGCAAAGTCAGCGAATCGTGGCACTAAGGTGAGATCAGAGCTGCATGGCTCGTGGAATGGATTATGATGCGAAGGTTGATTTTTTGTGTGTGGGGATGATGACACAGGGGAAATATAGTGGTTCACTAGCTGTTGAGCTTGGTTAGTCCATTCTTCAATGGAGGTTCTTACTCCCTTTTCTTTATTGACAACTTGAATTACAGAGGAATCACGATTTTTTTTCCTCTAAGGTCTCTTTTTTTTTTGTTTGTGTCTCTCATGCCTAAATGGAGGCACTGTTCAGCATATATAAACTGATTCCTAGTTCTAAGGAGTCTATACTGAGATCTTTGCCTTGCATCCGTGGGATTTTCCTTGATTTTCGGGAGAAAATCTTTGTTGGTTGAGAGTTTTATGCCTTGATTCTAGCTTCCCGTTCTCATTCCCTTCATTTCGGGGATGCTTGTTGTCTATCTAGCTGTCCCTTTGTCATTCCAGTCGGTTTGTTGTGGTCGTGAGGCTGAGCTCTTATTCTTCGAGCTCTTCTTCCTTGTCTGACCTCCTGACCTGGGATAGAGGTCTGAGCTTACACCTAGAATTATTTTTGGGTATCATCAATTGCCCCCAACCCTTGGCCTAAGCTGGCTTTGGTAAGGGCTGAGCTATCTTTAACCGAGTTGGACAAGCACGTGGCTGATCTTAGCTTCCACGTGTATTACGTCTTCTGACGGTTCCTGGCAATCATGAATTTCTTGATTCCCATGCACGTTTCAACTCTTGTCCCTCGAGGTTTAAATGTTCGAATGGCTATCAGAACCGCCTTCCTCCTGTTCATCTTCTTCCTTTGTTCTTTGATTTTCTTCGCGATTTCGGACTTCCTTGCTTGGGGCTTTCTGATTCCTCCCTCGAAATTAAGCTTTTTGCGTTTGGTCCGAGGATTCGTAGTGCTCTCTTCCTTCGATTTGGCTCTAGGCTGTTACTTGTTGCTCTCTTATAGCTAGGTACGTCCTTTGTTCCTTTTCCTACTTCCTCCCTTGCTCTGGATCCCTCGAGTTCGAGGTGGTTACTACATTTTTGGGCCTTTCGTTTCTTTTACTTTTGGAATCGGGATTGTTGCTTGTCCCCCCTTCCCCACTTCGTTGATTGGACAACGATTGTGCGAATTCTTAGTGTTGGAGGCTTCTGTACTGATTTTAAGGTTGTTAAGGATTGTTTAGTGAACGTTTCCCCTCTCTATCGTTCTTTCAATCTTCCCTTTTCTTGTCCCATCATGTATGCCTCTTCCAGAGCCCCTCGTTCCTCGGTTTCTCTTTTGGGAGACAGGTCTACCGAGGAGGAGATCGAGTTAGGGGAAGTGGGTGAGGAAATTGATAACTTTCCTAGCGTAGATGCTCTTGGTCCCGAGGTCGATGCCAAGGAGCCCCGCTCATCATCCACTTCTGTGTCCCCCAAGCCTAGCAAAGGCAAGGGTAAGGTCAGTGGAATTGGGCTCTCTGATGATTTGTCGTATCTAGGGGCCGCCCTTAAGCAGGCCGAGCTCATAGGATCTAGTAAAGTTGACCCCTCATTACTTAGGATTTTTAGTGCCCGTTATAGTTTTCCTCCTAGTGTCCAACCCTCGTGCCCTGACAATTTTACACCTTACGTCGCTAAAGTTCACAAAAAGGTCTGCTTCTTCGAGGCTGTCTTTGAAAATGGCCTTCGCTTTCCTCTGCACCCTTTCCTTAAGATCGTTCTACAGTATTTTAATATATGCCCCTCTCAGCTTTCTCCTAATTTCTGGGGTGTCTTGGTGGGTTTCATGGTCATCTTGAAGGACCTAAAACTTGGGTTTCCTTCTCTTTCCTTGTTCCTGGACTTGTTCAATGTCAAGCTGACCTCTTCGGAAGGCTTCTTGTACGCCTCCAAGCGAGCCAATGCTAGGCAGCTTATTTCTAATATTCCGACCTCCCACAAGCATTGGAAAGAATACTTCTTCTTTATTGGGGGCACAAACTAGGAGTATGACTCTGTTGATAAGAAAGATACTCTTGGTATCCCTAGGACTTGGTCTTATCCAGAGAACTTGGGTGAGTCATTGCTTGAATCAATCGGGTTTTGCTCTGTGCATCATAGGTTTCTGAGTGTTGCTCTGCTTTTGCTGCTTTCAGGTACCAAAATTGAGCTCAGCAAAGAGGACGAAGGGGCGAAGCGGAGACTGTTGGAGTGTACTCCGAGAAGGTATTCCGAGCTCATCCAATTCCACGTTTTAGTTGAGAGGGGACTTAGTCTGCCCGAGGTAACGATAGAAGCCATGTCTCCCATCTCTGTCGTTAGACTTGAAGAAGTAACTGGTAATCTCTTTTTCCTCATGAGTTTTTTGGTGTTGTTTTTTTTGATCTGCCTAATTGTTTTGGTTCAGATCTTCCACAATGAAGCTGTCCTCTGAAAAGCTTGAGGCCAAGATCGCCAAACTGCAGAAAGGTGGAAAGGGCAGCAAGAGAAAGGCCGAGGCCAGTTCTGGCAGCATCCCTAACACCCGAGCTAAGGCTAAAAAATTACGGGGTCCTCTTCTTCTCCCGCTTCGGCTATTGACACCCGAATGCCACCCCTGAGCATCCTGCCAGATGCAGGGGTTTCTCCTTCCCAGCAACCTCAGCCCATTCCTTGCAAGTCTGATGGGCCAGGCGAAGCTTCTCCCACCTCATCTAAGGTCGAGAGGGCCTTGGGGTTCCTCTCTCAGGTTCAATCTGAGACTGTTCTATTTAGCCCATCTGGCAAAATCATCTAACCATCCCAGACAAGGTCTGGGGTTGGCAAGGGAAAGACTGTCAAGGCAGAGGGACAAGAGGATTCCTTCTTTGAGAATGTTGAGCTTACTGCCGGAGCCATGGCGTCTATCCTTTTTGATTCTGATATCGAGAGGGCTTCCTCTATACCTCTTGAAGATTCCATAGCTTCAGCTCTCCAAGGAGCTACTACCGTAAGTCTTTGCACTTTCATGCTCCTTTTTGGTTTACCGCTGTATTTTTTATGCTGATCCCTCTTGTTTTTCTCCCTTTTATTTATTTATATATATATATATATATATATATATTTTCTAGCTAGCTCTTCATGTAAAAGGTTTGCTGAGTAAGATCCGGTCCTCTGAGAGCTCTGCCAAAGCTTTGAAGGCCTGTGAGATCAAGGTCAGCGAGCTTTCTTTTGAGAATGAGGATTTTAAAGCTTAGGTGCAAGGTCTTCAAGAAAAGACGGAGGAGCTAGCCTCTGATCTCCATGCCTCTAAGTCAGCTAAGTACAAAGATGAGGAGAGAGAGAAGAAGGCTCGAGATGAGCTAAGGACTATAGGGGACGAGCTAAAACATAAAACTGAGCTCTCGTCTAAGGCAAATCAAGATGCCTTTGATACATGTTGTTCTCTAGAGCTCATGAAGCAAGAGAATGAAACCATCTGTGAGGCGAATGAGATCCTTCATGAGGATCTCAAGGAGAAGAATAGCTTGATTGCCGAGCTGGAGGATGATGCTACAACTCAATGGGCCTTTGGGTGACTTGCTTTTCGACGTAGAGCTTCCCGGGCCTTCTTAGAGCTGAACTTCGACTTTCCTGTCCCTACCGAAGAGGAGTTGGAGGAATCCGACTCTGATGGCGAGGAAAACACCCCAGCTCTCCCCACTGAGGCATCAGATTGGGGCGTGCCTGTTCTGCCAGCCATTCCCCAACTGCTTCCTTTTCTGCTGACCTTGTAAAAGAGGCATTTGCTCAAGACTCACAAATAGACAGAGTGGAGGTTCCTGGGGCCAGCTTCCCTGAGAATCTAGCTTCTCCTACTTCTGGGACCTTGACTTCTGAGCTGCCGGGCTCTAGTGAGGATCTTTTGTCCACTCTTCCTCCAGAGACTTAGGATCTTCACTTATAATTTTTTTTGTTGAAACCAGTTGTAATTTATGTTCTTGAAATGTACTTTAACTTTCAAACTTTTGAGCTGTCTGTTGAAGGAATGATGTTGATGTCAGTACAAACACTTTCTTTGGATTTAGAACTGTGTGTTTTCTCGCTCTGCTTGGTGTACTCCCCTTGACTACTTTATATCTTTTTATATTCCCTTTGCCCCCTTGCTTTGAGGGGTGCTGAGCTCTCCTTGAAGCAAAAATTATCAGGTTCAAAGAGTGGTCTGCTTTACTGCTTTACTCAGGCGAATGACGAACATACTTTACTGTTTGAAAATTCTTGAATGTTCTTGAGGGTACTTATCATGACCTTGATGTATCTTTTTCGTCTGACCCTAAACGCGAATTTTCGTCCTTGTATGCTCCATGTGACTCCAAGGTATGTGACAACTTTTTTTTTTTTTGCTGAGCTCACTTCTTTTAGCTCTGTATGTGCTTAGCTCTTTCCATCTACTTGGAGGAAACCTTTAAATTTCTTGGGAGCAGCCTTCTCGAATTTGAAGAGCTTTAAGACTTTAGCTTAGGATTTCCCTGTGGAGGTCATGGTATGGAAGGTCTGGGTTGACCTCGCCTTAGAGAGGTCTGACGTGTTTCTCCTGAAAGATGAGCAAAGCTGGGTATCAGGGGTTTGGAGGACACTTATAGAAGGGTTGACGCTGTTGTGTCTATGACCATGGGCTTTTAGTTTACTCCACAAATTTGGAGCTGCAGCTTATTGTACTGGATTTGTGTGAGTTTTAAACATGGTCGAGGTGGATGAGGAGAATCAAGATCCTGATCTCGTCTGAGGTCAAGTGGTCTATCCGAGCTCTTTTAGTGCTGACAGAGGCGGTTGATTGATATTCCTCATAGTGAGGAGATGCTGAGGTTCATCGCAGGCCTGTTGCCGAGACCAATCCCTTCTTGGTTAGTATATCCAAAGGGCTCTGAGTTTGGTAACCTTGGGGGGTGTTTTTCAGAGGTCTGTGTGTCCATCGGAGCTGACCTCAGCCTTGCTAACTTCGGAAGAATCTCCTTAGGAGTATGAGTCGAGGTCGAGATGTTCTGGCCCTCTCGCTAGTCATGAGAATGAGGCCGAGGAAGATGACGATGAGTAAGCACTGCTGTTTGCTTTCCCTTTTGTCCTAGACTGCTTCCTCAGTCTTTGTGAGCTCTAATTGTTTGGAAATTCTCCACGTGTTATTGACGGGATAATTTTTATCAGTCCCCAGCTTTCCTAAACCATACTTGTCCTCATAAACTTGAGAAGTCTAAAGAATAGCCAAGGCTTCGAATTTGGCGTGGTTCTTGGGCCTTATAAATTTGGCCAAGGCTTTAAATTTCGTACCTTCCTTTTCCTGCCTATAACTCCCAAAAATTTTCTTGAATCTTTCCTTTGGTTCTTTGTCTAAGGCTTCTAATGGCTGATCCTACTCCGTCTCTCTTTGAAGATCACACTTCTTTCGGAATAGACTGGAAATTCCAGTCTCGTTTCTTGGTTCCTTCTTCCCTTACTTCCTCGGATTTGGAAAGGATTAAGAAATAGTTCTTTCAAGAACTGGAATTGCCTCTCCAAGTGTCCACTCTAAATGAACCTCCTAACTATTTTTCTCGGGGTGAGTTCTATTTTTTTGAGGATGACTTCGAGATGGGCCTTTGTCTCCTTGTTCATCCCTCGGTCGGGTGTATGCTGGCGTATTGTGGTCTACCCCCCTCTTGTTTATCTCCTCGAGGGTGGGCTGTGCTTATCAGCTTCTTTTTGTTCTGACGCCTCTAGGGCAATGACCAGTTTCCCATAACTGCTGAGTTTTTGTACTTTCATAGTCTTGAAGACGACGGTGTTCCTTGCCTTAGTTGTTTCAGATGGAGGTACTTCTCCGAACGTAGGCTGGTGCTTGACCTTCCTTCTCCATCCCAAGGGTGGCTCAACCATTTTTTCTTTGCTTCTAGGGATTCTTGGAGGTCTGTTGAGGACCGCCAACGGGAGAACAGGGTCCCGCATTCTTGGAAGAAATTTGATCACATAAGTAACTGGCTTGACAGTTTTCTTGATCGTTCCCTTTTTTTTTTTAACAATGTCCTGTTCTGACATTTGCTTTCCTGTGCAGTTGCGCCTGACCCAAATTTGTTTGAGGCAATGAGGATTGAGCAAGTGAAACAGTCTGTTCCCATGTCCTTCTCAGAATTGGTGACGTCTGATAACCTTTTCTTGTTCAGTGCAGTGGCAGCATCTATTGATTTCCATTTCTATTGCAGCTCGCCAGATTTTTCTCCCTCAGAGTATGAGGAGGACGAGGAGGTGGGATCGTCTTCCAATAGGTGCACGCTGCATGAGTCTCCTTCATCCCCTGATTTCTCTCTTAGCGCGATCTTTCTTTTTTCTGCTGGGGCCAAGCTTCTCAATGCACTTTCGAAGGCGGAGAAGGTGAGGGAGGAATTGAGGGAAAAGAATGCTCGTTTGAAAGTGGAGGTAATTGAGTTGAAGAAACGCTCTGGGGAGAACTAGTTCTTCTGGCTAGGAACTCTGGAGGTCTTCTCTACACAATTTTGCTTTTAGTTGTTGCTTTAGCCCCTCGATGTAATTTGAACAGCCTTTTCTTTTTGTTGCTGTACTCTGGATATACCAGGGCATATTGTTTGTTCATCCTGAAACACTTCTATGAATCTTTACAATTTGGACAGCTAGTCTTTGATTCCCAAGGCCTGGTGGGTCTTCTCACTATTTAGGGTTTATCGGGATATGCATAATTTTCCACGACGTGCACAATTTTTGTTTAGCTACAGAGCTTTCCTCTATGGATAGCTCATTGTGAGCTATGAAACTCTTCTTAATTTTTGTGAACTGAACGGTTCATCGTGAGCTACTAGGCTCTTTCTTAGCTATGAAGCCCTTCTTTTAATTTATAAACGAGAGTTTATCTTGAGTTACTGGGCTCTTTCTAAGCTATGGAGTTCTTATTTAATTTATAAATGAGAGTTTATCTAGAGCTACTGGGCTCTTTCTGAGCTATGGAGCTCTTTTGTAATTCATAAACAAAAGTTTATCATGAGCTACTGGGCTCGTTCTGCTAACCTATACGTTCTTGCCGAGTTACTTGGCTCTTTTTGTGAACTTGTGCGTTCTTGCTGAGCTGTTTGGCTCATCGTGAGGTGTAAAGCTCTTTGTTTATTTTATGAACTGATGAGCTTAAGAGCTCTATTTCAGAGTATCATACTTGTCTCATACCTATCTGAATCAAGAATTTACCACTTTATTTGAAATGATTCTATTACAAGAAGTACTTACTGAAAATTTTTTTTGAGATGCTCTGCGTTCTAGGAATGAGGTAGGATTTTCCCTTCTTCGGTCTGCAACTCGTATTTTTCAGGTCTTATTACCCTAGATACAATGAAGGGACCCTCCCAATTTGAACCTAGTCTCCCATGGGAGAGGTCCTTTCTAGCAAATAGAAGTTTTCTAAGCACCAAATCTCTCACTATAAAGCTTATGTGTTTGACTCTTTTGTTGTAATACCTTGCGGTTTTCCTCTAGTAATTCTAGATGCGACGTAGAGCCCTGTCTCTTCTTTCGTCCAAGAGATCGAAGTTCAGTGGGAGTGATTCATCATTGTGTTCCAGATTAGTGAGCTCTGTCCTTGGGGATGGGATCCCGATTTCTACTGGGGACACTACTTCTGTTCCATAGGCGTTTCCTGGGTTGCTAACCTTGCGGTCGTTCTATAAGCCCATAACACCTTTGGAATATGCTCCACCCATTTTTCTTTCAGGGCTTCAAGCTTGGCTTTCAGCATAACTTTGATGGTCCTAATGGTTACCTCTGCTTGCCCATGGGATTGCGGATGTGCTGGGGTGAAAAAGTAGTTCTTTATCCCTAGCTCAGCGCAGAATTTTCTAAACTTAGGGTTGTCTAATTGTTTCCCATTGTCAGAGAGTATTGCCCTGGGGATTCCAAATCTGCAAATTATTGACTTCCATGTGAAGTTCTGGACTTTCTGCTCCGTGATCGTAGCCAAAGTTTCAACCTATGTCCATTTAGTGAAGTCCACTCCAATAATGGCAAATTTGCACTGTCCTGCGTTGATTGGAAGGGGCCCTAGTATGTCCAAATTCCACTGCTGAAAGGGCCAAGGACTAACCACCGAGGTCAGGAGCTCCGGTGGGCAATGGGGGAGATTGGCGTTTATTTGACAAACTTCTCATTTCTTGACTAACTCCATGGCATTCTTGAGCATTGTGGGCCAATATTATCCCTGCCTTAATGCTTTTCCTGCCAATGCCCGTGCTCCGATATGATTGCCGCATATTCTCTCATGAATTTCTCTGAGTATGTAATTGGCATCTTCATTCTCCACACATTTAGGGAGGAGTGTTGAAAAATCCCGCTTGTAAAGGTTTTCCTGCAGAATGGAGAACTTGACTGACCTGGTTCTTAGCTTTGCTGCTTCTTTGGGGTCCTCTGGAAAGACTCCAATTCGAAGGTATCCCAGAATAAGGTACATCCAGCTCGGTGAGACTTGCACAGGGAGTATTTCTTCATTCTCAAGGTCGACAGATGGTTTTGCTAGATGCTACACTGGAATTAACCTCTCCAAATTTTCTTACGAGGCAGTTGCAAGCCTTGCCAAAGAGTCTGCTCTTGAGTTCTCGGATACGGGAACATGCTTGATTTTAACTTGTACAAATTTTTTGATCAATCCCTGTACCTTTATGAGATAAAAGATCATCTTTTCTCCTCTAGCTTCATAAGACTCCTCTATTTGCCTTACAATAAGTTGTGAGTCACTGCAAATCTCTAGTTGTTCTGCCTCCATCGAGTAAGCCAGATTGAGTCTTGCAATAATAGCCTCATACTTTGCCTCATTGTTTGAGGCTTTAAACCCAAATCTAAGGGCGTTTTTGACATCTACTCCGTCTGGTGAGATCAAAATTAGGCCCGCACCACTTCCTTGGGCATTGGTTGCACCATCTACCAAAGATTTTTATATTAGGAGATCAGGTACTAGTTGTGTGGTCTCCATAGGTGTTCCTGTTATAAATTCTGCGATGAAATCTGTCAGAATTTGACCTTTTACAGCAATTCTTGGTTTATACCTGATGTTAAATTCGCTGAGCTCAATGGCCCACTTTACCAATCTCCTGGAGGATTCAGACTGATGTAACATCTACTTCATCGACTGGTCTTTGGGACTTCTATGGTATGGTCCTGAAAGTATGGTATGAGCCTTTTGGTTGTGGTGACCAAGGCTAAGATAAGTTTCTCCATCTTCGGGTATCTCTCCTCCGCACCTCTCAGAGCTCTGTTGCAGTAATATATTGGTTGCTGACATCTGCCTCTTTTTCTTACGAGTGCTGCGCTAGTGGAGAAGTCTGAGACAGCCAAATATAAGGTGAACACTTCTCCTTCTATAGGACTGACTAGAATGGGGGAGGAACTGAGATAAACCTTCAAAAACTTAAATGCCTCTTCACATTGGGCGTCCCATTCAAAAGCTTTCTTCATTACTCGAAAGAAAGGCTGACACTTGTCACATGACCGAGATACAAAACGGCTCAGGACGGCCACTCTTCCTGTCAGCTGCTGAATTTCACTTGTATTTGAGGGTGGTTGCATATCTAGCACTGCCTTCACTTTGTCAGGATTGACTTCTATCCCCTTACTATTCACTATGAAGCCTAAAAATTTTCTTGCTGAAACCCCGAAAGCACACTTGGCAGGGTTAAGCTTCATCTTGTACTCTTTCAGAACCTGAAAAGATTCCCCCAGATGTTGGACATGGAGCTCGGCCTTTAATGATTTTACCAGCATATCATCGATATAGACTTCCATGGTTGTTCCAATTTGCCTTTAGAACATTCTGTTCACCAAACGTTGATAGATAGCTCCTGCATTCTTTAAGCCAAAAGGCATGACTTGGTAGTAATACATTCCTTGTTCTGTCACGAATGAGGTCTTCTCTTGGTCACTAGGGTCCATTCTGATCTGGTTATACCCCGAAAAGGCATCCATGAAGCTGAGGAACTCATGCCCAACGGTCGCATCTACTATCAAGTCGATCCGATGTAATGGGAAACTATCCTTGGGGCATGCTCGATTGAGATCAGTGAAGTCTATGCATAATCGTCACTTGCCATTGGTTTTCTTAACGAGGACCACATTGGCCAACCATATAGGGTAATCTACTTCCCTGATAGCTTTGGCTTGGAGAAGCTTGCCGACCTCCTGATTGATGGCTTTTTGGCATTCTGGGACGAAGCTTCTCTGTTTCTGTTTAACAGGCTTGCAGGCAGGATTTACGCTTAACTTGTGGGTGATAATTGAGGGGTAGATGCCCTCCATGTCTTCTTGCTTCCAAGCGAATACTTCAGCATTTTCTATTAGGAATTGGATGAGAAGGTCTTTAATCTCCTCGCTTATCTTGGACCCGATGTAGACAAGGTGTTCTGGTTCCTCATCGAGCTGAACAGGTTCTAGCTCTTTTGATGGTGTTGGTCTAGTTTCCCGCTTATCCCTCATGTCGAGCTTGTCCAATTGGATGCTCTCCACTTCTTTCTGCTTCATAGAGGCCATATAACATTCTCTAGCTACACGCTGGTCTCCTCTGACCATTCTAGTTCCATTTTCTGTCGAGAATTTCACGACAAGGTGATATGCCGAAGGGATGGCCTTCATTGCATTGAGGGAAGGTCTCCCCAGCAGCATATTGTATGCCGATGGAGCATCAGCCACTAGGAACCTTACAGCTGTGGTGGCCTGGCAGGGAGGGTCCCTTATGGTGAGTATGAGCTGAATTAATCCCCGGGGCAATACCCACTCTCCTAAAAATCCCAACAGATAGGTATTCACTAGCTCCAACTTTTCTCTTCCTGTGCCCATTTTGTCAAAAGATGATGTCTGTCGAGCTCCCGTTGTCTACCAGGACCCGATGTACTTTTCTGTTGGCCTCGACAGCCCTTACTACCAGCGGATCATCGTGGGGTTGGTGGCAGCCTTCCAAATCCGAGTCTAAAAAGGTTATGGTTGTGTCTAGCCGTGGTGCTTTAGATGTAGTGCACACCTCTAACATCTTATCACCTCGGATTCTACGCAGATGGGTCTTTCTGGCTGCGCTGGATTCTCCTCCTTCGGTAAATCCCCCTGATGTCACTCTGATTTTTCCTATAGGTTGTTGATGTTGTGCTGGAGCCTGTTGCTAAGGTGGGGGAGGTGGAAGAGCACAATTTTGATCGTCCTGGGCCACAAAGCGACGTAATTGTCCTCGCTGGATTAGAAATTCAATTTCCTTCTTAAGTTGAATGCAATCATCCATGTGTTGACCATGATCTCTGTGGTAATCATAGAACTTGGTGGGATCTCTCTTCGCCGGATCTGCCTTCATCCGAAGTGGCCATCTCAGGAACTTCTCATTTTGCACCTCATACAAGACTTGTGATATAGAGACGGTGAGGGGGGTTAGCTGTCGAGGTGGGTACCTTGGCTGTAGCTTTGGTTGTGGGGGCCCCAGACGATCTCTGACGTTTTCTCTCATCTTTGGGGACTGATCTCTGTCTCTCCTTGGGGATCTGCCTTACTCTTTTTCTTTCCTAGGACTTCTCTCCCTTTTTTTTTTCTTCCTTTCCCCTCTCTTTTCGTGATGAAGAGCTTCCTATTTTTGAGAGGAGTGTTTCCTCACCATTTATATACTTTTCTGCTTTAGCCAGCACCTCAGCCATACTTGCCTGAGGGTTCTTTGATATGAAAAACACCAGATCCTTCGATTGTACCCCAAGCCCTGCAATGAAGGCAGACATGGCGAACTTTTCGTCGGGGACATCTATCTTCAAAGACTCTGAATTGAACCTCTGGACGTATGACCTAAGGTTCTCGCCTGGTCCCTGTTTTACATTTAGTAGATGGTAACTCGGCTTCCTATATATCTGAGCTCCTATGAAGTGGGGCACGAAGGAGATTGAAAGCTCTTTGAAGGAAGAAATTGAAGCCAGGGGAAGTCTGTTAAACCATGCTAGGGTTGATCCTTTAAGAGTGATGGCAAAGGCTCTGCACTGCACAGGATCCTGGTACCCATGCAGCTCCATTTGATTTTTGTAGGTGTTGAGGTGATCCATAGGGTCTTTGGTTCCGTCGAAGGCCTCAATCTGAGGCAACCTGAATTTTGGGGGGAGAGAAAAGTGTAGCACCCCTGTGGTGAATGGTGACTCTGTCTGCTGCACTAGTGCATCCATCGTGACTGGTGCCTTGCTCCTAACAACTTCCTTCATGTGGCTGAGATCTTGCTTAATATCTACGAATCGTTGCTCCTAGTACTGTTCTCTTCTTTCTTGCTAGTAGGGGAGGAAATCACTCCTTCCCCCACCATCATTCTGGCTTTGCACTTCTTTGTTGTGGCCATTCCTAGGAGGTAGCTGCGGATCCCTTCCTAGGGTCTGACTATTTTCTCCTCCTTCATTGACCTCCTTGAGGGGGTTGAGGTGGCGTTATTCTCTGTGAAGGAGATTACTCGGGCTTTCTTGGGCTGGTCGTGCCTCCTTCGGGCATTTTAGGAGTTTCAATAACTCCTTATTTTGTTGTAGTAGCTGTTGGTTGACAAGATGGAGGGCATCCAATTTGTTATTTGTTGGGGGATCCCTTATGAGGGGATTAGTTTCTAGATCATTTTCAGCTTGTCTGCCATTGGTAGTTTCCTGTTGGTCTTGTATGCGCAGTGGATTGGTTTGACTTTGGTTCATATTGTGGGTTGAGACCATCAGTTACTGAAAGATCAGCGTATTTATAGAACGAGAATAGCTCTTCCCACAGAAAGCGCCAAACTGATGGTATAATTTTCGGTGGATGAGCAAAGTCAGCGAATCATGGTACTAAGGTGAGATCAGAACTGCATGGCTCGTGGAATGGATCATGATGCGAAGGTTGATTTTTTGTGTGTGGGGATGATGACACAGGGGAAATATAGTGGTTCACTAGCTATAGAGCTTGGTTAGTCCACTCTTCAATAGAGGTTCTTACTCCCTTTTCTTTATTGACTGCTTGAATTATAGAGGAATCGCCCTTTTTTTGCCTCTAAGGCCTCTTTTTTTTTGTTTGCGTCTCTCGTGCCTCAATGGAGGCATTGTTCAGTATATATAAACTAATTCCTAGTTCTAAGGAGTCTACACTGAGATCTTTGCCTTGTATTCGTGGGATTTTTTTTGATTTTCGGGAGAAGATCTTTGTTGGTTGAGAGTTTTATGCCTTGATTCTAGCTTTCCGTTCTCATTCCCTTCATTTCGGGGATGCTTTTTGTCTATCCAGCTAGCCCTTTGTCATTCTAGTCGGTTTGTTGTGGTCGTGAGACTGAGCTCTTCTTCCTTGTCTGACCTCCTGACCTGGGATAGAGGTCTGAGCTTACACCTAGAATTATTTTTGGGTATCATCAATTGTGTTTTATGTTTGCATGTTTTTCTATTTTTGGTTTGCTAGGGGCTAGGAGAGCTTAAGTTGGGGGTATGTTGAGCACAAAATATTGCATACTTCATGACTTATCCCAGACACTTGGTGCTTTTGCTTGATGTTTATACTTACCAATTATGTTGGAATTTTGATTAAGTGTGCAAATTTGTGTTTTTAGGTGAAAGTGGGAGAAGAAATAATGCTTTGGGTTCAATATAAGTGTCATGGGAAAGCATGGGAATGAAGTGGAGTTGAACTAGGGAAGCACAACAGAGAAATCAGGATAAGACCCTAATTTACTAATATAAATTGTACTGGTTCATCAAGCTGCAGAAACTCGATGAATTGTTTCATCATCATTTGTACTAGTTCATCAGCTTTCAAAAGTTCATCAGAGAAATGTTGTATCATTCTATCATCTTTTAGAAGTTTAATAGAAATGTGTTGTACCGTTTCATCAATCCTTTGTATCAGTTCATCAGAGAAATGTTGTATCATTCTATCATCTTTTAGAAGTTTAATACAAATGTGTTGTACCGTTTCATCAATCCTTTGTATCAGTTCTTCACACACAAATAAGGCGCACAAGTCTCGAACTCTCACCCGGTTGCCATAAAGACTTCTCCATCTGTTTGCACACTTCATGGGAGGCTACTACTATCTAGGAAACACTCTTTTGATTGGTTGATGGCACCTCTAAAGCTTAACATGAGTACTGTGATTGGATGACGGTTGTGGCAGGAATGAAGCTTCTCCAGATCTGCCACCCACACCTTACAACTTGGCCAATGAAGAGGAAAAATGCATGGATGTACTATATAAATACTTATATACACATTTGAAGGTATAACTCTTAGTTTTTGCCTTAGTTTATAGCTTTAGTTTTAGTTTTACATTGTAAGAGTTTTGCCGAGTTTCGGAGAAGACAACTAGTGTAATTTCCATCTTTGATTTCAAGCTTTGTTGTTAGATTTTGTTCTTGAATTTAAATTTAGCATTTAGAATCAAATCTTATTGAAGCTCTTCCTTTAAATCTTCTTGTTTGTTTTCCTTTGATTTGCATGTTGTTTATCGCCGATTTTGATTTGATGAGTTTTATTTTCGGCTAAGTTTCGGCGTGATTTGAGAGAGGATTCTCACTAGTAATCAAGCATTATTGATTCTATAATATTTTCTAACCATGTAGTATGCTTTGTAGTAGGGAAAAACCAATATCAGAAACTCGTTGTGTGACCACTTTGATTTCTCATGGACAGATCTTTCGGCACGAGTAATGCTTAGAGATCATATATACATCAAAGTAATTACCTTTTTAGCTAGTATTTTTTATCCACAAAGCTACATATTGTTCAAATCCAATTTTAGTTGAATATTTTTCATCTGAGTAAATTTGATTATGAGCTTGAATGAGTTATAAATGAGAATCAATAAGCTTGATTACAGTGAGAAGATTTCTGAGGATTGGCCAATTGCTTTTTATTTTATTATACTACATTAGTTGTTATTCTCACAATTTTCCACGAATCCAAAGAGTTTTCACTTTCTGTATAATCACATCACCATTTGGATTTCCATTGTTCCATAGGGATATGACCTCGAATTTTTTGAGTTACTACACTATATACACTTTCCTACGCTTGAGAAACACATTGCAAATATTTCAGAGGTGCGAGCATAATTTAGGACAATTAAATCATTCTGGAAGATAAATCATTTTTTGAAGAAAAAAATCTTTGAAGGAGACAATCATTGGAATGGATATTTATCAAGCACACACCATCTTAAAGACAATATATGTTCCTTTTGGTTTAAATAAATCCAGTTGGGTTTGTAATGCATGTCAGAAAGGAAAAAAAACTATGCTCTTCCATTTCCTACTCCGTCCACTCTAGTGACAGCTCCACTAGCACTCATTTATTTTGATGTTTGGGGTCCAGCTCCTAATCCTTTTTTCACAGCAAAAAGATATTACGTTCATTTTATAGATGTTTTTACATGAATCAAGTATTTGCATAGTGATTGGTGTGGTGAGTATCACAACGTCTCATCATATGTCACTTGATGTGGTATTGGACATCAAATTTCTTGCCCTCACACCCATCACCAACATGGGGCAGATAAATGAAAACTTCATCACTTCGTGAACACTGGTCTCGTCCTTTTGGCATAGGACTCAATTCCATGTAATTTTTGGGATTTTGCTTATGAGACGACAATGTACCTAATTAATCATCTACCATCCAAACTCCTTCATAATCTTACACCTTGGGAATAATTGTTTAACAAAAATCCGGATTACAATTTTCTCAAAAACTCTTCGGATGTGCCTACTATCCCTTTCTTCGGCCTTATTGCCACCGCAAGTTTGACTACTGCTCCACTTGATATGTCTTTCTCGGATATAACACTCAACATTATGTCTATCACTACCTCAACCTACTGCACTAGAAATTATATGTATCTCGAAATGTAATTTTTGATAAATCTTTGTTCCTTTTTGTAGCTTCACCATCTAGTACTTCTCACCCATCAAGCTTTTCAAAGGTTTATTTTTCCTCCATTATTTCTTTTCCCTTCGAACATACCTCTAACAACAGTTTATCCCTCACAACCTAAGGTAGTGTCGCCTCTCCCTACTATTCAACCAGCAACACTCGCCTAATCTACAACATCTTCACCAGAAACCTCCACCAATTTTGCTCTTCCAGCTCTATTACTTGTGGCCTAAACTACTTGTAATATTCACCTGATGATCACTCATTCCTAAGCCGGTACTCGACGTCCCTAAATGCTGAATCTTGCAACCAAGCACCCTCTTTTGCAATGCTACTCATCTCTGTCCAATTTCAACAATGTTCCTATTTGTGTGACCACCGCTGCCCGTGATCCACTTTGGCTGGCTGCCATGGCCTCTGAGATTAATGCCTTAATACAAAATGAAACTTGGACACTTTAGTCATATCCCTCAAATGCAAACATCGTAGGATGCAAATGGATATTTCGCATTTAGCGCAAGGTTGACGGCACAATCGAACAATATAAAGGATGCCTTGTCGCCAAGGGTTTTAATCAACAAGAAAGTATCGACTACATTGATAACTTTAGTCTATTCATAAAGCCAGTGACCAGTCACACCATTTTAAGTCTCGCCATCAACCGTGCTTAGTCATTCAACAACTTGACATTTAGAATGCCTTCCTTCATGACATTTTAGATGAAGTGGTCTATACAAATCAAACTCTTGGATTTTTTGACTCTCAATATCCCCATCATGTGTGCCAATTATGGAAGTTACTTTATGGCCTAAAATAAGAACCTCAGGCTTGGTTTGGCCATCCAAGTACTTTTCTCATTAATCAAGGTTTTGTAGCTTAAAAAACTAACCCATCTCTCTTCATCCAGACCACCTCTTCCTCGACCTTATATGATCTCATCTACGTGGATGATTTAATTATCATTGGTAGCCCTCCCCATTCCATCACATCTCTAATTCATATGCTTGGCACCGAATTTGCCATCAAAGATCTCACTCGCTTACATTTCTTCTTGGGCATTGAAGTTATACTGACCTCACATGATCTCCTCCTCCACCAATGTCAATACATTGTTGATCTCCTAAGACACCCTCAAATGGATGGTGCCAAATCCATTTTCAATCCCCTTTCGCCCTCGACCAAGCTACATCTTCATGAAAATGATCTCTTTGCCGATGATACTCACTACAGAAGTATTGTCGGTGCACTAAAATATGTCACCACCACTAGGCCGGATCTCTCTTATTCAGTCAACAAAGTTTGCCAACACATGCATAAGCCAACTAATGCTCATTGGAAATGCATCCTTCATTACCTCAAGTCCACTATTGATATTTGTCTACCAAGTCACCACCACTTAGCCACCTCCATCTCTGTCTACTCGGATGTGAATTGGGTAGGCTATCTTGATGATCATAAATCTACTAGTGGTTATGCCATCTTCTTTGGTCCAAATCTTGTCTCATGGTCATCCCTCAAACATTGTACAGTTGGACACTCTAGCACCAAAGCAGAATATTGGGCTTTAGCTGATGTTACCACAAAACTTTTATGGATCCAATCTCTTCTTCAAGAAATCCATGTTCAAGAACCTACATGCCCCATCTTGTGGTGTGAAAATATTGGTGCCACTTTTCTTATTGTCAACCCTATCTTCCACAACTGCATGAAGCACATCGAGATAGCTTTTCACTTTGTTCATGACAATGTGGCAAAGGGCAATCTCTGGGTTAACATTCTGTCCACCAAGCAGCTTTTCCAACTTCTTCGAGAACTAAGTCTTCTCCAAAACCCACTTCACTTGAGAGGGTGTATTAGAGATAATGATTATGATTGACCAGGGGCGGAGCTAGAAATTTTGTTCAGGGTGGGTACTTTAATTATGTACTCTAATTTTTTTTTTAACCAATCACACTATATAATATATTTATATTTATTATATTATATTTGATATATGAAGTCCATTTAACATAAAAAATTCCAAAAAAAATGTATATTACTAGGGACAGAGCCATGAATATCTATGATAGAGGTAAAATATAACTGATATAACAAAATATTTAACCGAAATTAATACAAAAAAAATCAGTTCAAGAATAAAAAAAAGTAAGAATCAACACTAAATTATTGTGAAATATTAAATTCAATTTTTATTTAGCCAAAACAAAATATTAGCAAAAAGACACAAAATAATTTTTTTAATATATTTTAATCTAATTATATATTTCAATAAAATATAAAAAAATTTAAAATCTCTAAAATTTTGTACATGAATTAAATGTAAATTAATTTTCTATTAATGCGCACAATCACAAGTATGTAATAAAATTATTCTTTATTTAGTTACAAAATTTAGTTGAGATCATTATCAATCTTATAGAGAAAATTCCTATTCAAAATAGTTTGAAATATTTTTGGGTTACAACTTTTTGTTTTTAGTAAAGTGGGCCAAAAATTTTGTTTTTTAATGATAGGTGAGCCAAAAGTTTTGTTTTTAATGTTGGGCCAAAAATTTTGTTTTTTTAATAGGTTTGAGTGTATTGTGATAGGTCAAATATTTAATTTTTTAATAAGTTTGAGTAGATAATAGTAAGCTTAAATTTTTTTTGCTTTGTTTTAAATGGGCTTAATTTATAAATTATTTTGGGTAAATAAAATAGGCTTAATATAAATGAGAGGGGGCACACATAATATACATGTATAAATATATAATACCTATACCTAACAAAAAAAAAAAAAAAATTTTGAGGGGGGGCACGTGCCCACCCTGGCCCCTGCCTCCCTTCGCCTGTGTGATTGACCCAATCCTATCTCTCTATGATTCTCCACTAGATTTGCGATAGAATACAATCCAAATCTCTTAGCTTTGTACTCGTCTTCTTATTTTTCATACTATAAATGTATAACATGCTCTTTAATACAATGAATCAATAAATTAGAAAATTCTTTTGGAGTTCTTATAAGGCCAAGGGTGTCTTTCCCTCGGGGTAAAGCAGCATCCCCGAGCTCTAAAACTTTACCAGTATCTCTTCTTACCTCCAAGGTTGTTTTGGAGGAAGAAGTCAATCTTGCAACAACTTTTCAATTGGAGGACTCCCTTCCAACGACCCCCTTGGTTGAAGTACCCCTGTCCCTTATACAGACAAGGGCAAGGGGAATGTTTAAATCTTCGAGGTGTATGAGGAGAAGGATTACGCTGCTCAAGCCCTTCTTGTGGATCCAATGACCACTCCATCAACAATGTGGGATAACATGGAAGAGATAGTGGCTCGACTCCATAAGTTTGTTCACAAAGAAGAGGTGTAGGTCACCTTTAACCTAAGGGCAACCTGGGTGATCAAGAATCTGGCCCTAACCATCGAGAAGTTGAGGTCCTTGTATATTTTGGGCTTGTCACTTTTTTTTTTTCCATCCTAACTTTTCTGTTTTCTTTTTAGCTTGCCACCCTTTTCACCAGCATTTCATATATTTATATTTATTTGAGGATCAGTTTCAAGCCTTGCATTCTTAGTTCGAAACAAGAGATGTTGAGCTAATGACGGCTTGGGAGGATGTTTTGCGGCTCATAAAAGAGGCTAAGAAGACCCTAGACCACCCTTTTTAGGTGAAAAGGTCTGGGCTAAGGTTCTAAAGGCTAGGAATGAGTTGCTGGCTAAGATGGTTAACTTCGTGGCAGAGTCCACTGAGTTTTCTATGAGGAGCAAGGAGCTGAAAGAGGAGAAAAAATCTCTTTCTTAAAAAATCCTTGACGTTTCCTTTAAATTGGATCAAAAAGAGCTTGAAGTTAAGTTTGCTGGGAAGCCTGCCATGACAAAATCAGGACTCCAAGGACTTCAAAGAGGAAGTTCTTGAATACTATATGGATGGTTTCGAGGATTTTAGGAAACATGCCTAGAAGAAAATTCCCAACTTAGACTTCTTCAAATTCATTCCAGGAGATGATGTAGCAACGGTGGCTGGCAGAGACAAAAAGGAAGAGGATGGAGAGGAGGTGAGCAGTAAGCCTTTTAGAGATAAAAAGGAAGGGAAGGGTGTCAAAGAAGCTATTGAGGAGAAACCCAAGACACTTAAAGAGACCGCTCGGGGAGGATACTGTTGATCGAGAAAGGTTTAATGAGAACCTAAAGAGCCCATTATCATAAAAGAACTTAGCTCAATTGAACTATTTCATTAGTGATGTTGAAAAGATGTGTATGTGACGGTTACAACGTATCAACACTATCACACCATCATGAAGTATGGTTAGTGTCGTTTCATTCCCACGATGCCATAAATCTGGAGCATTAAGCACATTTGGTGCATGCCTTTCGCATTGACTGTCATTTATAGGAATGAACCATCGCCAAAGGATTTCTACTTAAACTCTTTCTCTGTGTCTTTTCATACATCTAATTCTTATTTTAACATTCTTTAGCTATTTACAACTCCATTTTCTCTCTACTCTTATCATGGATGTTGAAAAATTACAACAACAAATTGCACTTTTCAGAAGACGAGCCCTCAATGTTCTAGACGATCTCAATTAGGTTGCTCTCATGATTCCTAGCACCATGACTGAGGCTAGACCTACCATTATCTTCTTTTATCATGGCCATTCTTCATTTCTTTAGTTTGAGTCACTCTAGGGTCTTAATGGAAGGATGGGGCATTTTGATAGGCATCATGAACCTATGACGTCTTCATGAACTTGGGCCCTCCCCTACAAACTCCGAGTTTCTTCACCACTTCCACTTAGCTTATGCTTCTCCTATTTTTTATCGTTTTTCTAGGTGAAGAGGGGCGCCTGAGGTGATCTATGATATTTTAGATCCTTTTTCCAGCTAGGAGAGTATTTTTTTTCTTCATCTTAGGGGACGTTTGGGAGTTTTAGGGGGAAGAGGTTGTCCGTGTCCCTCAATATTGACAGGCCCACAATAAAACAAGTGAGTTGAAGTGCCCTTGACCTTTCTTCAAAAAAAATTTCTTATCTATAATTCATCCTTTGCTAATTTTTTTTTGCATTGGAAAGGCTAGGATCACCCCATTTAGATTCACAAGGATTGTTGGTGCTGTTGTCGATGGCCCAAGGTCTTTCAAGAGTCTAGTTATTGTCGAGGGTCTTGCCTCCACCCAACTTGATCATGTTGCTACTGTGGTGGAGATTTTTGACAATTGTGGAGAGCCAACTGTGGCTCTTGGCCTTAACAGAGAGCTAGTGGTGGCTCCCTACCTCAACGGACCTTGCCAATGAGAAATGAAAAAAGGACAAGGAGTCTTCTTCGTTAGAAAAGAGGCCAAGAGGGTCAACCTTATCGTTTAGTTCTCCTAATATGGGTGAGGTTTAACCCGCCTTTCTACTTTTTTTTTTCAAATGTACACAATGTATCTTCATTTTGATGAAATAGAAGTTCTTTTGCTAAACTGTAGTTTCAACCCCTTTTATGGCTTATTCTCCCTTCGACTTCTGGAAGGCTAATAGCCTTGTAGAAGTAAGATTTGAAACACCTTTTTTTTTTACTTTGATTTGAAGAACTCAAGTATGTCTAAATTTGATAGGGGTCTTTGAACCGTAAAGGGTTGAATAGAGTGTTGTACCTTCGTTTAGTCATTTGGGATCAATTCAGGCTAGACTAAGAGCTTAAGAACTCACATATGCTTTTTTTTTTTGAGTCACTTGGACTCAATTTGAAGTAGACTAGAGTTGAAGAGCTAGCATATGCTTCTGTTAAGTCACTTGGACTCAATCTGAGCTAGACTAGTGTTGAAGAGCTCGTAGATGCTTTTGTTAAGTCACTTGGGCTCAATCCAAGCTAAACCATAGTTGAAGATCTTGAAGATGCTTGTTTTAAGTCACTTGGACTTAATTGAAGCTAGAATAAGTGCCTTGTACATTTTTAGGTTGTAGAAAAATTCCCCTCTTCTCTTTCTTAGATAAGAGATTCTTTAAGTTAGAAAACAAGGGTTTATGAGCCCTAAGAATATTTTTGACGATAGTGATTATTATGAATTACATTCTCTATTAGAAGGTTGTGAACTATATAAATTTTATTTGGAGTAAGCTACATAGAACGTTGAAATGCATCCTAACTAGGACACCAAAAAGATTGTTGGTAAAATTTCTTCAAATGTTCTGCATTCCATGGGTGTGGTAGCTTGACCTCTTTCAAAGTTTTCAATTGATAGGCTCCTAGTCTTAGGATCATTATAACTCGGCCAGGCCCTTCCCATGTTTGCCCTAGTTTGCCTTCTCTAGGGTTTTTAGTGGCTAGAGTAACCTTCTCCAAGATGAGGCTGTTTAGTAGGAATTCATGTGGCCTGACTCGGGTGTTGTAATACTGGGCCACTTTATTCTGATATGTTGCCACCCTTATTTAGAACTTCTCCCTTTTCTCCTCTAGCCAACCCAAGTTATTGGTAAACTGCCAGTTGTTTGACATTGGGTTGAACTCCTTGGTTCAGTGACCTAATTTCCACTGGGATAATCAACTCAGTACCAAAAGCCAAGAAAAAGGGGTCTCCTCGGTAAGAGTTCTAACTGTGGTCCTATAAGCTCATAAGATGCTTGGAAGCTGCTCCATCCAAAGTCCTTTAGATTTTTCCATCCTAGTCTTTATGTTGAGGAATAGTAATTATGGATTCCGAGTTGGGAGAAGAATCCTCTGAACTTGTAATTGTCAAATTACTTGCCTTTATCACTGATGATGACTACTTGGATGCCAAACCTGCAAACAATAGATTTCCAAATGAAACCCTAAATTTTTTGTTCAATGATTGTCATCAATGGTTTTGTCTCTACCTATTTGGTGAAATAGTCTATGATAATAACTACAATCTTATTATGTCCCTTTCCCATCGAAAAAGGTCCCACGAGATCAATACCCCATTGGGCAAATGGCCATGATATTGTAATGGACGTGAATTCCATCGAAGTAAGCTTTGGTACTAAAACAAACTTCTGACACTTTTGCACATAGCTCTGGGCACCTTTCTTCATTGTGGGCCAGAAGTAACCTTACCTAAGAAGCTTCTGAGCTATGGGGAATGTCCTAGGTGATTTTCATACACTTCTTCATGCACTTCCTCGAAAACATAAGCGACTTTAGTGGGGCTTACACACCTTAGGTATGGGAGCAAGTAGCCCTTTTTGTAGAGCACTTGGTCTAGGATTACATACCTTGATTCCCTTCTATGAAGCTTCCGGGCTTCCTAGATTGTTTGTGGGAGCATTCCATGCTGCAAATATGCTAATATTTCATCCATCCAACCAGGTTCTTGTATGATTGGTTGGACATCAACACAGTGAGTGTTTGGTTTTGGTAGGAATTCTACAAAAAATGGTTCTAACCAAGCTATTAGAAAGAGCTAAAGCTAGGCATGCTAGTGAGTCCGCATAAGAATTCAGTGATCGTGGTACTTGTGTGATTTTGAAATGATCAAATTCTGCAACCATCTTTGCCACAATACTCAAATATGAATTCATCCATATTAGAGATAAAGATTGACCCATCTCAAACTCTATCATCAACATAATGCTTTCACTGCAAACTTTATCATCAACAGATTCCATAGCAACTGATGATAGAGTCAAATCTATTTTATACTCATCCTAGTATTATATCACCTATATATAATGTAGCAGTGTACCTCAGTCACATAGAATTCTAATAAAAAGTTTCAGCTTCCATGTAGCATTAGAGCAAACTTTTGGCTCTTGATAATTTTTTTCCCTACCTAGCCACGTTCATTTTGCCCCAAGGAGTCCCATTTCTGATGCTTCTTCCACCAAACCTGAAGCAATGGCAACCAGTCCTCTTCCTTTAGGTTTTCCCTTAGCGTCTCCCACTGCCACAACTCTGACTATGAAACTCACCAAATCTAACAATCCTCTTTGGGTCTCCCAAATTATGCCGCACTTTGCAACCATCAAATTCTTGGGTATCTTGACGGGTCCATCCCGTGTCCACTAGAACACCTAGAATCTAGTTCATCTAAAATTATCAACCCTGCCTTTATTGCGTGGCAACAAAAAACCAGCTTCTCCTTGGCTGGCTACTTTCCTATTTCACCGATGGTGTCCATGCTCACATCATTGGACTCTATACCTCTTATGCCATTTGGTCAGCCCTTGCAAACTCTTATGCAACACACTCGAGGGCTCACATTCTCCAACTTGGTATGACATTATAGTCCATCAAGAAGGGTTCTAATTCTATTCATAAATACTTATATGTAACAAAGTAGATTGCTCACCAATTAGTTGTCATTGAGCACACTACAACAATTTTTTTTTAGCGCGAGTTTTGGTGGCGAACAAGGAAATTTGTTGTACAAAAGTGATTTTCGGAAAAAATTTCAATTGTTTCTCGCGGTAAACTTTTTTATGATTTTTTTGGCGATGTAGTCATCACCAATAGTCATCGAAAAAATGTTCCCTCCAAAAAAATATTGGAATGCTAATTTTATGGGTGACAAAAAAAATTGTAACAAAAATAATTTTTTGGTCTCAATTTTTTTGTCAAATAATAAAAAATAAGAAAACAAATTATATAATACTTAGCAACAATACATGTTTGTTGTAGAAAAAAAAGTTAAAATTATTTTTGTTTAGCAACAAATGATATTTAGTTGCATAATATATTAAATTCAATGTACACTTTGATGGATTAAAATGACGTCGTTTTGAAGTTAAAAGATTATAACTCTTGGTTCCAGAACGACATCATCTTGGAACCCTAAATTAAACCTAATGATACAAAAAATTAATCCAAGAACCAGCTCGGACCCCCAGATCAGATCAGAAGATCAGAGCTCAGCTCCATCTAAGCTGAATAATGCCGAGATGACACGGGGACAGCTGGATATACCACGAGAGTCCCAAAATAGAAGGAATGAAAGAGGGAAGCTAGAATCAATGCTTAAAGTTCTCAACCAGCCGAGATCTTCTCCCAAGAATCAAGGAGAATCCCATCAGTGAAGGGCGAAGATCTCATTGGGTATTCCCTAGAGATAAGAATTATACTATAAATATTGCACGATGCCTCCGTCAAGAGAAGGAACTTTGTTTTGTATCAAAAAAACATCTTGTAAAACATTTTGAGAGAAATATGAGTCATGAGAGAAAGAGCCTCCATTAAAGAGTGGACTAACCGAGCTTCC
>CM042189.1:25612953-25656926 GCA_023539305.1 Ilex asprella
ACGCATAATCCATATCTTCTGCTCATCCACATAAATTTACACCATCAAAACCCTTGTCTTCTTCTTCGTCAAATGTATAGATCTTGCCTTCACTTTGCCCCACCTTTTCGCCTCTTTGCTATACTAAATCGCTGTGACTGTGGGTCTCTCCCTCTCTCTCATTGCATGAATCTTGAAACACACACAAACAACTAGCCACGCACACAAAAAAACATATACACACACATAGAGTCAGAATTAGTCATGCACACACAATTAATCACGCACATACACAATTAGTCCCCCCCACCCACACGCACACAATTAGTCACACACTCAAATATTTATAGATACACACATACACTGAGAATCCATATATTTTAGCTTATCCATGACTCATCTTACTTTGTTGTTTGCTTAATTTATGATCATTTGATTTAATTTTTGATGGACTGAGTATGTGAGCTGATTATTTTTTCTTAATTTATTTGCATACCATAGTTTCACAAAACCGTCTCTCTCTGTTGGCTATTTGAAATATTGGGTGCAAGGTGTTTGTTGAATTGTGTAAATGAGTTATACGTATGGGACATCTTTGTATTTTTTCACCATGGAAAAGCATGTGAAGTTGCCCCTAGTTGGCTGTGGCTACTTCGTCTTTATTGATTTAAAATGTTGGGTCTCTGAAGGTTAGAAAAATAAGTGCTTGTGCAATTTGATTTTGGTTTTGAAATGTGCTTGCAAATGAGTTACCTAAGTGTGATATTCAGAAGCCACTGGCAAAAAACACTTGTTTTATATTTTAGGCTTCACCACAAAGATTGTGACCTGGTGGTACTTCAATCTTCCATGGCCATGGTTATGTGCCTTTGCCTCCCTCTTAATTATTCTTTTTATTCTCTCTCTTAGCTATCAAACACACTGTACATGTTAGAATTTGTATTTTTAAAAAAATGAATATATCTCTGTTTTGAGATTAGATGTATGATTTTTGATATGGGGATTGAACCCATCCTTCACTTCATCTCTAACAAAATTGAACATGGGTTCAAATTTTGTTAATTCTATTTGTTTATCAATTGATTATTTCTATTGTGCACAAACCACCTTTAGCTAAAACAATCTACTTGATCTACATACAAACAAAATTAAATAATTTTTTTTAATTTTATAAAGATTCATACATAATTAACTATTTTTTCAAACAATACTAATTAAATAGTTTAGCTTGTTAAGATTAAATCATTTGTATTTAATAATAAAACACACTATATTAAATTTAAATATTGGTTGATTTAATTTGTAATCCAATTGACCGATCAATATGATTTAATAGCAGAATCAATATAAATTTGATTATATATTAGAATCCTGGTATACATAACTTATACATGACACTAAGATTATATTTATATTTACCATGAATATACTCACTCGGTTACTAGTACTAGTAGGTACTACATACATTCTTCTCAGATGAATTGATTTTATAATGATGGAGTAATTGCATACATTTGAGTTTTGATTAGTTGAGATTTACCAGTTATGTTGTTTGAGCTGTAAGTTGTGAAAACCTTTCTAGCGTTGGTGGACCCTAATCATAAGCTCATTACTTAGGGATTAGCCTCACTTTAGAGGTTCACTCTATAAAAGGGCATAATTAGGCGTAATGGTTGCATATTTTGATTTCATGTAACACACTCAATGTATTATAGTTTAAATTGTGCTCTTCATAATTGTAGTTGATATTGTTTGAATTTTTTGATATGCATTGAGATTTGATTTAATTTTATTTCATATTTTCTCTATTTTTGTTAAATGGAGAAGCGGCTGAAAATGGACAAGAGTTGGATGACAATCAGGGAAAGAAAAAGTAAGTAGTATGTTGATGGGGTGGAGGCATTTATTGATTTTTCATTGCCACGAATGTGGTGAGATGGAAAAATTCGATATCTATGTAAATATTGTTTCAATATATACTGACACACCGTAAATACTGTGAAAAATCATCTATGTTGGAAATGAATTATGGCATTCTATACAGTGAGGGTACACCATGGAGAACCTGTTTCCAATGTACTACACGATAATGCCAGTATCATTGGAGGAAATGTTCAAGATGACTTGACTGGATGATACCTAAGATGAATTACCAGAGATGTTAGAGGATGTGGATATGAAGAATTTATGGATAATAATTTGGGCAATCAATTTTTGGAGAAGATGATGATATCAATGGGAGGAAAGATGTACAGAATTTTGAAAAATTACCGAAGGGTGCTCAGCATGAGTTGTATCCAAGATGTATGAAAGCTACTTTGCTCTCTTTTATTGTAAAATTGCTTCATGTGAAGGTATTGAACAAGTTGAGCAATAAGGTCTTTAATATGATACTAAATATATTTGAGGATTTTCTACTAGAAGGCAACTATGTTCCAAAATCTATTTATGATATCAAGAAGTTCTTACGAGCATTGGGATTAGGATACATTATCATACATGCATGTAAGCACGACTGTACACTGTTTTGAAAAGAGAATAAAAATCTAGAAAATTGTCCAGCATGTGAGGAGTCTAGATATTGGATTCATGATGGCAAGAGTAAGAAGATCCCTCATAAGATATTGCGATATTTTCTGTTGAAACCAAAGTTACAGAGACTATAAATGTCAAAGAAGATTGCAACAGATATGAGGTGGCATAAAGAAAAACGTGTGGATGATGAAAATGAGTCAAGGCAAATGGGAAGTTACATGTTGAGATCCTTGATGGTGTGAATGTTCCAATCGGAGAAAATTCACAACATTGCATTAATGAGATGAGAGCCTTAGCTAGAGCTTTTGTCTCAATTACTGTGACCTTGTGGAGTGATTTGTTTGATGACGTGTTTGCCCCTATTATTGCATGCATCTGGGTAAATATATTTATTTAATTATATTCATTATTAATATAATATTTTTTGTTCAAAATGATGTACTATTTTTTCGTGCAGACTAGGTTAAACATTGTTGGATACGATGATTCGAAACGTGTTTGAGATAACATTGAAGCCAAGTTTGCCAATTTGTATAGTGACCATCATTCTAAGATGCATAGTCACTATATACAATTGATGAAGGCTGGTTTGGACCAAAAAATTGAACCCTACAAAGAAGTTAGTGAGGATGATTGAAATTATATAATCGAGCAAGTATTGAAGAATCCAAAATTCCAGGTAAAACTCGATATGCTATCATAGATGTTGTTGGCTTTTAAAGGAATGAGATATTGTCTCTACACTAACCTATGTTAAATTTTGTATGTAAAAACGATCTAAGATAAATTCTACAAATCGTGTTAAGTTACCCTACAACCATACTATGGGTTCTAAGTCTTTTCCATCAGCAGTGCATGCTATGGTTAAGTGTTTTAACTTATACTTTTTTTGTATGTTATCTTATTTACAGTGTTGTAACTATACAATTTTTTAATACAAAGAGATCCTAAGACCTAGGAGCCACTTCATTTTGTAGATTTCTATCGTGAATCTCACTTTAACAAAAAGTAAAAAAAGTGGAGATCACAAGAAGCTGAGTCTCGATACATAAGTATAAAAATTTTCTTGATGTTTCTGTATTTGAAATTTATAAGGTTGATAAGTTTCATTGTAAACAAGTTATATATTATCTTTTAAAACTTTAGGACCAAATGAAAGAATTAAGGGACAAGTCGGCATAGATATATAGTCGTCCAATAGAGTCATATGAGATATGAGAGTGTGTGTGTTTAAAACGTGTGAGAGATAGGAGAGAGTTATATGAGAGATGAGAGTCTTAGAGTTGTAAAAATAATAAAAATCTAATTAGACAGAGAGAGTTATATCAATTAGTACGAGATAGGGAGAGAAAATTAAATGAGAAATGAGAGTCTTAGAAAAATTTCGTATAAAGACTGTTAGATAAATAAATATCAAACAGTTTTAGCCGCGAAAAGCTGAAGACATACTTTTCTAATTACTTTATTATATAGATGTTGATTTTTTTTTTCTAACCAACTTTAACTTGAATGGAATACCTATTAACATTACCTCGGATTTATGAAATATCATTGCATATCCTTGTCAATTTTTGTGCCATAATAGAATTCGTAATTTTACTAAAATACCCTTACTAGAACACTTCCATTTTACTTAATTACTCTTACTGAAATTAATACAAAAATAATCTATAATTTTATTAAATTAACATCAAATTGACCATCAATTTTTTTTATTAATATTAAATTTTATCCAATTAATATTTAATTTTATCAAATTAATAACAAATTAATATTCAATTTCATCAAATTAGCACCAAATTAACATTCACATTCATCAAATTATCATTCAGTTCATCCAATTAACATTCAAATTTTATTAAACTAATACTAAATTAATATTCATTTTCATAAAATTAGCACAAAATTAACATTCAATTTTATCAAAGCCACGTTAAACTTCATCAAATTAACTACCAAATTAATATTCAATTTGTTCTAATTAACACCAATTAACTATAAATTTTACCAAATTAATGTGAAATAGATCTTAAATTTTATAAAATTATCATTTTATTTTAGCAAACTAATATTCAATCTCATCAAATCGATATTCGGTTTTATAAAATTAACACCAAATCAATATTCAATTTCATCAAATTAACTCTAAATTAATAGTTAATTTCATGAATTTAACATACAATTTATCAAACTAACATCATTTTTTTGAATTTCAAATTAACATTAAATTTCATCAAATCAATACCAAATGGCCATTCAATTTTACAAAATTAAAATTCAATTTTTTGAATTTAATATTTAGGTTTATCAAATTAATATTATTTTTTAAAATTAACGCCAAATTAACATTTTGTTTGATACAATTTTTTTGTAGGAAACATTCTATTTAATCCAATTAGTATTTAATTTAATTAAATTAAAATTAAAAAGATGTTTACTGCTACTTTGCACTTATTTTATATGATCAAAGGTAAATTTGATAATTTGTAAGAGAATAAGCTATCACATCACACTATGGGTAATTTGTAAAACGTGTATATAAACTACAGAGGTGTGCAGTGATATTTTAGAAATTAGAGGAGATGTCAGTGAAATATGAGTTAAATCCAGGTGGTATTAGTGACATTTAACCATATTCTTAATTATTGTTATAAAATTAATTATACCCACATATTTAATTTTATCCAACTTTATTTTCTATACCTATTTGACTTTTAAGTTTTTTTGGACTCTTTTATTAATATAATTTCACTTTCAAATTTTTTTCAACATGTATATTAGTAGTACACCTATATGCGTTTTTCCATATGTATGTCTATATTTATATAAAAAGTGAAGTTTAATCTATATATTTATGTACTATTTAAATGTAATATCTTAGATGAGCTTCAATTTTTAAATTCTCATTTCTTAATTTTTTTAAAATACATTTTTATTTGACACGTGGCAGTCTCTTAGGTTTTTTTTTAATTAACATCCTCACAAGCATTCTCCAAGCAAACTCCTAACTACCCATCCCTCCCTCTTGCCGACCTTTTCTCCACCTTCACGCCTCTCTCCCTCAAACACGCTCCTCTTTTTCCTTCCCTCTCCTTCTCCTTTTCCCATTTCTCCCCCTCTTTGCTACTAGGCCACCAATCTTACACAGTATCATTTGTTTTTGTTATGAATATTACAAAATCTTCACTAGGTAAAGAGTATCATTGGATCAGAGGCACATTAGTAGATATTACAATAATGTTATGTTATCCCGACAAAACAAGGTTATGTGGTAGAGGCAAAGACTGCCTAACACATATTGAGACCTAAAACGAGAATTTTACATGTAATATCATTTAATATTTTAGGAAGATAATATTTTTTTAAAATAATTATTAGACATTTTACATCGAGTTTTTAGTGGTTTTCGGATCGGTTTAAATTAGATAATAATTGTGTGTAATTGTGAAATCATAATTTTATAGATAAATAAATTGAATAAAATTTTTCAAAAAAAAAAAGCTAGAGATAAGGTCAAAGAATTAGAGCAAGATAATGTGGGAGGGAGAGAAAGAGTTGGAGAGAGGCATTGAGAGTGGAGTAAAAAATAGCTAGTGAAAAGAGTTTGAGAGAGATCCCTACTTTTAAAGTTAGAAGGTGTTACTTTTAGATTTTTTTAGAAGATTTTGTTATATTTTAAGAGTTTCTATAAGACTTTACATAGATTTATGAAAATATTATTACGTTTTACGATTTTCTATAAGATTTTATATAAACTTGTAAAATATACATGACATTTAACTTGGTCTATTCAAAATGGCCTCAGAACATGAAGCTAAACTAATGACTGAAAATTAAATTGAGGCCCTAAATTTTTGGAGCTCTAGGGCTGGCCCTGGTGCACCTCCTTCCATTCAAATGATTGAAGTATCGGTGCATCTCGTAACAATTGTAGTCTCTGCTTGTCCCTCATTTTTGCGTATTTGTCTATGAAACCGATTAAGTGAGACAAAGTTATTACTGTATGACACACAATGATTAAATATAATATATTTGTTATTCTATATTTTATGCATTTTTTAAATTTGTCAAAAATAATGTGTGGATGGTTACAAGGTATTGTCATAGTAAAAATGTTTAATGTTACGACATGGTGTCGCATAATTTTTTTTTTTGTAATTTAGTCTTCTAATATATATTAAACATCTCATATGTGTTGCTTCATACCCATTCTATCTACTTGCACCTGGTTAATAATATAATTCATAATAATTATAAATATACATAGACCATCATGATTAAGCATACATTGTTGGCAAACAAATCTCTATATTTGTTTGTGTCTCGCATCTCTTACTTGACTTGTACCGTTTGGAATACAATCTATTGTTTCATTATTATTTTTATGTTTTTCTTATTTGTTTTGCATGTAATTCATGAAAATTATGGTATTACACGATCTACTATCAGTATATATTCACAATTCCTTGTTTTCTTATTGAATTATTTTACTATATTTTAATTTGTTTATACAATCCTTAACTTGTTTATGTATGCAACGTTCACCTACTATTTTATTATATTTTATTTTCTCTGATAACAATTTTATTGAAAGTTTTTGTTTATATTAGTTTTTATTGTGGATCTTTATGAGAATGAACAATTTAATTAGTTGATATTTTTATATTTAAATGAGAACAAAATTAAGTTGGAGAGAAGTAGAAAATGTGTTTGATTTATTTTTATTTGTGATAGAGAGAGATGCTTATCATACATTTTTACCGAAGTGTTATCTTTTTTTGTCCTTCATAAATTTATATGTGTGAAGTGGAGTGTTCTTTGGGACCGATTTTTTAAATTTTATTTTGTTGACTTAATCTTTTAGAATTTTATTTATTAAGCAAAATTATAATAAATTTTAATCTTTGATCTATATTTTATTATTAAACTTTAAAATTTGAGGTTTTTTTATATATAGGGCCTAAAGTCCATACCTTTTCGGCTCTACCTTTGAGCCGGCCATGGGTAGAGGTGTAATGCACTCTAAAAAAATTAGAATTAGAATACGTATACGTTTTAATATAATTATTTTAAGTAATCCTTGATTTGCTACGCCCAATTTACAATGATGTGGGAATATGGTGTATTTCTAAGAACCCTTTTGGTGGATACATAATACGAATATATTATCCTTAGCATCTGTCATAAATTTAATTTTAGACTCGGCATCTGTTAATGAATAGATAGTTTTGACTTTGTTAGCATGGAATGACAAAAATGTTCCATCTTATAATATACTAGGTGTAATCCGTGTCTGAAAATACGGTACAATGTAAATAATTTTGAAAGAGAAGTTGATGACCGTTAGATAAATCTATTTAAGATTGTCGGATGAATTTGTTGAAGTATGTTATGTTTTATATTATAGATTTAGTATTCACCTTGCCTCTACATGGCATGTGCCCTTTGCTAGTTATATTATTATATAAATATAATTATCAGATTATAGTTTACGGTCAAATATATGTCAAATTTAATTTTTTGGTATATAATAATATCATAATATTATAACATAAACGATAGCATTAAAATCTGATCAATCTATTTGATAAAAAGTGATAAATTTTTATATAATTAGATAAATAAATACTGAAGAATGACAATTTTGCAATGAAACTCCATTATAAACAAGAGGACATATCTAAAGGGACCAGAAAGATACCTAAAAAATTGACATATTAGTTAGTCAAAGTGGATATAATAGATCAATAATTATGTTTAACAATAATTAAAACAAGAATTAATTATATGATACATAATTTATTATTCTATTTAATTACTAATATAATTTAAATTATTAATGAAATATAATGACGTGTAACGCTCATCGTGAATTACTAGTTTTATTGAAACAAACTAGAGAGAAATTATTTTAAGTAACCAAAACAGCGTCATCACTCTACTATTCCTGAATCATTCTACGTCAAATTATATAAAGGGATATTAATTATTGAGTAACTAAAATAAAGTGAAATAATAGATTATGGAAGTCTTTTATTCAAGTAAAGCTAGGAGTATTGTAAGCAAAGTTAGTTGGAATTGGATAGACTGAAATCAGTTGAAACTTGTATTTCTACTCTGGCACGTCCATATCTTTCTGACCCATTCTATTTAAATCTCTCACTACCTATTCTTTTATTCTTTCTTGGGTCTTATATCTATTCTTCTCATGGTTTGTGTATTTAGAGGAATAATGTTCAAGAATACCCAAAAAAAAAAAAAATCAAAATTTTCAGTGTTTAGTTTGCATGAAATATAAAATGATGAAAGAAATAAGTTTCCTCTATGTCCATATTTTCTCACAAATAGCCAATTTTTTTTTCGTATAAAAAACACAATAAAAAGTAAGAAAGTTGTGTTACATAATCTACCTTTCTATTTTAACCTTATTTTCCTTAAAATATTCAATTAATTGTCAATTTTGATTTTTTTTTGTATGACTTAGACCAACTGTGTAATTTGACCCGAGTATCTGGGTTCGGGCCGATCTTTGTCTCAAAACAAGGTTATGAGTCACTTTTTAAATTTTAATTATAATACATATTTTTTTCTTCTTTAGACTAATTTAATATATTAAGGGTAATTTAGATAATTAAAAATAAAAATTCTTATAAATTTCATTTCTTTCAAAAATAGAATGAAATTTTTTCACGCTTTCTTACAAGTTTTTTTATACTAACCAAATATTTGTAAAAAAATATTTTTTCTTTTGTTTTGTTTTCTTTCACTTCACTTTTTATGATTTTTACTTTTGATCATTTTTTTTCTTCTTAATCAAACAAACCATCAATCAATCACTCTTTATTCTCAATATACCACCTGCGCAACAAGTCTAATTGAGGCTAATTTCAGTTGATCTATCATTGATTAAAACTGTAATGGAGATTATCGGATTTAATACGGACATGCACATTACCTAGAACTTATGCATTTTTACTCGAGACTCGCAAATTGCTTCATACTGGAGAATACTGTTTTAAACAAACCAGCCTATTTGATTATATGAATTAAGGGCCACCACTAAAGTGTGTCTACCTGTTGTAAATTTACAAACTATATTGTATATTTAATCTGTATTTTGGTGGGCTTTTAATAGAATAAAGATAACAAGCATGAAAGGTGGTGAAAAGTTTTATAAATATCCTGATTCTAACGTGAATTACTTTTGATTGGATCGAAGATGATATTAGTCGAGATACATGTAAGTTGATTCTAATATTTTAGAGACTTATCACATGATGTTACTTTAGTTCTAAGAAAACTTTAGACCGTTGAATTACAAAAAAAAAAAAAAAAAAAAAAAAAAGGCCTTAAGAGAATCCCAAGTGAGAAGAAATGAAATGCATTTATTAATAGAGGTTTATCACATGATGCTACTTTAGTTCTAAGAATAGTAGTGTGCATGAAAGTGCACATGCACCATCGGCACTTGCATGGCGTGGGCAGTGGCGCAGTTGGCACGTAAGCATCGCAGTGAGGAGTGATTAGACAAATTTTTTTTTGCAATTAGATCATGACCATTGATTTTTTACTATTTTTGATTGAACGGCGATTTCACACATATGTACGATCGCACTTAAATTTCAAAATAACTGTTAAAATTTGATTATTAGAGAATTAATTTTAAAAGTTTAAATATTTGTTAATTAACAAACATGTCTAGTTCTCTTGAACAATCTGCATACCTGTTTAATGGCTTCCTGAACAGTCACTAACTGGTCTATAAATAGACCAACAATCAATCATTCCGAAGCACTTCAATTTCCATCAATTTGTCTCCAAAAAGGCTTGAAACACATTCTGTTATTTTTGTTTTTATTTCTTAAAATCTGTTTTCTACTAAAGCAGAAATTTAGTATCTTGACAGATTAGAAAAATCCAAAGTTATTCGGGTTTGACTTCGTTTATGTATTACACAGTCAAATATCAGATTCAATTTTGAGTTTTATTGTATCTTGGAGGCAGATTTATTGTAACCTGTTGCACACCTTTTAATCAAAATTGATAGAGGTGAATATTGTCTTAAGGAAAATAACTCGGTAACACACATATTACTGTCATCTTCTTCGTCACATAATTTCTAACATTACCTTCAATATTACAGCAATGCTTGGTACAACTGAAACAAAGAATTTTTTTTTAGCGCATTTGAATTTTATCAAAGGTCATATACAGAGGTGGCAAGGGAAGGGATCATATGCCTCTACAGTTGTTAACCGGTGTTTAATATCGTTGTGTTCCAGCAATTCATTTAGCCGACTCTAAATAATTGGGACAAAGCTTAATTGAGTTCAAGTAAATTGCTTAGTATGAAACAACAAAACCAGTCCCTATGTCCATCATATCACTTCTCTGTGTGAGATCAGATCTTAGGTTTGCAACATTCTCAAACTCAACAATGAGGAGATGTTACAAGATGGACCTCCTGTCAAGCATGGGTCACAAAGTTGGAGTTTCTTCGAGGGGAGAAAAAACGCAAAAAAAAAGTGAAAGTTGGAAATCCCACAATAGGAAAGTCTACCTATCTACCAAATAATTAAAGGAACTGAAGGCTAAAGGATGATGTAGAATCATTTATTTCACCCACCCCTCTAGATTTATAGAACTCCTAATTTTCTCATCATCACCACAATGTTATCTCCAAGGGTGAATCTCTTGGGCGGAGTGTACAGCTCCAAATTCTTCCTCTGTTTTCTCTGGGAACACGTTTGGATACCACACGTTGTTCGTTGGTGGAAGCATCGTCACATTTCCATGAGAATATTGAGAAGGCAGCCAACAGGCAGGACTCGGGCAATGTAATCCTCCATCTAGTCCTAAAGGCTCAGTAGTATCGAACATCAGCTGATCATTGGTGAGTCTTTCATGTTGATATTCCAAGTGATTTGTGCCATTCTCATTTCTGTGGTTCAACCCAACCACTGTTTTATCACCAGAGAATACGTTTCGGGAGTAATCTTGCAAATGGTTTTGAACTAGTATTCCACTGCTCAGAGAACTATACATTCCTGTTGCTTCATCCTGGTTCAATAGATTATAACCCTGACGATAAAAAGCTGGATTGGAATGTGCACTCAAATCAATAGATGGTGATCCTTGAATCTGAGCTTCCCTTGGAAAATTGTTTATAATGTTGATTCCTCCTTGAGTATCTCCAAATCCTGTACTTTGATTCCTAAACGTGTAATTGCTGGCTTTCTTATCCAGTCGGTGAAAGTCCATAACTATAAAACCCGTTACAGATAGAAAATAATCTACTCTGTATTTTTAGAATAGAGAACAGAAGTGAAAGCAAGAAACCATATATACCTGACATTGGGGAATCTGAATCTATGACACCGAGATCTGCTATAGGCATTGCCCTGAACTTGTCTAGATGATGCTGATCAGGAACTAAATGTGAAGCAAAATTCGCGAAAGGATATTGCAGTCCAAGTCCTGCAGGAGCAACTGCTGGAGTGCATCTATTGAAATCCAAAGGGAAGTCCGTAAATCCAAAGGTATTTGAGGTGAAGTAAGGAGATTCCTGACTTGGGAAAGGTCTTTGGCTCAACATTAGTAGCTTCTCGTCGCATTGCAAAAGCTTCTCATATGGCTTATCAAGGGCTCCAGGAGGGAAGATAGCGCAGTGCCTCCTACAAAAAAGTCATTGCAAGCAACATGAAAGCAGCAAGATCAGACTTCAAGGTAGTGATGCTATCAGATTAATTGCCAAAACTACTTCACCAATAAACTGAAATTTTTTCTTGGATTAAAAACCTCTACTAGTGTAACGACTTTGTTTTCCTTAAAAAAATTTGTTAAGAATGACAATGATGTTAAAACAAAACCAAAACTGAGTAATCTGTCAACACTTCTAGTCCAGATGCTACAATTCACAAAATTGAAGGATACAACAAAGAAAACAAACTTGAAACCTGTAAATGGGAGCTTGACCACCAGTAAAATCTAATGATGTTTGCCAAATGGTGTGCTTCCGTGGCTGGGGATTAGTCTCTTGAAAAAACAAGGGTGGTTGGTTCAACTGCGTGACATCCACCGCTTCAAATTAACATTCCATTGCTATTTAAGCCCGACAATTATCAAATCATCAGATCATAGAAACAAAATTTCTCAAAAAAGGTAAAAGGGTCAACCTCAATTTCCAAAATACCCGGTTGGTTAGCACTAATAGTAGCTTTAATCGCCGAAATATCAGCCCATTGGATTTCAATCTTACTCTTCAATGCACCTTCCAAAACTTCCCACACCAATTTCCTTTTAGCATAGTAACATTTAGCTATCAAATCACCTTCATGCCTGGAAATTCTCTGCTCAAATTTCAATCGACTATGTTATAACAGCATTTTCATTCATCAGGTATTTTCTGGGATACAATCCAAAAAAAAAATTCACAGCATAAGTTTGTAATTTTTACCTCCCAAGAGCCAATCTTAAGTGACGATGCAGGGAAGTTTGAAGCCTTAAGTTTCTCAGATATTGGCTGAGATGAAAAATCATCCGTCTTTGCTTGTGGCTTGTCATTGTTCATCAAGACTGTTTTCCTTGCTTGGGATAACTCCATCTCTATTAAATCAACAAATGATGGTGTCTTTCTCAATTTCAATCCAAGAGGACTCCTCCGCTCACATAAGTTGATTTTCTCTTCCTAAAAAAGGCAAAAGGAAAGATACATAAAGCTAAAACCACATGTTAACGCATTCAATCGTCCGACAAGTTGTAAAAAGAAAACAAAAAAGATATTCCAACCCGCTGAGTAACTAAGAATTTTTAGGAGTGCAACTTAAAACTCATTAATAAACTAAAATTATAATGTTAATATTGTTCTTGCGAAAATATTTTTTTTATTTAAAGTTTCATATAAAAAATTATAAATTGAAAATGCTACCCGAATAATCAAAAGAATTTTATCCTGCACAAGCCAACTTTAAAATTCCAAAAATATAAATTCACTTCTAAATTGGATGAGGGTCGTGTGAGATTGGGTCATACTAGAGATTCTTGAGTCCCATTATTCAACAATTTTTTCAAACATCAAACTATCACTAATTTTTTTTAATAAAATTTTCAGTGGAATCAAACTCCAAAGAATTTTGAAATTCTCACAATATTAAATATACATAAAAAATTTTCAAAATTGCAGTGGGGCATCCCCTCCCCTTACTCCCCCCTCCCCCAATAAAAAAAAAGGAAAAAGAAAAAAACCCGAAAATCGCCCTCGACTCCAATTCGCATGCATGAATCAATGGAACAGTAATTCAATCCGAAAAGAAGAAAAATGAGAAACCTTAGAAAAACCATGTGAGAGAGAGAGAGAGAGAGAGAGAGAGAGAGAGAGAGAGAGAGAGAATGGCTCTGCTGACACTTATACTGAAAACACATATCAAGATTCGTAAACTACATGCAGAATTAAGAAACGATTACGAAATACAACAATAAGAACCAATCAACCACCTATGCATGAATACAAGAATCAAAATCCAATTCTTGGAAGAACCAAAACTGGACTGAGAAGCTCAAAACCTGTAGATTGAACTCGGGTGAGAGTCTGATCCTCTTAGAGGTACCTTCTTCTGAGCTCTGATACCCATAACCAGCATTGTTCATTGAATCCGGATAGGCAGACGGCGCAGGGGTCGGAAAGTCCTCCGAAACAGAGAACCCATCATCATTAATGCCATTCAAGAGCATACTCTCATCAGACCCAAGTCCCTGAACCATGATGTTATTGAATCTTGATGGTCCTTCTCTCTCAACTAAAATTCTTCAAAAAACCCGACTCAGTTCAGTTAAGATTAATCCAACTCTCTCTCTCTCCCCCTCTCCCTCTCACTCTCCCTCTGCAGTCGGAAGCCGAGTTCAGACTTCAGAGAGAAAAAGAAGAAAAAAAAGAAATGTAGTGTGAAGAAGGTGACTTCTTTTTGACAAATAGACCAGTCATACAGTGGTTGCTAGCGTTTAGGACTGTTTTGACTTGCTGAGAATCTTTAACGATTTTGTAGGGATTGTTTCATTTGGCGGTAAATGGCTCACACTACTATTGGTTCTTACATTTTGTTAGTTACTAGCAAGTCTCTCTCTCTCTCTCTCTCCCTCTCTCTCTCTCTAAATCTAAATCTAAATCTAACCCCCCTCTCCCACGTTATTTTTTGAGCTTGATCAGCATTTAAATTTTGAATAATTCTATTGGGACATAAAAAAAAATTGATATAGGTGAATTGGTCCGATAGAATTGATGTGATTCTACTAGCTGGACTTATTTTTTTAGAATTTTATCACTGGATACATTATTATATCAATATATTAGATTAAATTTTTAAATTTTTATAGCATTACTCTTAAATTTTTAAGGTGGGACTATTCCCACACCCATTAATATTTTTTTATTATAAAACTACTAAGTCAATGGATAAACTTGTACCCACCCCATTAATATGTATATATATTTGCATTCAGATTGCTTTAAAAAGTGACAATAAATGCTATTTGTAATAGAAAACTTGTTTTATTTGGCAGGTTTGTGTCGGTTGTGAATTAGAACGCGTGCTTCGTTTTTCATTTTTTCCAGTGACAAATTTCTTATTTTGTCTTCTTGATTTTTTTTCTTGTTTTCTTTTGAGTTTTGATAATTTTTTTCTTGTATTTTTAATTACTTATTAAAGGTGTATCTATAGCATGAGGTAGACTTAGTTACTAATGAGTGAGTATATAAAATGTGAATTTAGTAGTTTGATAATAAAAAATTAAATGAGGTAAAAATAAATATTTTTGGGGTGTAAATAGCCTCACCCAAATTTTTATTGCTATTTTTATCCAAACAAGGCTGGTGCAAATATAATGCCACTAAAATAGAGACTTTAGACCCCAAACAAAAAAGGGACCTTAAATTTATAGGTCTAAAACGATGATGCACAAATTGGTGTTGTGCAAGATCAATAGTCAAGAATGTGTAAGAGTGCAATTAATGAGCAATGAAATAATAATCAATAACAGATCAATGACAAAACAGTAAATGTGGAGTTAACATAGAGATTTATAATAGTTCGGTTTGGGTGACCTACTCCACTCTAGAGAATAACAGCAGTGGCTGAAGATCTTTATTAATGAATGAAGTTGTCGGAGGGGGTGTTCTCCAAAAGTATTACAATGTCTTTAGAGAGAGAAAGAGAGAGAACAATAAGTGTAAGAGATATGTGAGGGTTTCGGAAGCGTGCCCTTATTGTTGAGACATCAATCTAATTGTGATTGCCATGGATTTAAAAAGGGTAGGAAACTAGTCGTTCCCATGGACAACGTCAAGCTGATGATGTACAAAACTGATTTCACTCAAGATCAATAGTCAAGTATATGAAGAGATGTAATTAATGGACAGTAAATAGACAATTATTGACAAAATAGTAAATAAGGGCAAGCACAAAGATTTATAGTGGTTCCTGTGGCTGGAGATCTTTACTGATGAGTAAAGTTATCGGGAAAATGCACTACGACAGTATTACAATGTTTTTGGGGGAGAGAGAGAGAAAAATAATATGTGTAAGAAGGTGTAGTGTGTGTAAAGATCTCAAGGTGTAGGGGTCTCCAAGTCATAAGGTGATGCCCTTTATATGGAGAGGACTTACATTTTATAGGAGTGGTAAGGCAGTGAGACAGCGACGTGAGTGAGAGGTCTTCCACTATTTTGGTAAGTACAATCACTGTAGGATTAGATATCCAACCCGATATTTTCTCTTTCGTGTTCCTATTCAGTCGGAGGAAAATTCAGGGCTGAATTGGGCATGATCCTGAGTCTGGACTTGAGCTGGTGTGGACTAAATTTGCATCGGAGTCAAGAGGATGAAGGAGGACAAGGGGTCAGCCTTGGGCTTCGCCTAGCTTGGTGACCCTTGGGCGGCGCTCCAAGTGCTTTGGGCCTTGGTCCTTGGTGCCTTAGTCATAATCTTCTTGATTCTTTTTGAGTTTCCTCTTGATGAGTTGATTCAACTTCGATTGGGTTCTTTTTTAGGCCTTCTTAATTTATCTAAATTGAGCTTGCCCAATCAAATTCGGGCTCATCATAAATATAGTTTATAACATATACAAATTCAAATCCAACAAAAGGCTCAATTAAAATTCCAGCCAACTAAAAAAATAATTTTAGTTAAATGATTTGGACCCAACAGTCCAGTCAAATTACACACACGCAATTAAATTTGAGAAAAAACGTTAAAAAGTTGAAACTAAAATGTTCTCTCTCTAGTTACGTTTTTGTCTTCATCTAAAATTTAAATATCAATGAAACTATTTTTTTTCCATATCCTCTCCTGTCCAATCACAATATTTTTTTTAATCTATTACAAGTAAAATATTTTTATAAATGACAAAAGAGAAAAGAAATTAATCTACTGATTTTCTCTATTTTTTTATAATAGGCAAAGTTGGGTGGGTCATGACAATAAATTAAATTTTATTATTTTACAATTTTAATTTTTTAATTCCAAGCTCTTATTATTTTTCTTATTATATAAATGTTTGGTTGATTTGTAAATATGACAATTAGAAAACAAACATTTCTTAAGAAAAAAATTGTAAAAAGAGAATATTTTAAAAATATTTAAATTTTTTAAAAAATATTACTAATATATTTGTTACTGATAACAAACACAACATTAAAAAAATGGTTACAATTAAGTAAATCAACAAAAATAGATCTTATAAAACAAGAAAGATTAGGTGGATTAGTCATGATCAATCGAAAAAATGTGTATAAAAATTGAGCGCAAAACTAAGCTAATAATTATCGTTTCAAAAAATGAGAAAATTTCAAGTTAATATTAAAAAATAAAAAAGGCTTCATTTTGAGTCATCGTTATAGGGCTCAAAGTGTATCGACCCCTAAATTACCAAAAATAAAAATAAAAAAAATATATGGCACCACCTTACAATATTGAACATCTTAGTTATGATATCACATTGTAATGGTCCAAACAATTTTTTTGACATATTCAAATAAAATGCGTAAAACATGGATTCGTATAAACATTATCTTTAATCCATGCACGTCATCGAATGATCAATTTTATCTCGTCTAATCAATTCCATGAATGAGGAAATGATAATGAGGGACTCACAAGCACTTCGACAGTTGAGAGATGTGTAGATACTTCAATCATTTGAATAGGAGGAGGCACAACAGGGCTAAATAGGATCCCAATTAAATTTTCAGCCCTTAGTTTAGTTCCATGTTCTGAGTGCCATTTGATGGACTAAGTTTAGATGCCTAATGAAATCACATGTAAAGCCTTCTACAAAAGCCTAAAATTTCATAAAACCTTCTAAAAAAGGTATAAAAACAAATTACTTTCCGTCTTAAAAGTAGTAGCCTGTGACATTCATTTCATTTTCTCCTCCTTCACTTTCACCGCATTTCTCTAAGTCTTTCTTTTCCTACGAACTTCACTGCCTTGCTCTAGTTCTTTGTTTTTATCTCTAACTCTCTTCTCTTTATAAGATTCAAATCAATTTATTCCTTTGTACGATCCAAACTTCACAATTTGCACCAATTTTAACCAGGGCGGCTCAACAGCTTAAAAAAAAAAGTATGGGCTTTAGGCCTCAATTTTTTAGAAGACCTCAAATTTTTAGGTATATTATTAACCCATAAAAAAATTAAATTTTAAAATTTTAAACCCTAAAAAAAGGCCCCAAAATATTAAATGCAATCAACATTTTTATTGTAATAATTTGGGATCATGATTCAATTCATAACATTAAAAATCTAAAAATTATAAGTTGAAAAAATAAAAGGTACTCAAAAGTCAACTCATATTTACTCTTACTCCCTTTCTCTATGTAAAAATTAGTGCAAAACATTAAAAAAGTTAAAATTAAATTCCATTTTTGATAAAAAAATAAAAATAAAAATAAAAATAAAAATATTTTTTTCAGTAACACTAGCGCGTTTTACTTTGGTCTCTCTCATATAATAAATTAAAAATAATTTTTTTTTTAAAAAAATTAATATTAAAAATTAAAAAATATTTTCGCTTTAAGCCTCCAATTGTCTTAAGCGACCCCTGATTTTATGGTCTGATCCTGTCTAATCTAAAAACTACTGAAAAGTTAGGAGTAAATATCACAACTCTCTGCAAAATATCTAATAATCACATAATATATTTTATATTATCATTGTAAAAATTGTTATGGGTCTCATGTGTAATTCTCTTTTAAGTCCCATTCTATATTGGGCCACCCTTATATTTAAGATTTTTTTACAATAAGATTCGATTTGCTCATTTTCATATTAGGTCACACAATCAAAGAATTAGGTCTAAAATGTTGGACTAAGATCCTCTACCTTCCGGAATATTTTGGTATGGAAATCAACAATTGTTAACTTAATTGAGCCACACTAGATACTAGTAGAACCCATAAAATCCCTTGAAGCCCTACTGGTCTGATGATAGACGACTGGATTGGATCCAAATTAGTAGAATTTGAGTATGAGGGGACTCGAATATTTTATCATTACACTTCCCTTAATATATGAGAGGCCAGTGTAAATATAATCATTATGATTGGAAAATAATAGTTTGATTTTTATTTTTATTTTTTATTAACTGAAAGAAGTTTAGACTCATAAATGACTTGGCAATGGAGACAAAACTACAAGTAGTATGCCACCCTATCAATAAACACTAACTCCTGTTTTTATTACTTAACAAGTTTTTGTCAACATGTCACCCGTTTTTGGACTTGGAGGCCGATAGATTTATTTGCATATTTTGTGCCAGAGTTTGACTTTTTATTGCATTACAAAGGTACATTTGTTGGGGGTAAATTTCAAATCTATATAATAAAGTTGCTAGATTTCTTTGTCTTAAGTTTTTCGTGGTTCAGATCGTTTGAGAATTATTGATTCGACAATTATAATTGGACTTTCATTCTTTTTAAAACTCTAAGACTCTTATCTCTCATATAACTCTTTTTTTTTCTCTATCTCTATCCCATCTCATGCACCCAACTCTCATACGTATATAACTCACTATCTCTCTCTCACAGACATTTTAAACGCATGTTCTCCCATCTCTCATACTCTCTCTCTCTCTCTATATATATATATGAGATAGAATGAAAGCCTAATTAGGATCGTCGAGACAAACAATGCTATCTCATACTCTCTCTCTTAGCATTATTTGTCTTGACGATCCTAATTGGAATTATTTACTCAAAATATTTGTATGATTTTATAAATGAGAAAATATTAAAAAAAATTCTCAGGTTGTAGACATTCAAAATCAAGTTAATCAACAATAAAAAATAACAAGTGATGCCAATTGTACCAAAAAAATAAAAAAATTCAAAGTCAAACTAATCACTAATAAAAAATAACAAGTGATATCAATTACACCAAAAAAACTAAAAAATTCAAAGTCAAACTAATTATTGGTAATTAGTTTTCAACAATAAAACTAATTTTCTTAAAACTAATTAGTTTTCACGTGTGTGTGCAAAAATGTGTGAAAGAAAATTAGTCCTCCTCTGTACCCTATCTCCACGTGTGTGTGAAAGAAAATATGTGTGCGTGCAAAAGTGCTCCCCAAGCGAAGAGAGACATGCAAATGACATGTTTTACTTAGAATGGGTATTCCAAGGTCGTCTCCTTAGGGAAAAAAAATCAAATTGTGGTGAATATGATTTTGTAAAAATAGAAAAGTGCAAAATTTTGTGAATTGGTGTTTGGGTGAGTGAAGATTGTTCGTAAAATGCAATAAAAACAAGGTTGACTAATTCGAAGAGGTCATTCCAATGGGAATACCAAATCAACTCAATTCATTCAACCAATGGAGCCAAGGTGCTTGATTGATTCGTAGGAAGTCAGAGACTAATGTGGAGTGTAGGCTCAAGCATATGTCGTGACAAGTCTATGGTGTATCAAGAACTCATAACCACGTCCACACTCAATCTAGTTAAACCAAACACTTTACACTATGAGGTAGAATAAATAAGAGTTGATTTAGCATACCGAAGAGGAAGTTTTTCTTAGATTAGCCAATAAAAAGCTTAGCTACTCATGTTTAAAGTAAAAACATTCATAATGTAAAGAGACATGCAGATGAAATGGACTAAAAATAGCCTGAGCGAACTCCTTCATCTCCTCCTAGATCAAAAAGGCCACATCGATCACCTTGCCCGTCATAAATGCATGGAGGAGGGCGAGTTTTTACACATTCGGGTTCTTCTCTGCACCCCTGGGGATCAAATTGTAATGTAAGACCTTATTCATCATTCCGTATGAGTGCTTAAGGCCCCCAACTTGAATTATCCCCCTGAATTGGGTTGGGTCCTTGTACATCAGCCCCATATAATCTAGGGTTGTCTTTACCCCATGGATGTTGGGGGGCGACCTCTAGTACTTCATCAAAGTGGTAATAAAATCTGGGGTCACATAAAAGGTCTTCCTCCTCACACTTGTCCTAAGTGTTAACCCATCCTTGTCTACCACCTTCAATCTCTGATAAAATTCCCTACACATTGGCAAATTAAACCCGATCATAGGCTCAAACCATATCCCTATCCCATGGCCCTCAATAATCCTCACCACCTCGCTATTTGGCCAAGAGTGATTCTATCCACAAACCGCTCGCATGTGACATTTTTCTCGTCAATGCTTTGGTTGCAAGCATCGTTGTAGGCCTTCTTCCTTCTCTGTACCTTATCTCCACTTGAGCCCTCCTCGGTCCTCTTGTGGGAACTAGTGTCCACAGGTAGTGGGGAACTCGATCCTATGTGATTGGTGCTGCAAATGAAGATCAACAATGCCCAAATACCTAAAAATGTCAAAACCCACATCAAGAGCCACTAAATGGGCTCAAAAATGTCGAGGGAGATCTTTCCTAACCAAGAAATAGCAAAAGATTTCAAGGTTTTGAAGAAACCTAAGAGAAATTGGAATTTGGGCGAAAATTTGTAGACCTAGGGTTTGTGAGAATGTTCACAAATTTTTAGCAAAATCCACTTAATAACCAACCCCAGACAAGAGAAATGGAGGATTTGATGGTTTGGGAGAGGTATATTGAGGTTTGGAAGAGATTAGAGGGAGAGGAGAGAGCTTTGGAGTTCAGAGGTTTTGATGGAAATGAACAGTCCCCCGAAAAAGATGACTTAAAACCCCTATTTTTAGCCTTCTGGCAAAACATTCTAGTAGGTTGATGAAAACCTACTAGTAGGTTTTGTGCACTGTAGTGAAACCTACCAGAAGGATTTGAACCAAACCTACTTGTAGTTTTTGCCTTTTTACACAAAACCCCTGGGCTTCCCAATTCCACTTCCACTCTACCTTATTTTGATCCCTACACATTCTAACACCCTATTTATGATCTCTACTCTTCTATAAACATGAGCTACACTTGTGAACCGCAATTTAAGGGTCATGTCCCAAGTCATTTTTGAAATTGCATTATGATTTAAATTTTGATGCTTTCAAAACACTAGGCATGGATTTCTACATTTAACTACCAAAATGAATACCCAAAATGTAAAACACAAATTCAAATAACAAGGGCATTCCTAATTCCTACAAATATCAAAAGTTCGAGCAATATTGCCACATCCCGTAAGCATAGGGCTATATAACACATTGTTTAAATACCCAAACCAAGTACACATGAGCATCACCGTGGTTCTAAATACTATTCTAGAGTATGCACCTACACATTCATTTTCAAACTTGTGTGTGGGTGAACTGGACATGTAATTTAAGCATTTACATAGCGAAATTCACATTCACTCGGTTATCCATATTCAGCTTCAATGCGAACATTTCCAAGGGTTTCTCTCGACAATGAATCACAATATGATTTTCTTGACATACTCTTTATGTGTATATGTGAGATAGAATCGTGTGCACAAAACAAAGTTTGCTCACATATAATCCAAAAATGAAGTACATGCATAAAAATAAAACAACCTTGGCATAATCTCCTAAAAAGATTGCTAGGGCATTAGATAGTAAAATTAACTTCTTTTTTTCTTTAAAGGTATGCTTTCCCCCTCATTCGTTCTCTAGCTCATTTAGGACTTTTCGCTGTTGTAATGAGGTCTTGGGCTGATATTGAGGTAAGTGAAACGAAGGATAGAGGGTAACAAGAGGGTTGTTTCTGGTGACTGACATTTATTTCAAAAACATTTTCCTTTTCATGGGATTTTCAGTCTAACACCATCACCATACTCTTTGTTTATTTTTCTTTCTTTTCCTTAACATTTTCCTTTTCTTTTGTCAATATTTTCTTTTTTCATCCCTTATTTCTCCTTTTCTTGGATTTTCATCCTTTTTCATTCAACTTTTTGAATTCAATTTCGTTCATCCCTTTTGTTGAGTTTTCGCACCACAATTTCTTCTCTTTTATGATTACTCATATTCAGCTCTAGGAATAACCAATGTGTGTCAGATTTTTATCATTTTGCACTAGCTTGGTCAAATGTGAAAAAGAAAAGGAAACAACAATATCTGCACTGAGAAGGAAAACACTATATGCAAAGATAAAGTAAGTAATATATGAACTTGCAATTAAAAAGGATAAAAGAAAGCAATAGTACACTAAAACTACTTTGAACAATTATTCCTCACAAAAGGTTTGGGTAGACTAGATCCACCAACTCCTCCTCCACCTTTTGACTTTCAAAACCCTCGAAGATGGCTTAAGTCTTGGTCATTGACCTTGAATTTCTTTCCATCCTCGTGGTTGGTGATTTCCACGGCTCCATTGGGGGTAGGTCACCATCACAAGATAGGGACCATCCCAACGAGATCAGAGTTTTTCTTGAAAGATAGAGAGTCGAGAATTGTATAGGAGCAATTTTTGTCTGGGTTCAAATGTCTTTCTTAAAATGGATTTATCATGAAAAATCTTAGCCATCTCTTTTGAAAATTTTGAGATCTCATAAACATCTCTACAGATCTCCTTTAATTTATTCATCTCCAATTTCCTATTCTCTCGGGCCATTCTCAAATTGAAGTTAAAGGTCTTGATGGCCCAGTAAGCTTTGTGTTCCATTTCAACCATCAAATGGCAAGCCTTGCCATAAGCTAGCCTATAGAGTGACATGCCTAGAATGGTCTTGTAAGTAGTGCGGTAAGCCCTAAGGGCATCAGTCAACCTAAGTGACCAATCCTTCCTATTGGGGTTCACCGTTTTCTCTAGGATGTTCTTGATTTTTCTATTGGCAAACTTGGCATGACCATTGTTCTGTGGATGATATGCGGTGGTCACCTTGTGTGTGACGCCATACTTATGCATTAAGGATGCAAATGACCTATTATAAAAATGGGAACCGCTTATCATAGCACGAGGCATCCCAAACCTCGAAAAAATATTTTCTTTGAGAAACTTGACCACGACTCAGTGGTCATTGGCCTTAGTTAGAATAGCCTCCACACATTTGGATACACATTCCACTACCAGTAATATATATAGCTAGCCAAAAGGCATGAAAAAGGGGCCCATAAAGTCGATGCCCCAATAGTCAAATATCTCAATAATAAGTATAGGGGAGAGGGGCATCATGTTCCTTCGAGTCATACTGCCCAAACGTTGGCACCTATCGCATTCTTTATAGAAAGAAACACAGTCTTTGATTAATGAGGGCCAATAAAAGGGCTAATCGTCGTTTGCACCTTGAAAGATTCTTAAATTTTCAATTTACACCCTGAAAGATAAGATTTTTCAATTTGTACCCTGAATATCACAAAAAAAAAAAAAAATGCAATGTGCACCAGTCCCAAACGTCCATTCAATTTACCATCTGAAAATCCAGCACACGACTTGCACGTGATTCTTGTAGAGATTGAGTTGTAAAAACACAATCCTTTGGCGTCAAATCGAAGTGGGCTGACCTTCGTCTTTGTCTTCGTACAAGACTGGTCAGAGAAAGTCAGATGTGCAAGTGAAGAAGAGGAAGAAAAAGCTAGAAGAAAAATGAGGAAGAAAAAGATAACAAACAGAGTTGAAAATGGAAGGGGTCTGCTACTGTGGTTGATTAACCATCAAAAGTGCTATTTTATTATGTTTAATAATTGGTTAATTGCATATTATTTGTGATTAAATGTGTTAAATTCCTTGATTTTCAAGTTGTTTGATTTATTTTGCATGTAAATGGGTTAATTTAAAGTAATAATATATAATGCAAGTGAAACAATCACGAGAGTAAGAGTCATAATTGATAAGGATTGAAGAGTCAAGATTGAGATAAGAAGAATTGAAGATAAATAAGCAATTTAATCCTTATAAGAGTCTAAGTGAAAAAAAAACTCATTTAAAGTTGGATTTAAAAAGTTTCATAGAAGATAAGGATTTGACACATATTCAGTATTTTGGTAATAACTTTTTACTTAGTTATTGGATTGATCTTATTTTTGAGGGGTTAGAAAGAATACTTGAAGGGCTATAAAGGTGTATTTCAAGAAAAATTTGTGATTCAGCCTCTAAATATGCAAAATTCAAGCTCGAAGTATGGACATATTTTGTACCAACGCCCCAAGATTTTATGCACGGGATTTAACTTTAAAAGACTTCTTTTTGTACAGGAATTTCTCACAAGCCAACCTTATATCTTCCAGCTGTACCTATGATTTATTTTAGTATAAATAAAGGCTCTCATCTATTGAGAGAGAAGAATTTAGAGGATTAGAATTATTATTCTTTTTCCATCTTTTTATTTTAATTTTACTTCGTCATGTTTGGCTACAAGGTTTAGCTAGGGCTAGGGGAGAACTTCTCAGTGAAGTAAGGTAATGTTGTTGATTTATGAGCTTAATGGTATGTGATATTTTGTTAATTCAAATTTTGATTTCTTAGAAAAATTTTTGCTCTATGAAAATCCTTGAGTCATTGTGCCATATACATTGATTGCTTGAATTTCCCTATGAGTCAAATAACTAGTTATTCCATGCTTAAGTTGATTATCACTATTTCACAGAATAATGTAATTTGATGATTATTCAGGTTCCTAAACAATCTTTTGATTATAAACAAATGTGTTCTTGTGGTATTATTGCTAAAATTGGTGACTTAAATCAACTGATATTTGATTCTTGTCTAGGGGCAAGAATTAAGTCTTTGAATCTTTATTGTATGGGTTTGAGAGGGAGTACCTGATGCTCTAGTATTTTTCATACTATTTTAATTACTTTAATTAACTTTCTTAATTCAATATTCTTTTAAAAAAATAATTTTTACAAGATTGTTATAGTATTAGTGTGATTGCTGTTGTTTCACAATTCCCTAAGGGTTCGACTTCGGTCTTCCGAGAAATATATTACTTCGCTCAACCTATGTTTTGGTTTACATAATTAAAGTTTAAGCAATGGTCAAAGGACAACAATGAATACCTCATGGATAGACCTAAACCCTGGAAGGAGGTTTAGGGCTTGCGATAATTATGCAGTATAACTTCACATCCCATTAGAAATTTAGCAATATTCTTGCAATTGATGAACTAAGATGTGCATTTAGACCATTTTGTCTCGCCAATTTTTTGCACATTATGGATTATAGTTGTCATATTTCATTTGATTTTTTTTTTATTTGAAAAAAGTCTTTTATGTAATTTTTTTGCACAGAGTAAACAAATATTTGTATTTTGCACTTGTAGAAAGGTGGTCCATGTGGTTATTTTGCTTGGGTTGATCCACCTATGTGTATACGAGCACGATAGATAATACCTGGCTTATTACGTCGTGTAACAAACTTGGAGACACAGGTGGAGAGACACAGAGGAAGGGAAAGAATGTTGTGGGTCTGTTTGGTTGTTTCTTGGCTGATTATGATCCTAATTTGTTCCTATAAGGGTGACCCCTGTGAAGATGGTATTGATGGAGAGCTTCCAACTGGTCACTAAGTAGTGAAGGTGATGAAGATGGATTTAATGGTTGTCTAAGTAGATGGATGTAGAGAAACTTTATGAAGATGGATGTAATGAAACTTTATGAAGATTATATTATGTTGTAATGAAGATGGATTATGATTGAATCTCTTTTGTTTGAATTCAAAAGTCCAATTGAATATGAAATGGAAAGAAACATCAGTAACAAAAAATGCCCAATAATTCCATTCAATACTAAAAGCAAGTTTCACATCATTATTAATCCATAAATGGAGCTTTCAAAAAATGGTGACACATGCTTCCTAAAATGAGATCAGCCAAAAAAGAATGCAACTAATCTCAACAAAAAATGTGTCATCCACAAAAAAAGTCAACATTCCATAGATGGATTCTAATGTATTGATGATTCAGCTGATGATGATGATTTTGGTGGCCTCCACCTTGTTAGTGGTCTCCACATTGTGGGTGGTCTAGCTGTGTAGTCGAAGATGATGGCCTCCACATTGTGTGTGGTCCAGCTGGTGTAATTGGCCTCCACATTGTGCATGGTCTAGCTGGTCCAACTGGTGTAGTTGAAGATAGTGTTCCTGGCCTAGGTGGTACACTTGGTGTTGATTGTGTAGCAAATGGTGATGTATCTTTTTTCCTCTTACGCTGATGGAATGCATAAGTGTAAGTAAGGAATGCAGTAGTGTATTGGGCCAAACATAAAAATAAAATCAATTTCAAAAAAAATTACACATAGGTAACTTCAATCTTGGTGTTGCAGATGGTGTTGCTACAGATGGTGTTGCAGGTGGTGATGCAGTTACTGTGTTCTTGCACTTCTTCTTGTTTTGGCCTTTTTGACCACAACTTGAACACACAATCTGCTTATATTTTCTTTTCAATTTGTTACCATTGGATGGTTCATCTCTTTCTCTTCTCATAGCTTTCTTAGGCCTTCCAAACATCCTAATTACATCAGGAGGGATTAAAGGTAACCTATCCTAGGCCACATGTCACTTCCATTAATAGGACTCAACAGGTGGCTATAACAATTCAAAAAAGTTTCCACTTTGCACCATTCAGCCACATAGTTTTCTACTTTTAATTCTAGGTAGAAGAGAACCGATATTGCATGATTACATGGAATTCCAGTTAAATCTCATTTCCTACAACTGCAGGTCCTATCCTTCACATTAACAGTCCTTTGTTCAACATACATCCTAACTACTTCAAAATTTTCATCCCCATTCTAGGTTGGTATAAACCTAGCTGATTCCACTTTGATGAGCTCCAATCTTTGTTGAATGTTAGGACAATTACTCCCTTTGTACTTATGTACAGAATCCCTCTGTAGATGTAACCTATCCATCAACCAAATTCTTATTTTTTCAAGCACAGTAATAATAGACTTCTCCCTAGCCTCCAGAATACACCCATTACTGCTCTCACACATATTGTTCAACAACATATCATATTTGGGGAAAGTACTAAAGTATGCTCTAGACCAATTCCTTGGTGTTCTATCAGAAAACCAATTAAAAGAAGCCACATTAATCCCCTTTAACTCCTCCATAAACATTATTGAATTTAACAATTGTTGTTGATTTGGCAGCCCTCCACAATAGATCCTTTAGAACTAATCCCTTATGTTTTTGTTTTGAAGTTACTGTACAAATGCCATACACAAAACCTGAGTTCATCATTTGGGAAAAGGCTTTCCACTGCATCAAACAGTCCCTGCAACATTAAAATTCTAATTAGCACATATAACATTTAATGTTAATTGCATTATGCCACAAGTGAATTGAAACGAAAGGATCTGGATACTTGCCTTTTGTTTTTCTGACATGAAAGTCCATGCATGTGAATTCACTATTTTAAGATCTTGTTTAATAAGTTGAAGAAACCATGCCCAGAATTTTTTTGTTTCTTTCTCAACTAAATCAAATGCAAATGGATACATTTGGTTGTTGGCATCAATTCCTACCACTACAAGCAAAATTTCAGCCTATGGGCCCTTCAGATGACATCCATCCATTCAAATTAATGACCTACATCCCTCAAGTAATCCCCTCTTCAATGCCCCATAACATACATGTAACCTTTTGAACCTAAATCGATCTCCTGCTACAAACTTAGTTTTAATACTGCAAGTGGTCCCTATGTTTGTTCTCCTTAACACCTTACAATAATCCCACAACATGGTGAATTGTTCTTTATCAGTCCCATTCACCATTGTAATTGCTTTATGTTTGGGTCTATATATTGAACTGGGATGTAACTTCACTACATGTTCTTTCAAAATTGTTTCTTTCTGTGACTTAATGGGCCAGGTAAGGTTTGATCTAATTTTGTCAATATATGTACTTGCAACCCACAACTATTGGCATGCTTCACTTTAAAATTCCTGTTGCAACTATGTCTACCAATGCAAGTTTTTACCTACATGGTCATCTTTGAACCCAATCTTGAAGCATATATCATCCAATCACAACTTGATTTACAAACTGCCCTCAACCTATACTTCTCATTTTTTGCAAATCGTATTTGTTTTTCCTATTTGATTGCATGTTGTCTCACTGCTGCTCTGAACTTAGCTGAATTTTTAAATAACATCCCCAACTTAAACTGTGGGTTAACCATATCAGCCTTAGCATTGAAATGTGGATATGTAACCCTCTCACCCATGTTTCATCCTCATCAGATGAGCCACTATGGCTTTTGCAGCTCATCAAACTCACAATCTTCACCTCATAAACCACTGTAATTGTCCATTCCTGTTGCCTTAACATTCTGATCCCTTTTCTGTTTGTTACTTTCAACCTTTTTCCCCTTCTCTACAAAGTTAGAATCAGCATCAACTGCATTCTCATACAACTAGGAATTCTCCATGTCATATTCACTATCATAAAAATATTCAGACATAGAAGACTCACCCCATGAGCATTCTTCACTGTCAACTTCATCATTATCAAAAGAACCCTTAGATGCTACCCTATTTCCACAAGTTGACTCAGCTTGATTAGGGTTCAACATACAAGCCTTACTATGTTCCACATATACATCAACCACCCTGTTACTATTTTCCCACTTCTCAAGTTCCATGACCTGCTGATCATTTTTCAATACCCTCCACCCTTTACTAGCTCTATGATAGTATTTTGTAATCTCAGAATAATCTACTTCAACATCTTTCAGCATGTTGTTCAACTCTATCAAAGATATTTGGTTAGCATAACACCTATCAAAGTGGTTCCATCTCCCACATGTGTACACTTTGTCACCATAACCCTCAAATTTACCACTATGATGTATTTTTATTGTAAAATAATATGTGCCAGCTTTTTGCATAAACAAATACTAACTTATACAAAAAAAAATTAATATTCAACACTTGAATATAAAAATCAACCCAAAAAAATCACATAACTTCTTGTAGACAAAACAAATCACATAAAACCCAATAACTCAAGCCCACACCCACACAAATCACAAAAAACCAAATAACTCAGGCCCACACCCACACAAATCACATAGCTTCTTGTAGACAAAACAAATCACATAAAATCAAATAACTCAGGCCCACACAAACACATAATATATTATGACTTTGAAAACAATCAAATATAAGAAAAAAGAAAAAAAAAGTACACCATTAAAACTAGAACCATTCCAGATGGAAATAAACAAATTATCACCATAAATTGATGACTCCTATCCAATTGGTATATCAAAGGTATACTCCCTTACAATCCAAGACATTTGATCAATCTCCAAGGTCAACAGCTTTGATTGTGTTCCACAGACAAGGTTAGTAGCTTTGATTATGTTCCACCCAACACAAGCACCTTCATTTCTCTCCTATTTTGAGACTGAGAAAGGGGGTAAAGGAGATGAACCATTGATTTTCTCCTTTTTTGAGACTGAGAAAGGGGATTTTTAGATGAACCGATACCATGTGCTACTCACATGAGATCAAGGAATGCGTTTTTACAATTCAGTCCCTACAAGAATCACGTGCACGTCGTGTGTTGAATTTTCAAACGATAAATTGAACGGACGCTAGGGACTGGTGCACATTGCATCCTTTTTGTTACATTCAGGGTGCAAATTGAAAAATCTTATCTTTCAAGGTGTAAATTGAAAATTTAAGAATCTTTCAGGGTGAAAACTATGATTAGCCCCCAATAAAAACTTGATTGTATAACTTTTGCCGAAGTCTTTTTAGAAGAGAAATGACCACCGCATGCCTCAGAATGGCAAAATGCAAGGACTTTCCGCTGTACATTTTCTGGTACACATCTCATCACTTGGTTTGGACAATACTTGAACAAATACAGGTTGTCGAAGTAGAAGTATTTCATATCCGCCATAAACCTTCTTTTGTTATCTAGGCTCTAATGTGGTGGTATTTGTCTTGTAGCAAGATAATTGCATATGTCAGCATATCAAAGACAAATAGAATGAATAGAAAGTAAATGATTGGTAGGAAAAAATTCAGTGATAGGAATATGCTTATCGACATCTTGAACCACAAGTTGGGATAAATAGTCTGCCACCACGTTCTCCACTTTCTTTTTGTTTTTGATTGTCAAGTTGAATTCTTAGAGTAGGAGGACCCACCTAATGAGTCTCAGTTTTGCATCCTACTTAGAAAAAAGATACTTCAAAGTAGAGTGATCTATATAGACTACTATAGGTGAACCAATGATGTAAGATCAAAATTTATCCGATCCAAATGCAACCGCTATCAACTCTTTTCGGTGGTGGTGTAATTCATTTGTGCCTCGTTTAGAGTGTTACTAGCGTAGTTTATTACATATCGTCTCTTGTTTTTCCTTTGATAGAGCATTGTGCTGACCACGTAATCACTTATGTTGCACATAAGCTCAAATAGTAAGTCCCGTTTGGGTGGTTACATGATCAAATGGAGAAGTGAGCATGCTTTTTAGTTTATTAAACAATGCCTCACAATCAACTGACCACACAAATGTGACATTTTGGAAAGAAAATTGGTCAAGGGCCTAGCTAATGCACTAAAATATTTTATAAAACGACGATAAAATCCGGCTTGGCCAAGAAACGATCTGATGTCTTTGACGACCTTTGGCGTGGGGAGGATGGAAATGGCTTCAACCTTTGATATGTCAACTTTGATCCTCTTCGCCGAAACGATATGCCCAAGCATTATTCCTTGTGTCACCATAAAGTGGCATTTCTCATAGTTGATAACCAAAATTTTCTTCTCGCATCTCTCAAGTGCTCTCTCCTAGTTCTTCAAACACCCCTCAAATAAATCTCCAAATACAAAAAAGTCATCCATGAAGGCTTCCACGATCTTTTCTACCATATCACTTGAAATTCCCATCACGCATCTTCGAAAAGTCCCTAGGGCATTACACAACCCAAATGGAATGCGTCTGTAGGCAAAGGTACCGAAGGGGCAAGTGAATATGGTTTTTTCTCGATCCTCCAATGCAATCTCAATTTTATTGTAGCCGGAGTATCCATCCAAGAAACAATAGAACAAGTGTCCGGCTACTCTTTCCAATACTTGGTCGAGGAATGGCAAAGGGAAATGGTCATTTTTTGTGCAAGAGTTGAGCTTCCGATAGTCAAGACAAACTCTCTATCCAATAACTAATCTTGTCGGAATCAACTCATTGTCCTCATTTGCAGCTACAGTGACCCCCAATTTCTTCGACACCACTTGAGTAGGACTAATCCATTTATTGTTGGCAATCAAAAAGATGATGCCCACATCAAGTAATTTGAGCATCTCATCCCTCACCACATCTTTTATGATAGGTTTTAGCCTTCTCTGTGGCTGTCGGGAATGGTTGAAGTCTTCTTTAAGGTAGATGTAGTGTGTGTAAATGAGGAGGCTTATCCCTTTGATGTCTGCAATTGTCCAACTAATAGCTCCCTTGTGCCTCTTCAACACTTTCAATAGATTCTCTTCTTGATTAGCCTCCAAAGTTGAGCTTATTACCACTGGGAAGGTCTCATTATTCCCTAAGAATGCATATTTGAGGTTGGATGGTAATGGCTTCAAGTCCAAGATGAGCTTTTGCACAGTTGATGGAAAGATCTTTTTCTCTTGCAAAGAAAGTCTCTCAAATGTTGGGGTTCATTTTTCTACCCCTTGTAAACCCTTCGGATCCTCCTGATCAACAATCTTCTCCCCCCACACTCCAAGGTGCTCAATAGCTCTAAGTGATACTCCACCAAAGTATCAATCCTATTGACTTTATGCACTTCTTCATCATCGCCCGGTTGTTTGCACAAATTGAATACATTGAGTTCCATTTTCATATTCTCAAAAGTAAGCTTCATAAGTCCATTTCTGCAATTAATCATGGCATTAGAAGTAGCAAGGAACGACCTACCTAGTATGTCAGGAATTTGTGAGCCAAGGTTAGCAACCGGATGAGTTTCAAGTATAGTAAAATCAATAGGTAAATAGAAATTATCAACTTGAACTAAGAAATCCTCAACTACTCCCCTCAGTGTTCTAATGCTTTGGTCCACCAATTGAAGAGTGATTGGAGTTGACTTCAACTCTTCAAGTTGAAGTTTTGATACACCGAATAAGGTAGGAGGTTGATACTTGCCCCCAAATCAAGAAGTGCTTGCTCCACTCGGTAATTTCCTATTGTGATGGCAATGGTAGGGCATCCGGGGTCTTTGAACTTTGGTAGTATGTTTGTCCTTAAGATTGAGCTTACTTGCTCGGTGAGAAATGACTTCTTGTAAACATTCAAATTTCTTTTTACGGTACACAAATTCTTCAAACTCTTGGCACATGAGGGGATTTGCTTTATGACATCAAGGAGTGGAATGTTGATCTTAACCAACTTGAACATCTCAATAATGTCAGAATAATTAGCCACATTCATGGGTGGCTTAAAAAAATAGGGAAAAGGAGTTGGAATGGGACATGCATGCACATTTATATGAATTTTTTTTCTTTCTCACTCACCTCACTCCACTCAATATGGCATTAGGTAAGATCAGAGATTACACAATGGAGGCTAAGTGTAAAAATCGAGAAACTTTAAAATTTTTCTAAAAAAGGAGAAAATGGTAATTTGCTACTAGAATGTGGATTTAAAATACGTGTTCTATCGAACTCGTATGATGCAATGGACTTCTCCGTGGGATTCGTATCGCAAAATTTAGTCACCTAGACTAATTTCGTCGAATTTCGAGATAGTCAGGTTTTTTACGTTTTACGAGACGACTGGGTGGCAGATGACCTCACAAAGGTCCCTAAAAAAGAAAATTTTAAAATTTTCTTATAATTGGATAAAATTTTAAATAAAATTAAATTAAACTTAAATCAGAATGAAATAAATCGTTTTAGGGCGGCGAAAACGAACCCGAATAAGTGAGGGGCATGTGGCGCGACTCGGGCCAAGTCTTTAAAATTATAAATAGGGCTAAATAATAGATATTTCAGTAGAAATATCTTTGTAATTTCTGGCTTCACACATTGTAGAGAAAGAGAGAGAGATAAGAGAGAAAATCGATTTTCTTTCGTCAATTCTCAGAGTTCTGTCAGTCGAATTCCGTCGAGCCAAGAGTTAAGGTCGATCAGCTCAATGAGGGCTATGCAACCATACAAAAAATGAGTGATTTCACCAAAGATCCAAAGAGGATATTTGGAGAATTCAAGATTTTTGGGCTTGGGAGGTGTTCTTGAAGGTTCTACACTTCATATCACACTCCAAGAAGTAGGGTTCCCTCCTACTTTGGTTTATTTCTAATCTAGGGTGTCCATATGGAATAGTTTGAGGTATAAAGTGATTTATGACTTGCCTATAGTCATGAAAATTAGGAAATGGGTATAAAATTGTTTAGACTAAATTCCTAGCTTGGAATTGATGTGTGGTAGTTACTTGTGTAATTCCTTGAAAATTGGTTTATGTGGGTATGCTATGTGTTTATGTTGTACCCTTGTAAATGAAATGTGTTATGACATGCTTAAGGATGTTATTGTTAGATTAATGAGTTGATATATGATAATAATATATTATCATCATGTGAAAATCTAGTAATTGTACTAATTCGGTATAAATTGTCATGGCATAGGTTAAAGTATGTGGTTAAAATGAGTCCATATGAAATTCATAGCATGTTGGGCATGATTGTTGTTTGCAATGGTTCATTAAATTGTATATTCATGGAGACATCACATGTTTAGGGTGTGAGTGCATTGGGTCATCAAATACCATACTTGGTGGATGATGGGTAGACTTGGAAGATGTGGATCGAAGATCCCATTGAGTCGCATGGTTCCATGAAAGAAAATTAGGTCGGGATAACAAGAAGGGACTAGAAGATCCCTCAGGTGCAAGACCCGATAGTTAAGGTACATACTCCCTTGGTTCGGTCCATAAAGTGTGTAGGTGTACGCAAAACCTTCGGTGGAAGTTCATAAATTCCGTGTGGGTTGGTGACCCTTGGTGCAAGTCTATGTATACCCACCCCAAGAAAGACCCTAGAATTATAAAGTTCATTCGATGTGTAACATGGATAATGGATTCAAACACATTGACACTTGCATGTGTTGAGGAGTTGGGAAGGGCTCTAGTTGAGTTACATGAGTGAGCCCCATCTCATTTCATGACATGACATGATAAATTTTAACATTGAATGCATATTCCTGCTAGGAATGTTATGGATTGTTAAATGTTGCATGTGAACACTTCATATGCATCTAGGTGGGGATTAGCCTCTATAAGATATACTCTATTGTGCATGGCTCACCATATACGGGAAAACATTTCAGTTGTGGGGTACACGCTAGTGGACGTCTCTCATCCGGGCCATCAAGAGTGAAAAAAAGCCGAAATGTGGCTTTGCTTTGAGTTTTTGTAAAACATTCATGAAAATTTAGTTTTTGACATGCAAATTTATGTAAATGAATGTAATAGAACTTGTATGCATTAAGTTTTATATAGCAAATGATGTTAAATATGTATTGGATGAATGTGGAAGGGCTTAAAATAAAAAATGGTTGAAACATGCAAAAATCGGCAGAGTGTACTGGTACACATACCGGTACGCTTCTGTCCAGAGAGTTAACTATAATTGTACGCGTACCAGTACACCCAACTCCAGTGAGCAAACCATACTGGTACGGTTTCTAAAATTCTGAAATTTTAAAAGTGTTTTGCCATGCTTTTAGCCTAGGTTTTTCTTCCCTTCAATGATACAAATGGATATTAAATGAAGTATATTGAGGCACATTGAACCTCGCTTGGATTAAATGATTAAAGGAACACGGGTTATATGTGTGGGTTATAATCCCGATTATCGGGATACGATTGATATGGTGTCGGGTTATACGACATCCACGGATATTTTTATGGGTTGATGGTTTATCAATGGTAGATAAAGGACCCCTGGATTTTGGGGCATCACACTAAGCCTAGGAGAAATATGCCATTTGGCAAGATGATTACACAGTTTCGTATCAAGGGCAGGGTGAAAAGGACACGTGAGGATCATTTGACTCCTCTAGAGAAGAGCCTATTAGAAGTTGTTCGGAGAGGAATAGTGATATGATGTCACAAGTTGGTACAAATAGACCTACATCCATTCTTGTACCTACACCTCCTTCATTTACCACTATTCCAACTGCTTCAAAAGTCATACTACCACAGAGGATTAATAGACTGGAGAGGAGAATAGAGGGTAGGTAGATGGATATGTAGGAGACACACTCATGGATTTTGAGAGAGTTGGAGTTCTTAGCTGTGGTTCAGAGGATTATGTTTGAGGTTCTATTGCCTGGTGTGACATATCTAGAGGTTCCACCACCACCACCTCCCATTTCTCAGCCTACTAGTTAAGTGCCACCTGCATCTACAGATGTGCCACAACTTTCTTTTGTGATTGAGTCTCGAGGAGATGTGCATGAGTTAGTAAGTAGTGATTCTGAGGAGGAGGGGGAGTATGAGTTAGAGTAGGAGGCTTCTTATTATTCTGATTAGCTTTTGTTAGGAATGTCTAGCTTTTCTTGTTTCTAGAAAGTAAATCTAGCTGGATTTTGTAATAGCCTAGGGTAATAAACTTTCATTTATTATCCTAAGGTTATTATATTTTGAGCTTTTGCATCCGCTACCATTTATATATATATTGGACATCCTTTGATTTATTTTGTGTTTTTAAATTCCTTGTTATGATTAGGTTGCTATGTGATTGCTTTTAATTGTGAATGATATGATGAAAGGGTAAAAATATTCTTAATTTTGGTTTGCTAGGGACTAGTAATGCTTAAGTTGGGGGTATGTTTATCACTTAGTATTGCATATTTCATTAAGTAAACCATTATCTCTCCAAGTTTGGGTTGATTATTAATTAAAGTCACGTTTATGTTTGTAGGTGTGAAATAAGTGATAAAGATTGATGTTAATGTTTTGTAATGATTAAGGAAGAAAGGAGGACCAATATATGAAAGAATGCAACAAGAATTGAGGAAAAAAGGAAGTTCAACCAGTTGAACAATCTATTTCAACTGGTTGATCACTACCTTTCAACCGATTGATCAGACAAAGCCAAGACCAAAGTAGAGTACTGAGAGTCATTCAACCAGTTCATTGAACCAGTTGAAGAAGTGCGATCAACCGGTTGATGCTAAGTAGGTTTAGATCAAAAATTTCCTGCATTCTCATTCATCAATAGGGGTTAGCTAATCACCCATGAGGGGTAGCTATGAATTTCTATGTGAGCATTCTAATTGGTTGAACTCACCTCCCAAGATTCAAGTAAGGTTTTTTATTGACCGAGCCGGGTGGACGAAGCCTCTTCGGCAATGCATCCATCATCTGGGCCACACACCATGACCAATGAGAAGGGAGGAATCAGGGTATATATACAGAGATGTATATTTAGAGAGGAGTCCCTCTATCTTTTCTGAAAGTTTTTCACTTTTATCTCAGTCTATGGAATAGAGTTTTTTTTTTTTTTTTTTGTAACTTTCCATTTTCAAATCTTTGCCGAGTTTTAGAGAAGACAACTCTTATGGGTAATTTTTTTTTACTCTTATGGGTAATTTAAAGCTTTGTTCGTGTGGAATTTGCACTTATAAATTGTGAAGCATCATTGTGTGAGGAATCTCTTTAATTTAGTTGTTCTGTTTCGTATGATTATTTATTACTGATTTCTGAATTATAAGTTTGGTTCACGGCTAAATTTTAGAATGATCCAATGGATGATTCTCATCTATAATCAAGCATGATGACTCTCTAAAGGGTTCTAATCGAGCAAATGTTTTGTAGAAAGGAAAAAAAAACTGATTTTTACTATTAGTTGTTAAATGAATACCTTAATTTCTTGTCGATGGTTCATACGACACGAGTAATGCTTAGAACATTTATACAATTTAAATTTTGAGAATTGTATTTCCTATCTTCAAAGCTAAAATAGTGTGTGATTTGGTTTTTGATGAATATTATCTGTTCAAGTGTGTTGAATACAACTCCAAATGAGTAAAAATAGAGAGTCAAAATGTTTGGTTACCACTAATGCCACTACTTCTGATGAGGATGCCTAGTTCTCCTATCTTCACCCTCGAGATTTGCATTGTAGCCTAGGGTTGAATCATGGTGCCAATCCTCATTGCGGTGTCGAATTTTACATGCCTTAGTAATTTGCCCACCAATTTGACTTAGTGCAACAAATTCCTTATCTTTTTGCTTGTACTTTCAATGTTGATTACGTAAATCATTTGAATATAATCAAGATAACATCCAAGAAGTCAACCATCGCTCTTTTTGAATGACCTCCTTCACTCAACTATTTGACTGTGACACGACCATTATCTTTAACCACGTGAACTTCCCATCATCAGTTAAATCATATCTCAAGGCCAGTTCAGTCAAGGCTTCTCCTTCTATTGTTATTCCTCCTTGAGTAATTGATCTTGATCCTACAATCTCTGCGAATTTGGATTCTTCATGTATTCCCAATTCTCTAACATGGTTTTGCCTTAAGGACAAGTGATGACACTCTTCTACAAATCCTTCTATGTCTATTTCTCTTGCTCAAGTTGACGAGGACCAAGATGTCAAAGATGATGCCTCCCTTCGCTCTCTGTTCGTCAGTGTGAAAGTACTCTTCCTTCTATGACCTTTTGTTGGTGTAGAGCCCTCTCTAGATGCCATCTTTGGGAACCTCAAGCCCTTTCGCCTAGCCACTGTTCCAATTTCTATGGCTTCTTCTATAGCCATAGTTGACTTGGCTCCATCAAAGCCTTCTTTTGATAATATGGCCACTGATGCAACCGACGATGTCAAAGTTGTGGACCTTGAACTGGAGGAAAGTCTAACCCCAAGGCAAAGACCTCCCACCTCTCCAGCAAGCCAAAACACTCTTGAGGTTGCTGAGACTATCCACGTCTTGGTCCCTTCTAGGGCCTCTACTACTTCCTTAGTTACTCTTCTTTCTTGCGATGCTAACTTATCTTCTATCTTGGCTTCCTTGAAAGCTCGTCTTTCTTTCGGTCTTTTCTCCTTCCAATAATCAAGGCTAATTCTAGACCGCGATTTTGAATGTCATTATGGGACCGTAATGACAGTCCTAACTGGCCACCTTGAAATTTTTTGGGGATGAGATAAACCTCCTTAATGATCGAATTGACTCTATTAGAGCCATCGTCGTCTTTCCTTTTCTTCCCAACGAGGACCACCAGACACTTGCTCACTTAGCCGATGGACTTCTAGCCCTTCTTTGAGAAGCGGAGCCATTTTATTTGAAGCAATATGATTGTGTTGCCATCATACATGATCAACGAGATCCATTCATTGATCTGAATCAAAAAATTCAAATTTTCTCACCCGCTCGAGCCACTTTAAGTTTTTTCCTTAGAGACTAGTTAAGATAGACTGCAAGATTTTCGAGCTCGAGGTCAAACATGCAGAACTCCTGGAGGGATCTATGTCCTTTCAAGGGCATTTGGAGGAACTTAAGGCTGCTAAAATGAATGTCACGACCTTTGTAGATATTGGCTCGGCCCCTACCGAGTCTACTTTGGCAGAATTACATGTCATGGGTAGGTCACTATACCAACTAGATGTTCATTTTTTTGATCTTGTACAATTTCCTGGAAAGATAATAAATAAAAAACATAAATGAACTATTTTTCCCCTTACTATCTTCACTCATATCTGTCTTTTCATTTTATTGGTGACGGCTGACATGAGTGGAAATTGAATGGCATTAATTCCCATTTATATCATGTTTTTTGCCATTTGATTTGTGTGCATGCATTTCAGCACTTTGACTTTTGTTGTGAGTGATGTTTCATTTTTGTCATTAAACTATCATAAATGTTGACTGTTTCCAACGCAAGACTATTAACGTATTCAATTCCATCATGGCCTATAAATACTGAAGGACTTAGGGTTGAAGAAAATGAGACTAACGCATGCCCTCTCCCTCGTGCAACACGACTGCTATTCTTTCTAAATGTCCTAACCCAGATGGGATAAAGTTGGACAATTTTTAACCTCCAAACACTTTCCTCCTTTGGTGTTGGCTATAGCGTTTGCTATTTATTTTCGCCTTCATATCCATAGTTGGTTTTACCAAACTACTTCATGTTCTTCTTTCAGATGCGCACTTCATTTCGCCTCCATCCTTGGGTCATTTTTTAGATCCTTTTCTTGGGTGTTAGATAACATTGATGGATAACATGCACTTTTTGAAGATGGAAGAAGATACTATATCTGGCTTCTGGTGCATCTGGCAGCCACATTTTATCTTATTCCACTGATCTTCATATTGGCCTTAGGATGATTTTCCTCGATAGCAATTTTGGAAAAAGGAAGTAGTGTGGCTGGGGGCAATAGGTATGTCCAAGGAGATTCTGGCCAGAGAGTGCTTGTGTCAGAGGTCTATACTCTAGCTCCAACAACTCATCGGCTTTCTTCTACTCCTTTCTTTGTCACCACGACTACCAGTTGTCATCTTCAAACTCAAGACAACAATCCTGTAGAACAAGCTATCTTGACGCCATTCTTATGTAGCACTTTATTTTGTTATGTATGATGAAAATTATATTCACTAAAATTGCACAAACTTCTATGAATAAAATTTACTTTGTTGTTCGCTCTTTTTCAATTTTCTTGTTGCATTTTAAAAATGTTAAAATGTGGAATGATTTTTCTTGTTGCATTTTACTCCTTTCTTTGTCAGGACCCCTTATCTTATGGGTCTTGCTCGCATTCTGCAGCCTCCCAGACCGTTGGTTTGTAAGCCTTCAACAACTGCCCATTAATAGATCAAAGATAGTGTTCTCCATCTTAATCTCTAAAGTGGTAAACACTGTATTTCTTGACCTCAAGCACTTCAAATGGCCCTTTCCATTTGGCCGACTGTTTGCCAGTCCTTAGATTATGTAGTCCTAATGCAACTTTACTTTTCATATTAAGTCTCCTATGTTGAAGGTCCTACTTTTGACCCTCTTGTTGTACGCCCTCGTGGCTTTGAGATTTTGCACTTTAATGCAATCTAAAACACCTAGCCACATTTCATCCAAATCCTCAAACTCAATCATAATGGCCTCATTGTATTCAGATGGACTAAGCATATTCTAAAAAACCACTCGCAATGATTTGATAGTGAGTTCCATAGGCAAAACCACGTCATGCCCATATGTTAGTTTGAATGGCCTGATTCCGATGCTGGACAATTTGGATGTTCTGGATTCTCATAGTGCCTCTGATAGTCTACCATCTTTTTTATAATCTATTTAATCACCTTGTCAGTAGTTTCTTCTTGGCCATTTCCTAGCACATATTATGGGGGTTGAGTGGATTATGCTAAAGCCACGCTCCTCTATAAATCCCTTAACTTCACTACTTGCGAAGATTGCGCCTTGGTTGGCCACCATGTGCTAGGGAAGACCAAATCGGTGCACAATATTTTCCTTTATCATTCGTATGATGTCAACATGATTGACCATCTGATTAGCACAAAAACATTACATATATTGTATGCTAATATGCCCTTTCATACTTTCTTTTCTCGTGAAATTGGGGAGAAATGCGTTTAATCTTCTCTTTGATGGAGTTTTGTGTAAATACAGGTAAAAATATGTAAATGGTTTGATTTAGGCCTCCATTGAAGTGTTTGAAGTCAATGAAGATGAGGGGATGACTGAAAGGAAGGTCTGGAGAAACCAAAAAAATTGCAGTTTGAATGATAACGTTCCGCAAGGTTTTGCCTTGGTCTACCTATTCATTGTCAAAACTTTCCGAAAGGTTTTGTCTACTAAAATGAACCTTCTGGAAGGTTTGTGTTGACGTTCTGAAAGTTTTTTCCTAGATTGCCCAGGCAGTCTGCAACTAAAGCTCTGTCATTTGGTTTCTTAGCCTTTGTTGATTCTTTTTCTGGGGGCAACGCGGCCCATCATCCTACCAAGTGGATGCTACGACTCTCATTAGTCTTCTCCCTTGTAGGTTCCATTGATGCTCCAGTTATAACCATGGAATCTAAAACTTGTTATAGATAAGAAAAAAATTTGTTCACACAAACAACTCCCACTATTGATCCCAAAAGCTAAAAGACATATGTGGAAGATGATTTGGAAATTGCTACGTAGTTCTTGCAAAGGAAGTCGAATACTGAAGGGGCTCCAGTAGTTGACCCTCTGATGATTAAGTCGGAATTCGAATGACAAGTGAATTGTGTGTAGCGAGAAAAGATGGCTTATCTAATTCTTGACTAGCATGACTCTTTTATAGGTAGGCAAAATGTGTCGTTCAATGTCCATAGCTAATTTTTTAATGAGACGACATATAAAGTGGAACTTCCCTCAATACCTTCTAATGAGGGCTTATCAACAAGTTTGAGTTAGTCTATAAACGGTTGGTTGGATAGCGAGTGGTGAAATATAAGTTTAATTATTTTATTGAATAAGTTAGATTTGATATCTATATAATAAAGTAGCTAGATTTCTTTGTCTTTAACTTTTTGGTGGTTCAAATCACTTGACGATTATTGATCCGAAGGTCCTAATTAGACTTCCATTTCTTTTACAACTCTAAGACTCACATATCTCATATAACTCTTTCTCTCTCTCTCTCTTTATCTCATACACCCAACTCATATATATAACTCTGTCTATCTCTCTCTCACACAAACATTTTAAACAAATACTCTCTCATCTCTCATATAACTATCTGTCTATATATATCTCATACTCTCTTTCACTTAGCATTATTTGTTTTGATAATCCTAATTAAACTTTCATTCTATCATAATCTCTCATTGTTTGCCTTGACGATCTTAGTTGGACTTCTTCACTCAAAACATACATTTGTATGATTTTATAGATGATAAAATATTTAAATGTTTTAAAAAAATAGAGATTGTAGACATTTAAAGTCAAATTAATTACCAATAAAAAAATAACAAGTGATATCAATTGCACTAAAAAAATAAAAATTCAAAGCCAATCTAATCACCAATAAAAAATAACAAGTGATACCAATTACACCAAAAAAACTAAAAAATTCAAAGTCAAGCTAATTACTAATAAAAAAACAATGACCAAAAAAAAAAAAAAATGAAACCAATTGTACATAAAAGAAGTATTCAAAACCAACTATAAATTTTTTTTTCCTTATTTGCATTGATTTCCCTTTGCTAATGTTCATATTTTTTTTTAATACTCGAATTGTATAAAATTGACACCGAAACGACAAATAGGTCAATTAAAACAATTTTTTTAAAGAGATGAAAATTTGATTTTGTTAATTTGGTTTAATTATAGCATGCGAAAATTTCTGTAGCATTGTAACACCCCAAAATACACCCTGGACGGCATTACATTCTAATAACCATTTAAGCATGAGAGCACTAAGTAATCCATCAACATTATATCAACAATTTATATTGGAACAAAATTCGGGCAGAGTCTCCCTTGTACGGGGAGCTCTACCACAAAAACTCAACCTGTGCAATTCTACTATAATGACCACACCGGGTCCATTTACTTACCATAAAAATAATTCACCAAACTTACAAGTTATCCCAAAAGAATAGGCCAAGTTATGGCCTTTACATCCCCATAATCAAATAACTATGCTAAGGCAGCGGAATTACAAAATATGGGTAAGCTTTACATTGTTTCAAAATAATACCCTAGTCTAGAATAAAATATGGGGTCCAGCTAAGAGTCCTCCCCGGGATCCACACTTCCGTCTTGCTGAATCTCCCAGGGTACGGGCTCCTCGAGTCCTAACTCCTACTCATGAGTAAAATCTGAAATGTTTGTAGGTAGGGGGTGAGTACAAGACTCTGTATGAAAATCCTTCCAAACCCATTCAAGGTTTTGAAATCAAACAAAACAGGTAGGTCTCATTTCGAACATACGTATTAATGAAATTTGAAAGAAAATAAGGACATTTTAAAAGAGATCTCAAGTTTGTACAATCATAAGTAAATGGGAAGAGAATAAAAATCAACTTTAATTAGCAAACCATTTCTAACATAATCCAATCCATCATACACCATTTTCACAAGTTATCGCGGCATCCCATACTACCCGATACTCTTGG
>CM042189.1:25661554-25675188 GCA_023539305.1 Ilex asprella
TCCAACTTTCTTGGGTAGAGGTTCCAACTCTTTGGGTAGGAATTTTAACTTTTTTGGGTATGAGTTCTAACTTTTTTGGGTAGGGTTCCAACAGTTTTGGGTAACGGTTCCAACTTTTTTGGGTAGGAGTTCCAACCTTTGTGGGTAAGGGGTCCAACTTTTTTGGATATGAGTTCCAACCTTTGTGGGTAATGGTTCTAAATTTTTTGGGCAGATGTTCCAATTCTTTGGATAGAGATTCTAACTTTTTTGGGTAGGGGTTCCAACTCTTTTAGGGGGAAGGGTTCCAACTTTTTTGTGTAGGGGTTCTAACTTTTTTGGGTAGAGGCTCCAACTCTTGGGGGGAAGGGTTCCAACTTTTTTGGGTAGGGGTTCCAACCTTTGTGGGTAGGGGTTCTAACTTTTTTGGTTAGAGGTTCCAAATTTTTGGGTAGAGGTTCCAATTCTAGGGAGAGGGGTTCCAATTTTTTTGGGTAGGGGTTCCAACTTTTTTGGGTTAAGGTTCCAACTCTTGGGGGATGGGTTCTGTAAACTCCCAAATGTTTGTAAGAATAAATCATGTATATTGGAACTGTAAGAATAAATACTAGGAAGACGTTTAAACTTGAGAAGGATTATTAAATAAGTCTCTAAATATTTTTAGGTCAAAATAAGGTGTCCATTGAGTCCGGAAGGTCGAAAAACCTTGGGAGAGGTAATATGAGGAGTATTAGAAGTTAGAAAGTATTTTTGAGTTAAAACACATTTTAGAGAAAATTTAGGAATTTAGAATTTTGGGCACTACTTAATATTTTTGCCATAACTTTTTATCCTTATGTCTAATTAATCTGAAATTTTTACACCAAATATTAGACATCTAGAGCTACAAAAGTGTATCTCATGTAAAGTTTCCAATTCGACCTCTAAATAGGTAAAAATTGCCCTGGAAGTTGCACCAAAAATCTGTCAACAGTACCAGTACGCTCAATATTTTTTGAACCAAAAATGTCGGGTTTTGCTCCATTTTCTTGCTCTATAAACACCTAATGTCACCCCCTTATCATTCATTTTACCCCTCCTAACCCTAGAAAAGGTTAGAGAGGAAGAGAGAAGGATAAAACACAAGATCAAAAGAAGATCTATACTTCAAAGAAGATCAAATCTTCATCTTCTTCACACTAAACCTAGGTTTTCAAGAACATTGAGGTAGGGTTTTCTTCCATTTCTTGTCCATTGATGTTAGGGTTATTATACATGTAGATTCTGACTCTTAATAGTATGTATTTGTTATGAGTTCCTTGTTTCTTGATATTTTTACAAACATTCATATGATTTGAACAAAATGATGGTTGAAAATCCATCAAATCCTAGTTTTTGGGGAAATATGAGTTTTTCTATATATCTTACATCATCTTGATTTCAAAAATTCTAGAGCTTTGTGTTGGGTAGTAAAATTATTGTATTGATGATCTCATGCTTATTTCCTTTAAACTTATCTCTTGTAACGTGATTTACGAAATGGGTATGTTTCTTAAATTGTTCTATTATGTATATTGCTTGTGAAAATTGGAAAAAATCATGGAATTTGCTTGTATATGAGTTTTGAGCATATTGTTGGTATGTCACTCTTGTGTATGGTGTTGTGAGGGACTTGAATTACCTTCGAGAGCTGCTGTAGAGTGTTAGAGGTCAGTCTATCCCAATGGGGGTGAGATGGTTGCCTAATGCTCATAGTGGATCATTGTTGTGACAGTAACCACTATTGTTCATGGATACCGGAAAAAAGGGTTAGTATACTAGACACCTTGGAAGGATTTCATTAATGCCGTATGAGACGGTACACGCCCTTCCTAAATTGGTTTGTGATTATTATTATAAATGGGTGAACGAGGTAGAATCGTCGGGTAGATTTATGAGAAGCGACAACCTACTTGAGTGGTATCAAATAAAAATTATTGTTCATTGTACCAAATATTATTTCTCTAAGAGTTTCGGGTAGTGTGGGATGCCACGATAACTTGTGGAAATGGTGTATGGTGGAGTGGATTATGTTGAAAATTGTTTGTCAATTAAACATGGCTTTATTCTCTTTCAATTCCTTATTATTGTACAAATTTGAGATCTCCTTTAAAATGTCCTTATTTTATTTTAAAATTTATTTATATGTATGTGTGAAATGTGACCTACTTGTTTTACTTGATTTCAAAACCTTGAATGGGTTTGGAAGGATCCTCCTACAGAGCGTTGTGCTCAACCCCCCTTACTTCCCCACCTTTCAGATTTTGCCTTTGTCGAGGAGCTGGAAGTCGAGGAGCCGACATATTGGAAGACTCCGACAGAAGGGAGCGTGGATCCAGAGGTGGACGCTTAGAGCGACCCTCCTTTCTTTTGTTAAAGATTTGGACAATCTTTTGGGAGAATTGTATAGCCTAGTTTTATTTTATAAATTTCGTTGTGTATTACAGTACTTTTGTGGGGATGTAAAGGCCATAGCTTGGCCTATTCTTTTGGGATAACATGTAATTTGATGGATTAATTTTTTGGTAGTTAAATGGACTTGATGTGGTCATTACAGTAGAATTGTACAAGTTGTGTTTTGGGTAGAGCTCTCCAAACAAAGGAGACTCTGCCCGAATTTTGTTAAATTAAGGACCCCCGGTTATTTTTGAATTTAATAGTTGCTCTCATGATATGAATGATTATTGAATGTAATGTCGTCCAGAGTGGTATTTGGGGCTTTACAGATTTAGTATCAGATCCTAGGCTTTAGGTCTTACATGGGAGCTGTAGGTTATGGATTTCCACTAGAGAGCTAGGGCTAGAAAAGAAAATATTCGTCAGTTTAATTTTCACAAGCCTTATACTTTAGTCTAAAGCGATAGTTAGGTTGTCTTGTACATCGATTAAACTAAATTGTGAATTGATATGTAGAATGGAAGGAGGAAGAGGAGGTGGAGGTGGACGTGGACGTGGACGGGGACGGGGACGTGGTGATCAAGCACACCCACCACCTCCCGATGCTATGAATGGTATTTACCAATGCTTAAGGTAACTCACCACCCTAGTGCAACAACAAGACAGGAACAACCACCACAACGGTGGAGTTCGTCCGTTAGTTCAAGTGCCGGGCAACGGAGATGAGAACCGAAGGATGGTGGCTCTTCGGGAATTTCTACGACAACACCCACCCACCTTTCAAGGGAACTTCAATCCCTTAGATGTAGATATTTGGATCCGTAGGGTGAGAAAGATTTGTAATAGTATGGGGATCGCCGAGGACCTTCGGGTGGGCTTGGCTACCTACTTGTTGGAAGGAGAGGCCGATCACTGGTGGGAGTTAGTGAAGAGGAGGAGGAACACTGATACGCTTGTTTGGGAGGAATTTGAGCGAATCTTTAATGACAAGTATTTTCCAGAGTCTGTTCGAGATAGGATGAGCGCAGACTTTCTTGTCTTACGACAAGGCAGAATGACTGTAGCTGAGTATGAGAGGAGGTTCGACGAGTTGTCCCGCTATGCCCCAGAGTTTATATCCACCGAGGCTAAGAGGGCTAAACGCTTCGAGTAGGAGTTCAGGCCAGTTATCAGGGAGAAGCTTGTGGCTCTCAAGATCAGAGACTATGGTGATCTAGTGGATAGAGCTACAGTAGTGGAGAGAGACATTGAGGACTTTCAGAGGCGACAAAATTATGTGAGAGGAGGCCCGATCCGTACAGGAGCCAGTAGCAGTGGAGCGTATAGAGCTACCAAACCGTCACCCCGATCAAGTGATAGGACAGAGACCTCAGATAGCTCGAGGAGCAGGAGGTGTACTGGAGAGGACAACCACAGACCCCCGTCAATGCTTTGCATGTGGAGGTGTAGGGCACTTCCAAAACAACTGCTCATCGTTTCCACCCAAGACCAATCAATCAGCCAGGCCATCCAATCCAAACAAGCCACCCCCACCACCCAGACCATTGAGAGCTCAAGCCCACGGTGATTCCATTCCAAGGAGGGTATTTGCTTTGACCCAACCGGAGGAGGATGTTTCAAATGAAATGATAGAATGTATTGTTCTCCTTTACAATTCTTGGGCCCGAATCATATTCGATCCTGGTGCTATTCATTCTTTTATACGTACTGCATATGCTATGAATTTGGGACTGAGTTTCGAGAAGTTAGAACACGCCTTGACTGTTGACTTGCCTACGGGAGAATAATTGGGTACTAGCCGAGTCTGCAAGGGTTGTGTGTTTCGTATTGGGGAGCACGAATTGATTGTCGATTTGATTGCTTTAGAGATAAAGGGGAGTGACGTGATTTTTGGGATGAACTTGTTATCCGCTATTCGGGCGGTAATGGATTGTTTCCACAAGCGGATTACATTTCAATTGCCGGGAGGTGTCATTTTCAGTTTTGTGAATAACCGAGATTCTTTCCATCCATTTCCTACTACCGGAAGTAAATTCTTAAAAACTAAGGCAGGGAGCCACTTGAGTTTCTTGGCTAGCTTGATGGGAGATGATCGGGATTGATCCCAATCGGGTATGGTGTTGATTGTATCGAATTTTTTGGATGTCTTTTCAGATGAATTACCTGGGTTACCGCCACAGAGAGAGATTGAGTTTGCAATCGATCTTTATCTGGGAACCGAACCTATTTCTATTGCTCCTTATCGGATGACGCCTTTGGAGTTGAAGGAGCTAAGGAAGTAATTGGACCACTTGCTGGCAATTGGATTCATCCGTCTAAGCACTTCACCTTGGAGAACCCCGATCCTCTTTGTGAAGAAGACGGATGAAATATTTCGGTTATGCACAGATTACCAACGGTTGAATTGGGTGACGGTGAAGAACAAGTATCCCTTGCCGTGCATTGATGATTTATTTGATCAGTTGAGGGGTTCTAAGTTCTACTCCAAGATTGATCTCCGCACTGGGTGCCATCAACTGCGTATCAAGGAGGAGGATATTCCTAAGAGTGCTTTTCGTACTCGGTATGGTGACTTTGAGTATACGGTGATGCCGTTCGAATTGACTAATGCTCCAGCAGCCTTCATGAATTTTATGCACAGGGTATTTCGGCCATATCTAGATCAATTTGTCATTGTGTTTATTGATGACATATTGATTTATTCTCAGACACAAGAAGAACATGCACATCATCTCTCGGTTATGCTACAAACATTAAGAGAACATAAGTTATATGCGAAGATGAACAAGTGTGAGTTTTGGATGAAGGAAGTGAAGTTCCTTAGCCATGTTGTGTCCGAGCAAGGGGTAGCGGTTGATTCCTCGAACATTGAGGTCGTGATGCAATGGGAGCCACCAAAGAACGTGACAGAAATACGTAGTTTCTTGGGGTTAGCTGACTACTATCGTAGGTTTGTGGAAGATTTTTCCAAGCTTGCGATGCCGATGACTCGGCTTACCAAGAACGGGGAGAAATTTGTGTGGACTTAAGCGTGTGAATTAGCTTTTCACACCTTGAAGGAAAAGTTGATGACGACACCGATCCTCATTATTCCGAACAGTGGGGAAGGTTACGATGTTTACACCGATGCTTCACTACGAGGCTTGAGATGTGTGTTGATGCAAGGAGGCAAGGTGGTTGCTTATGGCTCGAGGCAACTCAAGATTCATGAGCAGAACTACCTCACTCACGACTTGGAGCTAGCTGCTGTGATTTTTGCTTTTAAGTTGTGGAGGTGTTACTTGTATGGAGAAAAATTTCAAGTGTTCTCGAATCATAAAAGCCTCAAGTATGTGTTCACACAAAAAGAATTGAATCTCTGGCAGAGAAGGTGGATTGAGTGCTTAGAAGATTACGACTTTACTCTCAACTATCATCTAGCGAAGGCTAATGTAGTATCGGATGCATTGAGTAGGAAGTCTCAGGGTGAAATCAATGTCCTTGCGGCTCAACGGTGGAAAATGATTGATACGTTAGAGGAGTTTGATCTATGGGTCGATAGACCAGAGGATCGACCATGTTTGTTTAACCTAGTAGCACAACCAATTCTCCGACAAAGGATTGTGGAGTTGCAACGGTTAGATCCCGAGTTGACAAAAATTCGGGATAAATTGGAGATGAATGATATTGTTGAGGATTGGTCTATAACGAATGAGGAGTTACAGTTTCGGGGAAGATTATGCGTGCCAAACGATGACCAAGTGAGGGAAGAAGTGTTGGGTGCCACTGATCGAAATTCTCTATACATCCGGGGAGTACAAAAATGTATAGAGATATAAAACGATAATATTGGTGGGGTGAAATGAAGAAGGATGTAGCAAAGTTCATTTCAAGGTGTGTCATATGTCAGCAAGTGAAGATTGAGCACTAACGACCCGGAGGATTATTACAGTCTCTGCCTATCTCGGAGTGGAAGTGGGATCATATCACCATGGACTTCGTGTTGGGTTTTCCACGGACTTCAAGAGGGCATAACGCCGTATGGGTTATAGTAGATCGACTCACCAAGTCAGCTCACTTTTTTGGGATGAAGACCACAGACTCGTTAGAGACCTTGAGCAGACTATAAATTCAAGAGATTGTTCGATTGTATGGAGTTCCACTCTCTATCGTGTCGGATCACAATTCTCGTTTTGTGGTTCATTTTTGACAAAGTCTACAATAAGCTATGGTGACAGAGTTACATTTCAGCACAACCTTTCACCCTCAAATAGATGGCCAATCCGAGAGAGTAATACAGATTTTGGAAGACATGTTACGGGCTTGCGCGTTGGACTTCAAAGGGAGTTGGAGCAATCACTTATCGTTGGTGGAATTTGCGTACAACAACAGCTACCAAGCGAGTATCGGGATGGCACCGTATGAAACTTTGTATGGAAGACCATGTAGATCCCTGACGTGTTGGTTGGAAGCCGGAGAGAGTAGTATGTTTGGGCCCGAGATTGTGCAGGAGACAACGGAGAAGATTCAGCTCATTCGGGAGAGATTACGCACCACACAGAGTCTACAAAAGAGCTATGCGGATAGGAGAAAAAGGCCTTTGGAATTCAAGGAGTGAGATTTTGTATTTCTCAAAGTGTCACCCAAGAAGGGCGTACTTAGATTCGGAAAGAAAGGAAAACTCACTCCGAGGTACATCTGTCCATTTGAAGTGATCAAGACAGTGGGCAAAATAGCATACCAACTTCGGCTACCAGCACCATTGTCAGGAGTTCATGATGTATTCCACGTTTCGACGTTGAGGAAGTGTGAACCAGATACGTCGCATGTCGTGGATTTGGAGGATATTGAAATGCAAGATAGAGTCACCTATGAAGAGCAGCCGGTGAAGATTCTTGATATCAAGGAGAAAGTGCTTCGCAATAAGGTAATTCAGCTGGTGAAAGTCCTATGACAACACCATGGCATGGAGGAAGCAACTTGGGAACCGAAGTGGGAGATGCGAGAGAAATACCCATACTTGTTCGTTACTTGAGCTAAGTTTCGAGGACGAAACTTTCTTTAAGGGGGGTGGATTGTAAACCCCCACATGTTTGTACTAACATATACGAATGTATTTGTTTAGTGAGTATTATATATGTAATGACGTAAGAATAAATCATGTATATTGGAACCGTAAGAATAAATACTAGGAAGACGTTTAAACTTGAGAAGGATTATTAGATAAGTCTCTAAATATTTTTAGGTCAAAATAAGGTGTCCATTGAGTACGGAAGGTCAAAAACCTTGGAAGAGGTAATATGAGGTGTATTAGAAGTTAGAAAGTATTTTGGAGTTAAAACACATTTTAGAGAAAATTTGGGAATTTAGAATTTAGGACACTACTTAGTATGTTGGCCATAACTTTTTATCCTTATGTCTAATTAATCTGAAATTGTTACAGTAGATAGTAGACATCTAGAGCTACAAAAGTGCAAATCATGTAAATTTTCCAATTCGACCTCTAAATAGGTAAAAATGCCCCTGGAAGTTGCACAAAAAATCTGTCAATAGTACCAGTACGCCCGATTTTTTCTGAACTGAAAATGTCGGGTTTTGCTCCATTTTCTTGTCCTATAAACACCTAATGTCGCCCCCTTAGCATTCCTTTCACCCCTCCTAACCCTAGGAAAGATTAGAGAGGAAGAGAGAAGGATAAAACATAAGATCAAGAGGAGATCTATACTTCAAAGAAGATCAAATCTTCATCTTTTTCACACTAAACCTAGGTTTTCAAGAATATTGAGGTAGGGTTTTCTTCCATTTCTTGTCCATTGATGTTATGTTTATTATACATGTAGATTTTGACTCTTAATAGTATGTATTTTTTTATGAGTTCCTTGTTTCTTGATATTTTTACAAACATTCACATGATTACAACAAAATGATGGTTGGAAATCCACCAAATCCTAGTTTAGGGGGAAATATGGGTTTTTCTCTGTATCTTCACATCATCTTGATTTCGAAAATTCTAGAGCTTTGTGTTGGATAGTAAAATGATTGTATTGATGATCTCATGCTTATTTCCTTTAAACTTGTCTCTTGTAACGTGATTTACGAAATGGGTATGTTTCTTAAATTGTTCTATTATGTATATTGCTTGTGAAATTGGGAAAAATCATGGAATTTGCTTGTATATGAGGTTTGAGCATATTGTTGGTATGTCACTCTTGTGTATGGTGTTGTGAGGGACTTGAATTACTTTCGAGAGCTGGCGTAGAGTGTTAGAGGTCAGTCTATCCCAGTGGGGGTGAGATGGTTGCCTAATGCTCATAGCGGATCATTGTTGTGACAATAACCACTATTGTTCACGGATACCGGGGAAAAAGGTTAGTATACTAGACACCTTGGAAGGATTTCGTTAATGCCCTATGAGACAGTACACGTCCTTCCTAAATTGGTTTGTGATTGTTATTATAAATGGGTGGACGAGGTAGAATCGTCGAGTAGATTCATGAGTAGCGGCAACCTACTTGAGTGGTACCAAATAAAAATTATTGTTCATTGTACCAAATATTATTTCTCCAAGAGTTTCGGGTAGTATGGGATGCCATGATAACTTGTGAAAATGGTGTTTGGTGGAGTGGATTATGTTGAAAATTGTTTGTCAATTAAACGTGGTTTTATTCTCTTTCAATTCCTTATTATTGTACAAACTTGAGATCTCCTTTAAAATGTCCTTATTTTATTTCAAAATTCGTTTATATGTATGTGTGAAATGTGACCTACCTATTTTACTTGATTTCAAAACCTTGAATGGGTTTAGAAAGATTCTCCTACAGAGCCTTGTGCTCACCCCCTTACTTCCCCACCTTTCAGACTTTGCTTTTGACGAGGAGCTAGGAGTCGAGGAGCCGACACATTGGAGACTCTGACAGAAGGGAACGTGGATCCCGAGGTGGACGCTTAGAGCGACCCCCCTTTCTTTTGTTATAGACTTGGACAATCTTTTAGGAGAATTGTATAACCTAGTTTTATTTTGTAAATTCTGTTGTGTATTATAGTACTTTTGTTGGGATGTAAAGGTCATAGCTTGGCCTATTCTTTTGGGATAACATGTAAATTTGATGGATTGATTTTATGGTAGTTAAATGGACCCGGTGTGGTCATTACAGTAGAATTGCACATGTTGTATTTTGGGTAGAGCTCTCCGAACAAAGGAGACTCTGCCCGAATTTTGTTAAATTAAAGACCCCCGGTTATTTATGGATTTATTAGTTGCTCTCATGATATGAATGATTATTGAATGTAATGCCGTCCAGTGTGGTATTTCGGGCATTACAGGTTTGACCTTTTTGGGTAGGGGTTCCAACTTTCTTGGGTGGAGGTTCCAACTCTTTGGGTAGGAATTTTAACTTTTTTGGGTATGGGTTCCAACTTTTTTGGGGGAAGGGTTCTAACTTTTTTGGGTAGGGTTCTAACATTTTTGGGTAAAGGTTTCAACTTTTTTGGGAAGGAGTTCCAACCTTTGTGGGTAAGGGTTCCAACTTTTTTGGGCAGATGTTTCAACTTTTTGGGTAGGGATTCCGACTTTACATCAAATTAATACTCAATTCACTAAATTTACATCAATTTAACATTCAATTCTTCAACTTAACATTCAGTCACACCCAATTAATATTCAATTCATAAAATTAACACAAAATTAACATTAAAACCATCAAATTAAAATAAAAAATCATCTAATAAAGATTTAATTCATTAAATCAATACCAAATTAATATTCAAATTAACAAATTGACATTTCATTTCGAATAATAAACATTTAATTCATCATATTAACACCCAATTAAATTTTAATTCCTCCAATTTATATTCAAATTCATTCAATTAACACTTAATTTATTAAATTAACATCCAAAATCATTCAATAAATATTCAATCAATCAAATCAACAAAGTAACATGCAATTTTATCAAATTAATACTCAATTCATTAAATTTACATCAAATTAACATTCAATTCTTCAAATCAACATTTAATTTTACCTAATAAACATTTAATTCAATTTATATTCAAATTCATTCAATTCATAAAATTTCTCTAATAACAATTCAATTTAACCAATTAACACAAAATTAACATGCAATTTCATCCAATAAACATTTAATTTTTAAAATAAAAAATAAATTAACATTAAATTCATCAAATCAACTAATAAAAATTTAATTCATCAAATAAACACCAAATTACCATTTAAATTAACATTTCATTTCGAATAATAAACATTCAATTCATTGAATTCTTATTTAAATTAACTATTTAACATTTAATTCATCAAATTAACACGAAATTAATATTCAATTCAACTAATATATATTCAAATACATCCAATTAAAACTCAATTCATCAAATTTACACTAAATTAACATTCAATCTCATTCAATTTAAATTCAAATTCATTCAATTCATAAAATTAACATAAAAAATCCTCCGATAAATATTCAATTTATCAAATCAACATCAAAGTAACATGCAATTTCATCAAATTAATACTCAATTCATCAAATTAACATTCAATTCTGGAAATCAATACCAAATTAACATTCAATTCATCAAACTAACACCAAATTAATATAAATTGTATGAATTGAATATACATATATATATATATATATATATTTGGTATTGATTTACAAAAAAAATTGAACATAAATTTAGTGTTAATTTGACAAATATGTGTGGGATGAATTTAATGTTAAGATTCAATTTCATCTAATTAATATTCAATTAATCAAATTAACACTAAATTAACATTCAATTTAAATGTTAATAGTTGAATTTAAATGTTAAGTTTTTTAATTGAATGTCAATTAGATGAAATATAATTTTAATTTTATTTGATTAATTTTCATATTACTTTGGTTGATTTGATAAATTAAATTTTTATTGGATTATTTTGGATGCTAATTTTGATAAATTGAGCGTTAATTTGATGAATTGAATATTTATTTGAATGAATTAAATATTAATTTGGTATTAATTTGATGAATTAAATATTAATTTGATGATATTGAATGTTAATTTAATCAATTGATGGAGGGAAGACAAGAGGAGTAAGATTATTTAGGCGAAAAATAGTTGAATTTTATGAAAAAATTCAGTTCTCACTTTTATTGCATCCATCATCCACATCCGTCGCAACTCCAATAACCCAACACAAAGTGTAACATTCAATTTAATCAAATTAATATTCAATTCATCAAATTAATACCAAATTAACATTTAATTTATCCAATTAATATTCAATTCATCCAATTAACATTCAATTCATCCAATTTAATGAATTGAATGTTTATTATACAAAACGAAATGTTAATTTGTTGAATTGAACGGTTTTTGTGTTGATCTGATGAATTAAATGTTTATTTGATAAATTTCTATATTACATTGATGTTGGTTTGATAAATTGAATTTTATTAGATGATTTTGGATGTTAATCTGATGAATTGAGTGTTAATTGGATATTTTGAATATAAATTTGATGAATTGAATGTTAATTTAGTATTAATTTGATGAATTGAATATTTACTTTATGTAATTGAATGTTAAGTTAATTTGATGAATTAATTATTTCTTAGAGGGAATTGAGTTTACCAAATTGATGAATTGAATTGATGTTAATTTGTTAAATTGAATCAATATTGGAGGATTTTTTATGTTAATTTTAAGAATTGAATGAATTTGAATATAAATTAAATATTGATTTGCATAATTGAATGTTAATTTGATGAATTGAGTATTAATTTAATAAAATTGAATGTTACTCTGTTGATTTGATAAATTGAATATATATGGATTGATTTTGGATGTTAATTTAATCCTTAAAATATTTTTTTAAGGATTTTCATGTTAATTTTATGAATTGGATGACATTACGAATTAAATGTTTATTAGTTGAATTTTAATGTTAATTTAATGAATTATATGTTTATTAGGTAAAATTAAATGTTGATTTGAATAATTGAATGTTAATTTGGTGTAAATTTGATGAATTGAGTTTTAATTAGATGAAATTGCATGTTTGAGGATGATTTGAAGAATTAAATATTAATTGGATTATTTTGGAAGTTAATTTTGATAAATTGAGTGTCAGTTGGATGAATTGAATATTAATTGGATGAATTAAATTTTAATTTAGTATTAATTTAATGAATTAAATATTAATTTGATGAAATTGAATGTTAGTTTAATGAATGTTACGTTGATATATTTTGCGTTGTGTTACATTGGGAATAAAATATAAATATTGTTATAGTTTAGGGGTGTAAGTGTAATTTATTCTTAAGACCGCTAGTAAGAAAGCTGGACCGATCCATGTATCATATTACACTTTTATCCCTTTATATTACACTTTGACACTCCTCAATTTCATCAAATAATCAATTCTTCAACTTAACATTCAATCACACCCAATTAATATTCAATTCATAAAATTAACATTGAATTCATCAAATGAAAATAAAAAATCATCTAATAAAGATTTAATTCATTAAATCAACACCAAATTAATATTCAAATTAACAAATTGACATTTCATTTCGAATAATAAACATTTAATTCATCATATTAACACCAAATTAAATTTTAATTCATCCAATTTATATTCAAATTCATTCAATTAACACTTAATTTATTAAATTAACATCCAAAATCATTCAATAAATATTCAATTTATCAAATCAACAAAGAAACATGCAATTTTATCAAATTAAAACTCAATTCATTAAATTTACATCAAATTAGCATTCAATTCTTCAAATCAACATTTAATTTTACCTAATAAACATTTAATTCTATTTGTATTCAAATTCATTCAATTCATTAAATTCCTCTAATAACAATTCAATTTAACAAATTAACACAAAATTAACATACAATTTGTTCCAATAAACATTTAATTTTTTAAATAAAAAATAAATTAACATTCAATTCTTCAAATCAACTAATAAAAATTTAATTCATCAAATCAACACCAAAATAACATTCAAATTAACATTTCATTTCGAATAATAAACTTTCAATTCCTTGAATTAACATTTAAATTAACTATTTAACATTTAATTCATCAAATTAACACCCTTGTGGGAAGGGTTCCAACTTTTTTGGGTAGGGGTTCCAGCCTTTGTGGGTAGGGGTTCCAACTTTTTTGGGTAGAGGTTCCATGTTTTTGGATAGAAGTTCCAACTCTTGGGGAAGGGGTTCCAACTTTTTTGGGTAGG
>CM042189.1:25680188-25704527 GCA_023539305.1 Ilex asprella
AGTTCCAACTTTTTTGGGTAGGAGTTTCAACTTTTTTGGGTAGGGGTTCCAAATTTTTGGGTAGAGGTTCCAACTCTTGGGGAGAAGGGTTCCAACTTTATGGGGGGAAGGGTTCCAACTTTTGTGTGCAAGGGTTCCAACTTTTTTGGATAGGGTTCCAACTCTTTGGTAGAGATTCCAACTTGTTTGGTAAGATTAATATGGGTAGCCGCCTTTTTCAGCCGCTTTTTTTGTTTGTCAAAACCTTAAGTCCTTTACCCAGTTAACATCAGGTAGCCGGTAACCGACCTTTAAACATGATCAACGGTTAGAAAATCAGAAAAAATTAAATCAACGGCTCAAATAAAATTTCGGTACCGTACCGAAAAGTAAAATTTGGTATAGTAGTCTAACCCGCAATTAGAAAGTGCTGTTATTCAGAATCAATCTTTGTCCAAGAAAAACCCCAAATGCCATGGTTTACAAAGTGGCCAATGCCACGTGGCATAGCATTTGCCCATTTCGATGGAGCTGAGTTGGCAATGGTACTTACATGCTTTATGATGGGATTTGCCTCCTCTACGGTTGACCTTCTAGCATACATGATACTATTAATAAGAACGGCACCGTTTCAGCTTAGCACAAGACCGTTCCAGCCTTGCACTGCAAAATCTTAATCTTTATAAACCTCCTATTCAAGCTTTTGGGTTCTTGTGCAAAATGAACTCCTACTTCCCTCAATAAACTCTCTCGCCTTAACAATCCACTGGGTTCATCATTGTGCAACTTAGAATAAAAAAAATCTTAAACTCAATAATCTCCTAAAGCTGCAAATTCATTTTTGGTCACTCGAATCGACACCAATGATGTGACAAACATAGATTTCACACCACCTACGAAAAAATTTACAATGAAGAAAGATGCAAGATTTCGGTCGAACTTGTGACTAATATAAATTTCAGTTTAGGAGAGAGTATGAATTTGCCATCATATGACGCAAATGAAGATTACCATATGTACAGGTATTGCAACTTCAGTCTAAAGAATACAAACTTTGGAGAATAGACTATCCCCAAGAAGATATATAATTACACCAATAACTCCGAAGAATCCCTTCAGCCGATTTGTACATATCAATGGACCGTTTGCCTCACAACTAACAATAGCCTATGTTGCCCTCCTCACTCGAACAAAATCGGGTATGGTTGTTGGTGACTGTAACATAAGTGAGAGTGATAGGATCAAAGGATCCTGTGAGAAATTGATTCACTTTATAGAGAATCGTCTTCTAACTTTTATTAAAATTATTTTTACCAAAAAATAAATTTTAGGATGATATAAATAGAATAGATCTCCTGACTAGACTCCTTGCCAATTACAATTCTTGGTTCAATAAACTCCTAATTTGACACAATTATTCATAATTTCTGTCCACGCAACTAATTCAGGATAAAAATCTCAAACCTAAGAAAATAATAAAAATGTTAAAAAATAATCATATATAGGTGGCAACCCATAGGTACCTAACATCCACCCGTCCTTGAAATTTTGAATTGTCTTCAAGTTGGAAAAGCTACAAAATGAGCAACAAATTCTGAATAATCCTCCTAAGTTGAATCAATAGTAGAAAATCCAGTCCACTGGACATGAAGACATGTAACTGGCCTATTGTTGTGCCTAAACAAACCACGATCCAAAATGCGAATTGGCTACCAAGCAGTAACTCCACTATTAGAAAGGGAGGGAGCTGTGGAGCTGGTTGCACCAACTCTCCAAGTTTCTTTTTTAGGCAAGAAACATGAAAGACTGGATGAATACGACATTCTATTGACAAATCCAATTTATAAGCATTTTCTCCAATGCATGAAAGAACATAAAAGGGCCCAAGGAAATTTGTTGATATGGCTAAAGTCGGAGAAAAACTCAATCTCCCACACTAAAAGAGTGTTCGGTTCAATGTCGATTAGCAAAATATTTCATGTGAGACTGGGCAGCAGTTAAATTTTCTTTGAGTAGTCGCAGTATATTATCATGATCACAAAAGAAAACATCTACAAAATGAACAATAGTAGTGTGGGGAAGGTATGAAACAATGTGCAATGGAGGCCGACCATAAACTGCTTGAAAAGGCGTCATTTTCAATAAAGATTGAAAGGAAGTGTTATACCACCATTCAGCCCATGGTAACCGTTTTGTCTAACTGGAAGGTTGTTGTCTAGCAAAGCGACACAAATAAGCCTCCATGGACCAGTTAACTACTTCAGCTTGCCCATATGATTGGGTAAGGTAAGTAGAACTTCGACAAAGACTAGTACCCTGCAATTCAAAAAATGCTTCCCAACACTGACTCGTGAAAATAGGGTCTCGATCACTAATAATGGATTTAGGCATCCCATGTAAACGTGCAATATCCCGAACAATAATTTCAACCACCGTAGTTGCTGAATAAGAAGGCACAAGTGCATAGAAGTGGGCATATTTGGATAGTCGATCAACTACAACCAAAATAGGAGTTTTATGAAATGAAGGAGGTAACCAATCAATGAAATCTATTGAAATATCAGTCCACACTTCCCTCAGAATTGGTGGAGGTTGTAGCAACCCAGGTTGAGAGATACTTTCAGATTTATTCCATTAACTAACATCGTACTCGGCAACATACTTTTTAACAACACTTTTGAGACATTTCCAATAAAAATCGCATTGGATGCGCTTATAAGTATGTAAGAACCTGAAATGACCACCAATTTGGGAAGCATGGAATTCCCACATAATTTTTGGATCACCAAGGTGTTTGATAAAATTCCCACATAATTAGTTTATAACATTTTCAATGAAACCATCAAGCTAAATCAACATAGACATTTTATCAAACACCTTCAAGGTATAATGTAAACACATAGCATACCCAATCAACACATTTCTGATGAAATTACCAAAACAAGCAATTTCACCCGAAACCCATTTCATGAAAAAAAAAATAGTTTTAGCACATTTCTATCCTATTTTCCATGATCTAGTTACAATAACAACATTTAGATAAGAGATTTCATCCCAAGTCATGCTACCCATTTCATACGAAACCTTAAATTGAAAATAAACCTAGTTTGGAGAAAATCCTACATCTTGAAGCTCAGTGACAATAGTAATACATTTAGATAAGAGATTTCATCCCAAGTCATGCTACCCATTTCATACGAAACCCTAAGTTGAAAATAAACCTAGTTTGGAGAAAAATCCTACATCTTGAAGCATAATACACGTAGTACGAACTCCAAAAAACCCAAATCAAACTTCAACTCTTGATTTTCAAAAATTTCTTCTTTGAGACTAGCAAAATCCCCAATTTTTGGTACGTAGACGTAGCCTTCATTGAGTAGATGAACTTTAATTATTGGCCCGAATGATTCCGACCAAAGGTTGGCCCTAGATTGAAGAGAGAAGATGCAAAACCTTGGTTTTTCTTTTTCCTCTCTTCCTCCTCTCTTTTTCGGAAAACCTAGTTGAAGATTGGAGAAGAAATCTGATTTTCCTTCCCCTTTTATACTTTCCAAATACTTGGCCCTTGTTGAGCCATACATCCCGTCTTTTTTTAATCCGATTTAGTTCTGAATCAATTAAATCTTGTCCCGTTTTAAGTTCAACATATTTTATTTGGGCCAACTTTAAATTATTTTTCATGTTTTGCACTTAAAATCCAATCGCATTTATTGTAGGCAGGCGACACACGATCGTCTCGTAAAATACAAAAAATCTAACTATCTCTAAATTCAATGAAAATTGATTAGGGTAACTAGATTTTGTGAGACGAATCCAATGATGAGGTCCGTTTCTTCATCCGAATTCAAAAAAAAAAAAATTGGGTTCTACACCTATACCATAGAGACTAATTACCATTTTAATCTTTTTCATAAAAATTTCAATTTTCTCAGGTTTTACATTCTTCCCCCCTTAAAAGAAATTTCGTCCCAAAATTTACACACACATGCACACATCACCTCATGCATATGCAACAACTCACATAACACTTATGAATACAAGAATATACCTCCATCCTCGAACAAGAATGGATAACTGTTACGTATAGTATCCTCACGCTCCCATGTCGCCTCCTCCACACCACAGTGCTGCTACAGCACCTTCACCACACTCACAGTCTTACCCTGTAAAACCTGATCTTGGCTATCTATGATAAGCACCGGTCCCTCCTCGAAGGCCTTATCCCCATCAACAACCAGCTCACCCTAATACACCAAATACGTAGGATTTGAAGTGTACTTCTGGAGCATGGAGACATGGAATACCGCGAGAACACCTAATAGATTTGACAGTAACACCAACTATTGAGCGATTGGACCAACCCTCTCGAGTACCTCAAAGGGCTTGATATACCTCAGCAACAACTTTTCCCATTTCTCGAACCTGACAACTCCTCTCTTAGGTAGCACCTTCAAAAAGACGTGATCTTCAACCTCAAACTCCAGAGGTCATCTCCATCTATCAACGTAGCTCTTCTACTAGCTCTAAGCCATGAGAAGACGCTTTCGTATCAAATCCCCCTTTTTCGAGGTGTTTCTAATCAAATCTAGACTTGTAAAGGATCTCTCTCCAATCTCTATCTAACTAACTGGAGAACAATACGGTCTCCCATAAAGTGCCTCAAGGTGTTATTTGTATGCTCGTCGATTAACTATTGTTATAGGAAAACTTTACTAAGGATAAACGCTCTTCATAGCTACCCTTGATATCAAGGACGCATGCCCGTAGCATGTCCTTTAAAGTTTGGTTGGTCATCTCTGACTAACTGTCTGTTTGGGGATGAAAAATTGTGCTCATCATCAACTGTGTCCCCATAGCCTGCTGAAAACTCTACCAAAAATGGGTTGTGAACTTGTGATATTGATTTGATACAATAGATACGGGTATCCCACGTAACCGGATTATCTCCCATATATATAATCTGTAGAATTTCTCCAGTGTGAAGGTCATCGGCACAGTCAAGAAGTAAGCTGGTCCACTATCACCTACGTCGCATCATGCCCGCGCGATGTCCGTGGGAAGTGAGTCATAAAATCCATCATTACATGCTCCCATTTTCACTCAGCCACCACCAAAGGCTGGAGCAACCCTTGACTTGCTAACACGTGAGACATCGACTAACAAAATCTTCAACGTGCCTCTTTATCCCACTCTAATAGTACTGACAACAAAGATCATGGTACATCTTTATGTCACCTAGATGTATAGCAAAATGGGAGCAATGGAACTCCCTAAGGATTTCCTCTCTCAGATCTGTAAACTGGAGAATAACAACTTTTTCCTTGAACAAAAGGCTACCATCTGCATGAATGACCCAGCCCTCGTCACTTGTACCCGACTGTACCTTGTCTCTAATGCACAATATCTTTGTGTCCTGCCCCTAAGACATAATCATCCTGCTCAATAGGGTAGGCATAGCCACTAGACTTTCCAAAGTGCCTTGAGTCTGATCGCTATATGTAGTCTGAACTGCCCTACAGTCTCGAGCATCTGTCACTCTCGGAAAGCCACACTAACCAAGACTCCCGTGACTTTCGGCTGAATGCATCAGCGACTACGTTTGCCTTATCGGAATGATAATGCAAAGTGAAGTCATAATTTTCCAAATACTCCATCCACCTCCACTGCCTCATATTAATGTCTTACTGCCTGAAGATGTACTTCAGACTTTTATGATCCAAAAAACACCTCAAACTGCTTTCCATATAGATAATGAAGTCATGTTTTCAAGGCAAAGACAACGGTCGCCAACTCCATGCCATGCGTGTGGTAGTTATACTTGTGGCTCTTCAGCTGTCAAGAACCATAAGCAACCACCCTCCTAGACTGAATCAAAACAAACCCAAGTCCATCCTTAGAGGTATCACAACACATTGTGTACCTCTGTCTCCTCTCCACAAATATCAAAATCAGAGTTGAAGTATGTTTGTTCTTCAACTCTCAGAGTACTTTCTCACACGAGTCATCCCATTGAAACTTGACCTTCTTTCTGGTCAATCTCTTCATAGGTGCAACTAGTCCAGAGAAGTCCTCAATAAAGCTCCTATAATACCCCACTAATTTCAAGAAGCTACGTATCTGAAGACTGACTTCGACCTTTCCCAACTCATAACTGCCTCAACCTTCTCTGGGTCCATGTATACACCCAAAGTCGATACTACATGTCCCAAAAACTTTACTTTTGTCAACCAAAATTCACACTTGCTAAACTTGCCTTACAATTGATGGTCCCTTAAGGTCTAGAGAACAACTCTCAACTACCCTCATGCTCCTCCTCAGACTTGAAGTAGATCAGGTCATCAACAAAGACCATGATGAACGATCTAGGTAGGGTTGGAACACCCTATGGATAAGGTCCCTGAATTCTTCCAAGGCATTCATCAACCCAAATGATATCACTGTGAACTCGAAATGCCCATATTGTGTTCTAAACACCGTCTTAGGAATATTTACCTCTGTAATTCTCAATTGATGACATCCCGTGCGTAGATCTATCTTGGAGTAGACCTGTACCCCTCTCAGTTGATCAGACGAGTCATCAATTTGTGAAAAAGGGTACCTATTATTGATAGTTACCTGATTCAACTGCCGATAGTTTATACATAGCCGAAGGGTGTTATCATTCTTCTTGCAAAACAACACCGGAACGCCCCAATGTGAGGTACTCCATCTAATGAAACCCTTGTCCAACAATTCTTGCAAGTGGATCTTGAGTTGTTGCAACTCTGCAAGTGCTATTCTATATGGATTCATAGAAACAAGGGATGCACTGGGTTGCAACTCAATGGTGAAGTCTACATCTCGATGTGAAGTTAATCCCAATAATTCGTTCAAAAAAATATTCGCACACTCACAAACCATCCAAGGTAGACCAAACTCTTGTCTCACCTCGTCCTCTAGGGTAAGACTCGCAAGCCAACCAATCAAATGCCCATGCCAACGGGAATTATATTTTACTTGGGGTAAAACATTGTGTTTTTCTCCTAAAACTTGAAACAAACATCCTCTGGTGTGTAGGCAGTGACCCTCTTTCGATTACAATCAATGACAATTCGGTGTGTGGTCAACTAATCCATCCCGAGGATGATATTAATCTCTAACATGTCCATGAACCTAAGATCAACAGTGAGTAGAATCTCTAAGATCTCTAACTTACAACCATGACATATCTAATCACAACATATGCCACTAGGATATGTCTAAGATGTGATGGAGTAGACTCGCCCTTGGGTTCCCAAAGTCCTGGTATGTAAGCCTTGTCCTCGGCCCCGACCCATTATCTGGTCCATCTGACCTGATTGCGAAATCCTTGCTTGTGAAGTAGTAGGGGCTTGTGCAGCACCCTGGAATTGAAACTGGTTTTCCTAGCTTATGGTGGGGTAGGGAGGAATAAAGAAAATCTGGGGATGCCCAACTGTTGATTGCAACTGAGATGCCCCATACCTATGAGATCTCTGTCTATGAGGACAATCCCGCTTCATGTGACCCGGCTGGTGGCATATGAAACAAATCCTCTAGCCTGCTTGGTAGGAAGTCCTGAAATTTCTCCCACCTTGGGAGGATTGAACTTGGCCTTGACCTTAATAGTCGTGACTCTATTCATTACACCCTTGTGGTGTAGAAGTCTTTTGATTTTTCTCCGTACTAGAAGAAGAGGATTGAACCTCATTCTTCTTGTCCTTAGCACCCACGTCCCAGATGCCCTTTGTGTCTTCCACCTCTCTCTCAATGGTCATAGCTACCTCGACCATTGATTCCAAATCTTGTAGACGGTGGCCCACAATATTTCCACAGATGGACAATTCCGAACAATTCTCAAACCTTCTCACTTTGGCCAAGTCCGTGGCCAAATATCATTGGCAAAATGGGCTAACTCAGTGAGTTTAGTCACGTATTTCATCACCGTCATACTCCCTTATTTCAAATCCAAGAATTCTAGGGTTTTGCACGCCGAAAAGCCGACGAGAAGTACTTATCCATCAAAATCTCTTGAAACTCTCTCCATTCTATTGTCTCTAGGTTTTATGAGGCCTTTGTCCAATCCCACAATAGATGGGCCTCTCCTTCAAGCTAGAACACAACTCGCCTTATCTTAGTGGCATCGGATATGATCTCCATAGACTCTAAGATCTTATCCACTTGTTAAAACCAATGGTCGACTATCATCAAATTCGACCCTTCCATGATAGTTGGTGGCTTGTGTGCCTTAAAATTTTGGAGGTTAGTCGAGCTCCCTTGGCCCAGATTGGCACTAGCTTGTGCAAAGATAACTGTCATTGTGCCTATACCCTCCATGAAGGCTTGTTGGTCAAAGGCCGGTGGTGGTTGCTTGTTGTTCCACCTACCTCCTTGGTCGTTCCCGTGTCCTCTCCCTCTATTTGTCATCTACACACATGTCAAAACAATAATAGAGTACTAACTTAGAATCCCAAGGTAGGAATCAAAGTTGAAACATTGAGATGTCTCTCCTTGTCTCACTAGTAGAGCATGTGCCACCACTAATAGGCATCTAAATCATGAACTTCTTGTTCCTTCTCTTTCCGTTCCCTAAGGTTATGTTCTCTAACGTTAGTATCTTTTTTTATATAAATTTAATCATGTATATTGTTCACATAACACATAACATGTAGTATTTGAAGCACATAACGTGTAATGCACAATGGATGAAATGACCTAGACCCATGCCCCACAAACCCTAGGTAAATCAGAACCTAGGCACTGCAACCAAGCTGTGACACCCTTAAAATCGGTGGTCTTTTGTTAACTCGTTGACCACCCATCAACCAACGAAAGTACCCACGAATTTCGTATAACCCAACATCTTGGCATAACATCCCTTTCACCGGGATTATAACCAACAAAGAATTTGGATAGAGTTTCCCATGTACCCCGGCACTTTCAAACGCATAACATGTGTATATTTCAATCATTTGACCTTTAGTGGTCTAATATACATCAATTTGTCCTTAAAATTACTTCATTTACATCTTTTGAACAAAAGGACTCAAGGCTTGACAAAATTATTTTAAATTTCTGAATATTTAAGATGACTTGTTAGTACATAATCAACGATCTACTGGTAGAATAACTCTCTGAAATTCTTCTTCCGGTAGATAATCAACATTCTACTAGTAGAAAATCTCTCTAAAATTCTTCTACCAGTAGATAATCAACATTCGACCAGTAGAAGAGCTATTTGGAATGTTTTTACTAGTAGATAATCAATGTTCTATTGGTAAAAGAGCCCAGTTTGCCCCCAATTCAATCATTTTTCAATTCCAACTCATCAAATCTCATACAACATCCACCCAAACTCATATAACATCCAACTTTATACAAAATTTAGTTCTTATGCGTTCATTTTACAATCTCTTACACAATATTACTTGTCCAAAAATCAATTAGACACTTGTTTTACAAAGATGTAATTCAAAGCCACAACTCAGATTTCTTCATCAATGAGAGCCCAAGAGTCATCCACCGATGCTTGTCCCGCACCTAAAATGTTGTCCTCATAAAGGGTGAACTATGCTCAATAGGACATCTCCTAAAGAGGTTATTCCCCAACCTAGATGCATATGAAATGCTCATATGTAATTCAATAATCCAACTAGCATTCATCCAAAAATATACAACCTCAAGAATGAATGTCATAATATCATGTCATGTTATGAGGTAAGAATCACACATGCAACGCAACCAAAGCCTTCATCGACTCCCATAATACATGCAATGTCATGCGTATAAATTCGGTCATTTCAAGCCCTTGCCATTGATGTTGCAAATCCAATGATTATTTATAAATCCCAAGTTTTTCTTAGGGTGCACATTTATGGACTTCCACCTACGGGCACCCAACCTACATAGCATTTATGGACTTCCACCAACGGCTCCGCATACATTGACACACTTTATAAACTCGATACCAACAGAGTGCATATCCAAATCATCGGATCTTGCACTTGAGAGAAAATATAGTCCTTCTTCCATTTCCCAATCACCGGGTCCTTCTTGCTATATCTGCATACGTTGACACACTTCATGAACTCGATAACTTGGGATGAAATCTCTTATGTAAATGTAAAACTCTATTTTCAAAGCAAACTCGTGCGACTCAGTTGAACCGTGGTTCAACTTTCCCGAGCCTAGACATCATTGACTAAGAATGGTGTTTGATTAAATCATGCACACCCCCACACCTATGTCACATGCCCACGAATGTGATGTTTCCCGTGCTTATGCAATGTGATGTACGATTACAATTCCAATGTCATGTTGATCATATCATGAGAGTAGCATGACATACATCATTTTTACAATGTCAATTATATCTTGTGCATTTAATTACATTCCACAATTTCTACCAAGCATGTTATAACATTTTCAATGAAACCAACATGTTAAATTAACATAGGAATTTTATCAAACTTTCAAGACATAAATGTAAACATATAGCATTCCCAATCAACACATTTTCCATAAAATTACCAAAACAAGCAATTTCACCTAAAAACCATTTCATGGAAAAATTGATTTTAGCACATTTATATACCATTTCCCATGCTCTAGTTATACTAGAAATACATTTAGATAAGAGATTTCATCACAAGTCATACTACCCATTTCATACGAAACCCTAGGTTGAAAATAAATCTAGTTAGGAGAAAAATCCTACCTCTTGAAGTGTAATAGATGTAGTAGGAACTCCAAAAAACCCAAATCAAGTTTCAACTCTTGATTTCAAAAAATCTCGTTGATTAGTAGTAAAAAGTAGAATATTACTATGCCCTTTTAGATTAATTATACTTTGATGGAGTTTAAATGATGGTATTTCAGGGCATAAATTGTACAAGGGACCAAAGATGACGAATATCAAAATTTCATGCAACACCAGCATATTCTGGAGCGAAATTGAAAAAGCTTGGACCAAGGCAAGAACGTTCGAATGCCAATCAATGTTTGAACGTTACTTTAAATCATGAAAGGACTAGACTGCTGATACATGACATATTACAAACAACAAGGAAGACCCTGAGGTACTTGAGTACCACGTTCAAACGACAACCAACGTTCGAACATCCCCTGTAATCATTTGAACACCAGATTATTACATGGAGTGTGGAAATGAACTTCACAAAAGACTATAGGCCACTTGAATGGGAAGGTCAGACCCAATTAGCACATTCGGACGTTCATAAACAAAGACAAAGACTACTTTTGAACGCCAGACAACGTTCGAACGTTGTCCCCAGACTAGCTGCAAAGTAATTGATTTTTACTTGGACATGGACAGCATACACTATTCCTTCACCCCCTCTTGTCCCCTTCTCCTTGCCTATAAATACTCTCATTGTGGGAGAGTAAGAGATACTTATAGAGAGCTTGATGAAAACTTAAACTCCCACTCATATAGTTGTAGAATTGTCTTATATTTACTTGTATCAAGGGAGATAGTTTATCTTTTGGTTGAGGAGGAAACCCTCTAAAAGTGACTAGCTTTCTTCTACTTTCTTTATTTCTTTCACTTCCATTGCTTGAGCTTCCTTCTTTCTTAGAGGAGTGAAACTCTTTCACTTTCTAGAACTTTACCAAAGCCGTGAAGGATGGAACGTGATTCACCCATTCTTCGTTGAAGATCGACTCTTTGTTTAGTGTGTTTTAATTTGTAACTCTTCTACTTGGAGGAATGAGCATCACTCATTTTTCTAGCTTTACCAAAGCCATGAAGAGTGAATAGTTCCACATTTATTCTTTAGTAAGAGGTGATGGACATATATAGATCATCTAGAAGTTATATTTTTGCATTTCTTTTATGCTTTAATGCTTTAAATTTTTCTTGCTTATTGGATGATTGATTTCATTTAGCAAAGTTAAGGTACTTTGTATTACTATGAGTACTTTTTATAACATAGATAACTCTTGTATAGAAAGACTCATTGGTTTAAGGCAAGTACCCTGGCTAGATCTTCATGACTACTGTACAATCTTCCCCATTACTGTGTTTTAATTAAAGAATGAAAATGAAATATTAATGTTCTGGTTGGATGTCTTGTATAAACACTTACTTGTTTGTAGACATAGTTAAGTCTTGTCACAGACAATTCTGGTAAACTTCTAGATAGACATCGGAATCATGTTCTTCATTCTCACAATCCACTTTTATATTTTGATTAACTTGCTGTTGACACAGGGGTTAATTGAGTTATCAAACACAATATAATAAATTGGATGATTAACTACATGTCCAAATCCTCAAACTAAAGAGTGACCTTTTTATTTTAAGTCACTAGACTAACTTTAAATTTAAACTGGATCAAGTCACCCGTCTTTGAGACTTCAGCGAAATCCCCAAATTTTGGTACTTAGACATAACTCTCTTCGAGTAGATGAACTTTAGTTCTTGGCCCGAAAGATTCCGACCAAAGATTGGCCCTAGATTGTAGAGAGAAGATGGAAGAACCTTGGTTTTTCTATTTCCTCTCTCCCTCCTCTCTTTTCCAGAAAACCTAACTAAATGTTAGGGAAGAAATCTGATTTTTCTTCCCCTTATATACTTTCCAAATACTTAGCCCTTGTTGAGCCACACTTCACGTCTTTTTCTAATCCGATTTTGTCCCAAATCAATTAAATCTCGTTCGTTTTAAGTTCTAAATATTTTATTTTGACTAACTTTAATTTTTTTTTCTATTTTTTATAATTAAAACTCGATTGTGTTTATTTTAGCCACGCGACACTCAATCGCTTCATAAAACGCAAAAAATTCAAGTATCTCAAAATTCAACGAAAATGGATCGGATAACTAGATTTTACGAAACGAATCTAACAGTGAGGCCCATTTCGTCTTCGAAGTTCAATAAAAATCTGGGTTCTCCACCCGTACCGTAACTACTAATTATTGTTTTGCCTTTTTCTAAAAGAATTCAAATTTGTTCGAGTTTTACAGGTCAAACCCCTATGGTGGGTAGGACATTGTTTTCGCACATTATCTCATTTCTTAGGAGTTTTTTATAATGCCCAAAAAATTGGTATGGTATCAATATAAATATTTTTATGAGTATTTTTATTACTGTTGCGGTATTGTAGAAAAATAATAAAAATAGTTATCACAATAGTGGTAAAAACACTCACAAAAATGATAAATCACCCATAATTTTTTTTATTATAAAAATACCCACGAAAGTTATAAAAACACCCACAAAAGTAATAATTTTTTTGAGGTTGATTCACAGTTATGGATTTTGGGACAATTAATCGAAGCATAAACATTTTGGTGCTTGAAGGATAATTAAAGGTATAAAGAATAATTTATCCTTAATGACATAAATAATGATCTTACAAAATGAACATTAATAGTGAGATAGTGATAGTGATAGTGACAGTGAGACAAAAACACTGACATAGGACAGTGATATTGAGACAAGGACAATTATAATGACAGTGAATTTCTATTGTCACTGTCTATCTCATTGCCCAAATTTCAAAAAATTAGATAATATAACGTGAATTTTTATTATCATTGTTTGTTGTCACTGTCCAAATTTTACTGAACTAGATAATAACGTAAACTAAATAGCTACACAATCACAGTAACAACCATAATGATAGTGACAATGACAAAGATAGTGAATTTTATTGTCACTGTCCAAATTTCAAAAGTGCGAATTTGAAACAAAATTACTTAATACCAAAATTAATTTTGTTCAATTTAGTCGACCATCATTATTAACAAATTTGCTTTGTTTAAATAACTTGAGTTTGACATGAAATTTGAGTCGTCAAGTTTTTAATGCATTTCATCAAACTCCATTTAAGCATATCATATAAGCCTAGTAGTGAAGCACATTTCTATCCAAGAAAAGCATATATGATACCTTATGGAGTCAAAGTCATGAAGCACATTCTTGTCCAAGAAACCAAATTTCATATGCCCACAGCAAGCTAGATGTTCTCCTCACCATTCACGAATTCTTTGCCTCAAAAGATCCCTTTAGGTTATCTACTAGATTGTTATAAGAGCTATGATTTTTTTAGATTAATGAAATTGAAATAGAAAAAGAGAGAGTTAGCAATGTGACACCCAAAAAATCGGGGGATCCTTTGTTAGCCTGTTGATCACCCTACAACCTATGGAATACCCGTGGATATTGTATAACTCGATATCACGCCATTAGGTCTCATTTATCGGGATCCATAATTTTACAAAATTTGGGCAAAGTCTCCTTTGCACGGGGAGCTCTACCCAAAACACAACATGTGCAATCATACAATCACATGACCCATCCGAGGTCTAAAATACAACATTGATCACATCGGGTCCATTTATCCACACTCATATAACAACATTTAATCACATGACCTATCCAAGGTCTAATGTACATCAATTCATACTCTCACATCATGAATTTATGCATTAAACATAGTTAATATAAGTTCAATTTACAATTCTTTTACATACATTACATGTCAAAAGCTAAATTATAAGTCTTGTTTTACAAAAACATCATTTAAAGCCACATTTCGGCTTTTTTTCAACATTTGGGCTCCGATTGAGAGCCTTCCACCGGTGTAACCCCCACACCTGAAATGTTTTCTCATATAGAGTGAGTCATGCTCAATAAGGTATTTCCTACAGAGACTACTCTCCAAACTAAGTGCATATGAAATGTTCACATGCAACATTCAACAAGCAACAATCATCCCAAACAAGAATATACAATTCAATGTTGGAATTCACCATGTCATGCCATAAAATGAGATGAGACTCACTCATGCACTTTAACTAGAGTCTACTTCGATTCTTACAATACAATGCAATGCCAATGTGTATAAATCTGTCATTGATGAAATACATCCAATGATTTTTTGAAATAAAAGTCATGTCTTTATTACAAAACAAAAGCATGTATCTTGGTTGGATGTTACACATCGAATGACTATTTTATAAAACAAAATCATGTGTCTTTATTAGGTAGCGGAGTTTTGGTGTCGCACCGCCAGTTTCGCACTGATACACTTTTCTGGAATTGCACCACAGGGGAGTGTATGAACCAAGTAATTGGGTCTTGCACCCAAGGGAGAATCTATCCCTACTTGTTATACCCGACATAAGTTTTTCAAGCAAACTATGATACTAAGTCGAATCTTCGATCCAACTTTCTTCGAATTCAAGTATCATCCACTAAGAACGTTGTTTCATCAAACCATGCACACACCCACCAAATGCGATGTCTCTATGCATATGTCATGTAATGAACTATTGCAAGATCAATATCATGCCCCATATGTAATGAATGTCATATGGGCTAATTTAACCACATTCAACATTTTCATGGTAAATTATATCCAAATCATATAACTTCCATAATATCATCACAATGCAATTATATCATAAGCATATACCAACATTCACATTTAACAACAATTTTTCCAAGCATGTCATACATAATCTATGTAATAACACACCTAATTTTTACGTAGACATTTAGTTACACAGCTTCAAGGCACCAAACCATATTATCACATAAAAATGCCTATAATCATCACATAAATAAAAAAATTACATTTAGTGATTTCCTCGTACCCAATTATCAAAATTCCAAGAAATCACAATCTAGTAATTCCTATATATTCAAGTCAAGATAGAATTTATTCTACCCATTTTCAATACTCATTTCATATTTTAAATACCATATGCATTTGTTGAATCAAATCTACCAACCCACCCATTTCATACAATCATCCTAGGTTGAAAATAAACCTAACTTAGAATGAAAAAACTACTTCTTGAATCGTAAAACACTGCTAGGAAGCTCCAAGAACCCAAACCTCGCCCAAAATCAAACTTTTTCCAAAATTTTATCTTTGAATCTTTGGTGAAATCCTTTCTTTTGGGTATGGTTACATAGCCCTCATCACGTAGATTGACTTTAATACTTGGCCCGAACAATTCCGATCAGAAGAACTCTGTAGATCTGAGAAAGAAGTATTGAAATCTTTCTTTTTCCTTTTCTTTCTCTTCCAAATTGAACCCAACAAAAACCCAACAAAGAAGTGTCTAAAAAAAATAGATTTTTGTCCCTATTTATACACTTTAACGCTTGATCCACATTGCGCCACACGTCCCCTGTTACAAAGTCCATTTTCATCCTAAAATGATTAAATTTCGTACCGATTCAAGCTCAAAATATTTTATATGAACTTTATTTAAATTATTTTTCAACTTCAAAATTTTTTTAAAAATTTTATTTTTGAGTCATGCGAGACTCGACCGCCTCATAAAACGCAAAAAATTTGACTATATCGGAATCCAATGAATTTTGTCTGGGTAACTAGATTTCGTGAGACAAATCCAAAAGTGAGATCCGTTTCATCATCCAAGGTCTAAAAAAATACAGGTTTTCAACCCGCACTATAGTGGCAAATTACCGTTTTGCCTTTTTTCTTAAAAACTTCAAATTTTCCCTAATTTTACAAAAACAGAGGAAGTTGGTATCCAATGTATGTATATAATTAGAATTAATCACTAATTACTATATCAAACTCTAAACCACTAAGTAAATATACTGTTACACGTGAACTAGTTTAATAAAATAGAATGTTAAAACATAAACAATAATGTACTTACAGTGATGCAGAACTACACGAATAAAATCCAAAAAATCAAAAAATAATAATAATATGAACCCTGGGTAATCACAGTTTTCTTGATAAGAAAATGTCCCAAGCAAGAATTGATTTTGTTGTTGAACATGTAGTACTTCAATCTCAAAGACTCCATCGAACACAATTATGTGTTTATAGTTGAACCTAACAAGAAAGACTGATGTAGCAATATGCATAGAGAGAGAGAGAGAAAGAGATAGAGAGAGAGAAGAAACTATGAATGTTGAATTGGGATTGATTGAAAATGGCAATGAGGCAACAAAAAGGAGAAGGCACCTCTGGAGATCTGATTCCTATTTGAATCCGTTTAGTTTGACCCATAACTCGTACTGCACCAAATAAATTTTGTCCAAAAAGATTATACCTTTTGGTCCAAGCCCAAGCCTAAGCCTGGCCGGATAGTGGCCAAGTGAGCGGGCGGAGTGTGAGCACGTGTTGTAACCAAGGTAGCATAGACACTTACTCCGCTCATAAAAGTGTGGTACTCCTTGGAGCCCAAAACCATGAAGCCAACTAGGAGTATATTAACTCACCAAGTTTTGGTCTTCTTTCAATGTAGGACAAACCTTATTTCACAACATCAATCTTAGTTTATTTCATCACTTTAAATGGATCACTTTGAGACATAATTTTACATTCAATACTTAGTGGTTTTAAACAAATAAATATATGACGTTCATCCCCTTGTAGAAGAGAATGTGTTTAAATTTGGACCCACCAATTTCGAGGAGTGGATTCTACTTTTATTTAAGCCTTAAGTAGCTTAAATAACCTTGTTTAAAATTATTTGTCCAACAATCCCCCACATGAATGAAAATTTGATGTATGAAAATGCAGATGCTAATTCAAACAGTTAAAAGGTTACTACATTGGAATAAATAGCGTAGTCACCTTGAACTTTCTGTAGTCAAGGATTATCAGATTTACTTGGATAGATAGTGGACTTGATGTTTTTGAACTGTCAACTGTTTGTGTAAACCAAGACAATAGAATTCACATAGTTTCCCTTCGGAAATTGGTTCTCACATTTGTGTTTATTTTGACCTTGAACACTACTTTGTTTTATGAGTAATTTAGAGTAAACAGCCTACGATTCTCATAAAAACAACCCCTTCTTACTCAGGTAATTTATGATTAAGATTATCCTGCTATATGCCACTTGAATTTTTCCAAGTCATATAACATCATTAAAAACGTAACTTACCCCAATTCTTGAAGCAGATGTGCACTGTCTCATCGTAGGAATGGTAAGGAGTTAAAACCTCCTCAATGTGTTCTGAGTTACATGTAATTCAGTTGTCCCTTTGAACTTAAATCTTGGGATCCCCAGTCAACTAAGTTGGGTTTCCATTATGGTGACTCTTGGTTAAATAATAGGCTTTAAGCCCATTCCCCTTGATAAACTTTCTACTTGCTCTATAGTCAAACCTTTTGTAAGTAGATCCGCGTTATTATCATTTGACTTCACTTAGTCAATGGATATATTACCATTAGATAGCCACTATCTAACTGTATTATGTCTACAACGTATGCATCGGGACTTACTGTTATACATGCAATTGTGTATCTTTCCAATCGTAAATTGGCCATCAAAATGTATACATATTGCTGAGAGAGGCTTTAGCCAATTTAAAATACCCTCTAAGAAGTTACGAAGCCACTCTTCTTCAGCTTCTTCAACTTTATCTAAGACAATGAATTCAGATTCCACTGTACATCTAGCTATACATATTTTTTTTTGGATTTCTAAGAGACTACTGCACTACCTAAGGTAAAGATATATCCACTTATGAATTTTGAATCTTTAGTATCGAATATCCAACTAGCATCGGTATATCCCTTGAGTAAAACTGGGTATTTGTAAAATGCAAACCATAAGTTTGGGTATATTTTAAACATCCCAACAACCTAATTATTACTATCCAGTAGTCTTTTTGGGGATTACTTGTATATCAAGTTGGTGTATACACAATGACTTTTTTCGATCACAATGAATGACGCCACGGTATCCCACCAACCAATCCATCCCAAAGATGACATTAAACTCTGACCTATCCAAGACCTAAGGTCCACCATGAGTTGAATCATCTAGATCTCTAACTCGCATCCCTGACATATCTTATCAATTCAAACCCTAGCTCTTAGGGGAGAAATTACATGCAATGGATACTCTAAGGTCTTAACCTCTAAACCCAAATCTTTCACACAAGATGCAACAATGAATGAATGAGATGAAACCTTAGCCAAAAGTGAGAAAGTAAAAATGTAACCAGAATCACTAATTGATGCACCAACTCAATTTGAAAAGTGAAGGCGTAGACTCACCCTTGGGTCCTAAAGTCCCTGCTTGCAAACCTTATCCTTGGCCTCAGCCCCATACCCTAGCCTATCTGGCTTGATTACCGAGTTCCTACACATGAGATGGTAGGAACCTACCCCGCAATTGGAATATGATACTAGTCCCCTTGACCCATGGTATGGTAGGGAGTAATGAAAAATGTCTATGTAGGTCCCGCTGATAACTAATATTGAGAAGCCCTGTAACTCTAGGATCCTTGTCTGAAAGAACAATCTCTCTTCAGGTGACACGACTAAAGACAAAAATATCATTTCTTCTGGCCTTCTTGATACATCCCCTTGAAGTTCTTCCCTCCTTGGGAAAAGTGACTTTGGTCTTGGCTTTGATTGCCTCGGCCTTGCCACTATGATCCATGTGGAGCAGTGGTCCTTTATTCTTCCCCTAACTAGTTTTAGAGGATTAACCCTCCTTTTTTTTGCCCTTACCTTCGGCCTCCTGAATGTTTTTAGCGTCTTACATTTCCCTCTCAATGACCATGGCCTTCTCGAATATCAAGTCTAGATCTTATAGGCGATGGCCCATAATCATTCCCCAAATGGACAACTTCAAGCCATCCTTAAATATCCTCACCATGGCTAAATCTGTGGCCACGTAATCATCTACAAAATAGGCTAACCCAGTGAATTTCACCACATATTGCATCACCATCATTGTCCCTTGATTTAGATCAAAGAATTTTTGGGCTTTCACTTGTTGAATAGCCGATGGTAAATACTTGACTATGAAGAGCTCAAGGAACTCTTCCCAAGTCATTGCCTCAATATTTTTTGGAGGCCTTAGCCCAAGTCCACCATAGATGAGCCTCTCCCTCAAGTTAAATGTTTTTAGTACTATTTTGGTGGCATTGGATGTGATCTTCATAGCCTCCAAGATTTTATCCACTTATTTGAACCAATGGTCGACCACCATCAGATCCGCCTTTCTCATAAAAATTGGTGGTTTATGTGCCTTGAACCTCTAGAGGTTGTTCGAGCCTTCGTGTCCCATGTGGCGCTAGCTTTTCATAGCCTCCATGAAGGCTTGTTGGTCAAAGGCCAGTGGTGGCGGTTGGTTGTTCCGTCACCCTTTCTACCGTTTTGATGTCCTATTTTTCTAGTTTCCATAAACACACACGTAAGATAGCAATGGACCACTAACTTAATATCCCAAAGTTAGAGATCGAAAGTTAAAATGTTGAAATTTTTTCTCTTATCTCTTTAGTAGGTGGCACACCACCTACCAGTAGATGCGCAAATCGTTAACTTTCTCATTCTCTCCTCTTTTTTTTACCCCAATGTTATATTTTCCAACACTATTGTCTCATTTCAATGCATATTTAATCATGCATATAATCTCGTATCACATAGCATGTACCACTTAATGCACATGACATGTAATGCATAAAAAATACAATGGCTTAAAACCAAGGTAATCGGGAACTTAAGTTCTGATACCAAGTTGTGAAGCCCCAAGATCCGGGGGTTCTTTCTCAACTCATTGATCACCCATCAACCCGTGAAATACTCGTGGATACTTTACAATCAGATATCACGTCGTTACACCCTATTCACCAAGATCATAACAAAACGGAATTCGGATAGTCTCTTTTGCACAAAAACACTACCCCAATGCATAACATTTGCATATATTAATCATAAGACGAATTCAAGGACCAAATCCCAAAGTCTAGGACTTAAAAATCTAATCATTTATTTAATCCAAAGTATAGAGCTTAAGCTATGAAAGCTCGGAAGTGTTGAAGTGAAAAAACCAAATTTTTGGAATAGATACTGGTACCTCTAATAAGGATTACTGGTACCTGAGACTTCTGGATGCCAAGTACCGGTACCTATAATCCTTGGTACCTATACCTGGGCCTACGAAAACATAATACTGGTACTTGTGAGCAAAATTATCGTTACCTGAGTCCATTATCATCGGGTACTGATATGTTTGAGCATAGGTACTAGTACCTGAGCCCACTAGAAGTTAGAAACCTATGAGGTACTAGTACCTACGGCCTAGATTTTTCCAATTTCACATATTTCAACTATTAACCATTCAAACCCATACAACATCCATTACATTCATTTGTTTACAAAAGAATATTGTCCAAAAGAGTCTCATTTCATGTCATAACCAAAGTACAAGTTTTGTACATAACTTATACATGACCAATATAAAATGTACAAGGACTACAAAATGTCATTCAAGAGCCACGGCTCGGCCCTGTCGTCTACACGGGCCCAACTGAGAGCTATCAGATGGAGCCAGTCCAACACCTAAAATGTATCCTTATAAAGGGTGAGTCATGCTCAATAGAGTATCTTCTAAGGAGATCAGTCCCTAACCTAGATGCATATGGAATGTCACATGCAAATCATCATGTTAAACATTTATTCAAACACATAAATTTCATAAATGAATGCCACAATTCTATGTCATGTCATGAGATAAGAACTTACGCATGTAATGCAACCCGAGCCCCATCGACGCCCATAACAAATGCTATGTCATGCGTATGCACCCGGGAATTTCAAGCCTTCGCCATTGGTATTAGACATCCAAAGACCATTTTATAAAAATCTCGTGTATTTCTTGGGTAGGTAATTTATGGACATCATACAATGGGCTACCAAACCGACATGGCATTTGAGAGCATCCCACCTCCGGTTCTGAGTACACTGACACTTTTTTTTGGAATTTCATCGCTGGACAAGTGAGTGAACTAAGTAATTAGGTCTTGCACTCGAGGGAGAATTTATCCGTTTTTGCTATACCCGACACATATTTTCAATGAAAACTAGTGCGATTCTATCGAACCTAGGCCCAACTTTTTTGAGCCCACATACCAACCCATCAAGTATGGTGGTTGATTAAAAAATGCACACACACTCACACTTATGTCAAATACCCACGAATGTGATGCTACTCATGCATATGTAAATGTAATGTTTAATTGCAATGTACAATATTATGTCCATCATATCATGATCATATAATAAACATGTGCATTCTTCATAGCCTTTCCCAAGTATGTCACATGTGATTTCCATACAAATCACATAATTGAATTTCTTAGCATTTTATCAAACAGTTAGTAGGCAAAATTATGTAAACACATAGCATGCCCAAAAAATCCATTTTATCAAATCAAAATCAACAATTTCATCAAACCTAAATCTAACAAGATATGGTTTTAAGTTGTTCTCACACCCATTTTTCATATTCTAGCTACACTAGATTTGAGCTATGCATGAGAATTCATCTATATCATCCTACCCATTTCATATCTCAACCCTAGGTTGAAAATAAACTTAGATAGGAGGGAACCATATCTCTTGTAGTGTATGCCCGCATAGTAGAAGCCCCAAAAATCCAAAATCAAGCCTTCCAAGCTTTATCTTGAAATTACCATCTTTGAGATTTTGGAGAAAATCATGATTTTAGGTATGGTTACGTACCTCTCTTTGTGTAGAACGACTTTAATTCTCTGCTCGAAGTGATCTAAAGGTGGGAGAACCTTGAGATTTTCTCTCCTCTCCTCTCTCTCTGTCCTTTTCGAATTTTCAAGCAAAGAAATGGAAAAGAATTGATCTTTTCCCCTTTAAATGCCCTCGTTGCGCCACATGTCCCTCTATAATTGGCTCAATTTTACTAAAATCAATTAAACCTCTTCCCGTGTTAAGTTTAATACATTTTTATCAAATTAAATTAAAATTATTTTTTGGGTCCTGCGAAAAAAAACTAATCGCGTTTATTTTAATCGTGCATCGCCCGATCGTCTCGTAAAATATGAGAAATCTGACTATCTCGAAATTCGATGAAAACTAATTAGGTAGTTATATTTTGTGACACAAATTCAACAGTGAGATCCATTTTGTTATCCGGGTTTTAGAAAAATTTAGGTTTTCAACCCATACTGTGGCGGATAATTACCATTTTTCTCTTGTTAATTAAGTTTCAATTTTTTTGAGTTTTACACAGGTGATGGTGGTTGGGGGTGGTAGGTGTGGTGGGGGTGGCTGACTGTGGGTGGCGGCGATAATTGGTGACGAGAGGTGGTGGTGGCTTGTAGCGGTAAATGGTGGTGTGATAATGGTAGAAGTGCTAATAAATATAATAATGAGATGATGATGATGGTGATGAGTGGTGAAGGTGTGCAATAGTGGTAGCAAATAGTGGTGGTGAGGCGGTGGCAGTGGTGGGGTGGTAGCGACAGCCAAGATGGTGAAGTATTTTGTAGAGAATTTTTTTTAAAGAAGTAGTTTTTTTTTTTAACTTTTACTTACTTATTTAAGTGATAAAACTACTTTTCACTTATTTTAAAGTAATTAAAATAAATTGTTCCGAACAATACTTATTTTTTTTAAAGTGCTTATGAAAAGTCATAAGTCCTATAAATAATTTTGAAAATTCACCCCCAAACACAGTTTTAAAAGTCTTATTTTTTCTATTAAATTTGGAAAGTTAATATTAGCCGTCAGATTAATTTTAAAGTATAATTTAAAATGATCTCAACCTCGAAAAACAATAGTCATTGTTTATACTGCACTTTATTATATATATAAACTAGTTATTATTCGTGACTGAAGGCATATAGTAATAAAAAAAATTGTTAATCATAAATATATTTGTATTTATACCCAATATCAAATCACAAATATAGAGAAGAGATAAAGAAATTTAAACACTGATTGTAGTGGGGAAGAGTGATGGTAGTGGTGGTGGTGGGAGATGGTGAAGATTGTGCTTAGCGACGACGACCATACTGGTGATGGCTGTCATGGGTGACAATGGTACTGATAATATTGGAAGCTAAGGGTGACGACGATGGTGGTGGTGGGCGACGGTGATGGTGGTTGGCAGTGATGGGGTGATGGTGGTGGTGATGGCAGTAGTGGGTTGTGGTGTTGGCGAATGACGGTGGTTGTCGTAGGTGTCGTGGGGTGGGTGATAATGGGTGGCAGTGGTGGTGGGCGATGATGGGTGGTGGTGGTAGGCTGGGTGGGGGGTTTGTGACAATGTATGGCGGCGGTGGTGGGTGATAGTGGGGGTGGTGGACAACGATAGTAGCGGTGGACGACGGTGGTGGAGAATGAGAGTTGTAATGGTAATAAATATAAAAATAAGATGATGATAGTGGTAAGTGCTGGCAATGGGCGGCAGTGGTAGCAATCGGTGGTAGGTGACGACAGCGATGGTAGTGATTGTGGGTGGTGGCAGTGCTAATGGGGATAATCGTGGGTGGTGGCAGTGGTAGTAAGGATTGTGGTGAGGGCGATGGCGGTGGTGGTGGTGCTGATGGAGGTACTGGTAGG
>CM042189.1:25704927-25757092 GCA_023539305.1 Ilex asprella
TTTTAATGTTAATGTGTATAATAGACAATAATAATAAATAACTTATATATATATATATATATATTTTCTGTCATCCAACAACCAACTAGAAAAGGAGATCTTGGCTTTCGGTCTAAGATCAAAAAAGGGAATCGATATACGAAAGATTCACCACACGTTTCAAAAATATGGTCAATGGCTGTCAAGCCGTCACGCTTGGATAGAATTCTATTTTAATGAGCAATAGAATGGTCATAATATTTTTAATATTTTGAATGTACAATATAAAAATCTTAATTTTTGTGGATACAAAATGGATTGTTTTTACCTTCAATTTCAGTCATACATTAATGAACCAAGACTAGCGATTGAACTTGAATGGTCCCAGTGCACCTGATATAGATCCAACGTAAGAATTTATCCTGTTGGGCATCTTATGCAGGCAAATTAGGTTTCGATATTCCTCCTCAATTTTTCATTTTCAAAGAATATTTGGCACTTAGTAATGTCATTTGAACAAAAAATTGAACATAATTTACTGACATAATGATGTAGTTTCATTAAAATCATTTGATCAGTACATAAATCTTAATGTTTGATGAGACCCACAGTCAATCTAAAGGGCATAGTAAATTAAGTCAACAAATTAAGTCTCAATAGCATTGCTCTTTGGCACTACACCAGGAGCATATGGCTTATTTCTTCTTTTTTTTATATATTTTATTTGAGGAGGAGAACTTGGACCCTTGATCTAAAAAAAATAAAATTTTTACAAAGTAAAAAGTACTATTGGATCAAAGACTCATTAGTACTTTGACTTCTGGGCTGGCCTTTGACCGTCAAAAAGATGGAATTACATGTATCTTATATGCTTCAAATTCAATTTCGATCACACATGACTGTCTGAAAAGTAATTAATTTGTCAAAGATAGATCAAGAATAAGGAAGTGCATAACAAGGATATAGGTGTCTCCTCAATTCAAGTTGTATCCATATTAACAATAAATCAAGCTTATATTGACTAAGGCTTATCGGCATAACCGAATTAATTTTGAATGACAGTTTGAAATTTGAGAAGCCTCATAGTCCTATGTAAAAGGCACCAAAAGAATATAACAGGCTAAGATTTTTTTGTAAGTTTTTCAATATTTCTAGTTGCTATGCTTTACTTAATAAACTTCGTTATATTTTGAGGACGCCTTTGATTGTAAGATGGTAGCAATTAGAGTATCTTCAACAGTACTATTTATTTTACAGAACATCTTTTCTATAATAGAAAACATCTTTAGTTAAAAGTTACAATAGAGAATGAATTTTTACACACCATTCTAATAAAATATCTGTTTTTATTATTTTATGTTTTTTCATTTTTGACAATAAATTTGACTTGCCTACTATTTTTCCTCCAATATTTTAAATAAGATACATTCATCCTAAATGCCTTGGATGAAAAGATAAATATATTATTTTTCTATTCCAAAAAAATAGATTAGAAAGTCTAAATAAAGAGTCTATTGAAGAAAAAATTTTAAGGATTGATTCTCTATAATAGAGAATTAATGGACAATTAGAAATGTTCTTAATCAACGGGCCATTAGTTTAATGATATTCTTTACCTTATAAAGTTCTGTCTTCTTGAGGTTAAGGGTTCAAGTCTCAGTCTCCTTTCCTCTTCCCAAAAAAAAAATATTTTAAAAAATAATTAGAAATGCTGTTAACAAACTTTTGTTTGCTAGAGCAAAGTATTTGCAAATATGAATGAAAGTATTTCCTTTTTTCAATTTATCTACCACTTTTATTCAACACACAAAAAAAATCTCCAGGATTGTGTATTCTTTTTTGTATTTGGTATGAGAGAAAATATTGCAATAGCAATTCTTTTTTATCATTGTTGACAGATAAGTCAAGACAAAAAATCACTATCCAATCTTTATAGGCTATTTGTTTATATTCAAACATTCCTTTCTGTGATTTTGGGCATGCCTCGAGTATGTATAAATATATTTATTCAAGGTTGATGACATAACAACATTAAGTAAGCATAGTTTTCGGGTGACCCCACGCAGATTATATCCATGATCACCTTAATGATGACGAGAAAGAGAGAGAGGACTGGATGAGAAATCTCTTTAGGTGACTAGATTTCCAATCAGAGAACCACCCACTAGGTATCACGTTTTGTCGACCCCACGAAGATTTTAAGCATGGGTTCATCTCAAAAGTCAACAAAAACTGTGATGATCTTGTAGACCGACTTGTCAATATCACTTTGAGGATCCCTCGTGTTGGACATATATTTTCTGCATTTCGTGCATAAGAAAATGACATAAACATATGTACTGTTGTCCATTACTTCAACTGAAAATACAGAAAGCGAGATTGTCAAAGAAACTAGGGATAAAAGTCTACTTTAGTGATCCGATTGTGCGAAGTTGAAGTTGTTCATCCAGAAAATACCTACCAGAGGTACTTGATGAGGTGGCACTCACCGGCGGATTTCTACCCAAAAGTTGACGACCGGAGGCTTCCGGGGTCGATCCTTCAATAATTAAGTCAGTAAAAGAAGTTGGATTATAGAAGTGTATTCTTGGAGGAATTACTTCTCTGATGAGAAGCTATCTCTTTGCTTTTATAGTCGAGTTTCTGTTACCGTTGGAACTCTTGTAGCTACTTTCGAATTGGGTGGCAGGGAAGGTAAAACTTCTTCCTCAAATATCTCAGCTGGTTTGAGCTATCCTCATGGGATTTGGGCAAACAGTACTGACTAGCAGTTTGGATGCTCCACTACAGATCCTGCTCACATGTACAACATAATACCAGAAATGATATAAAAACCAACTACAACTACCACGACTCTCCGTAATCTATTACAAATTCAAGAGAAAGTATTTGTTTATGAGCATCAATTCTTATAACAATTAGAAGTTTATGCTTATATTTTTCATTTATAAATGTGGTATCAATACTAATAACAGATCAACAATGAACAAAATCATCAATAGAAACTTTGAAATTCTAGAATACTTTACTAAATATTACTATGTTGTCAACGCGATCATTGTATTGCCACCTGGTACTTATCCCCGGGTTATACTTCACAAGAACAAATTCATCCATAGAAGTTTTGAAATCTCAGAATACTTTACTAAATATTACTATGTTGTCAACACGATCATTGTATTGCAACCTTACACTTGTCCTCGGGTTGTACTTAACAAGATATTGTACGAAAATCAAAGTCACCAAAGCCTTTGCTATGGCCTTGTTATATACATTCTACTCCTTCTTGTACGTTAATAAATAAAGAAATTCTTTTTTCACCATTTCTTTGATAACAAAAAGAGTTATTTCAAGTGTAACACGAATAATACTCTCAATCTACTGAAATATAAATTTTTCATCAAGTTGACAATGCTCCTGATTCATCCTTGGGTGAAAACAAGTGTGAGGTCCTTCATACTTCGTAATCTCAAACATTTTGTGTTTGGCTCTTAGGGTCAGTTTGGTAAGAGAGAAGAAAAATTAGAAGAATGTAAAAATGGATATAAATGATTTTTCAGATACCTAGAGGGAAGGAATATATTTTCCCTCATTTATGTTTGGTGATAAAAAATTGAAGGGCACATTTTCCTTTGTTTGGTATTGGATTGAAAATTGGATGGAAAGGAAAAATATGTATATCAAATTTACAATTATACCCTCACATCTAAGAGGTGAATTTTTCTATTGTAAACAAATTTATTCATTTTGAAAATGTTAAAATCCCCACATGCTGTTATACCGAAAAAAATAATACGACTAGTATATGTCCACCAACACTACCATATAGAAGAATATTTTAATATCAATTTCTCATAAATAACATTTCCTTCCTTGATTGTCTTGCGACATTATTGATTCCATTATTCAGGATTTCGATATGCCTCTCAAGTACATCCATAAAATCAGCCTTTTGTTTAGAACTTTTAGATGAGGTAGCAGTTTTTTAGGCAACTTGAAAAGGAGGAGATATGAGAAAAGTTGAGTCAAAATTGAAACTACCTTCAATTAACTCATCATTAAGATCAAAGGGGATACCACTTCCTTCTCTTTCCCATTGACGAACTTCTTTTTTTGCACTCATATCACCTTCACCAGTAGCTCTATCCTTTGCAAAGAGATCATACAACTTGTCATAATGACAAATCTTAGTATTCCTCCATTTTGCAGCACCTAGTTTTACCTATGACATGAATCAAGTGCAAACCTATGAGTTACCCACACACGTATTTACATAAAGAAAGAAATTGCATGATGCATTAAATTTATTTCGATATACCTATATGATCTGCTTCCAAACTTTATTCTTGGCTGCCCAAAGTTGTGTTTCCAGATTCCATGCTAACCCACTCATTGTCAAGTCATTGAACATTTCATGACATGCAAAAAAATTACTTTTTAGAGTTTTCATGCTATTATTCACATGGTCATTCTCAATCATAAATTTGAGTTTTTCAATAAGTGTTTTAAGAACATTATTAAAAGCACTGGTTGACCAAGTGTCATTGAGCCTATTTCCTTTCAACTGTTCCTCCAACAACACATCAATCAAAACTTCATCTCAATATTCATTCCACGTCACATTATCTTTCTTACTATCCTCAATATTGTCGTTTTTCTTTGATTTTTTTCCCATCAATTAAACTGCAAGTTACAACAAGATATGCTCGATAAAAATGATTGTTCATCACAAAATCCACTACTAACCAATTTTACACTGAATCAAATCACAAATATAGCATAGATAACAATCATCAATGTTGGAACGAAGGACGACATAGTAATAACATATTTCATACAATATATTTCTCAAAACATGACTAAAGGTTTGACAACACAGTAATAAGTGCAGTAATATCACCCCATCAATACTAAGTAGATAACATTAAAACTGCTAGATGAATAAAGAGAAACAAAGTAAGAGCATCATGGCCTGTTAAAGACGTAGTCCCACCACATGGAGTCCCTAATAATCGTGCCTTGCCTAGCATCATGATTATCATTACTTGTGGAAGAACCCTCCTCAATGTTAACCTCTGCATACCTAAGATCTCGATCAACTTCTGCAATTAATCTTTCATCTGGATCAACTCTCATTAGATACTTATGTAGGATACAACAAGAAAGAATAATTTTAGTAACTGTATTAACAGGATAATGGGCTTCTGCACAATTCCCAATAATATAAAATCATTTTTTTAACACTCCAAATTTTCTCTCAATTACATTCCGTAGTGAAGAATGTCGATGGTTAAATAATTCTTGGGGATTTTCTGGAGCACCTGTAGAGTATTATTTCAAATGGTAGTGCACACCTCTATACAATGCAATTAGTCAACTTCTTAAGATGTACCCTCTATCCACTAGATAACATTTTCCTAGAAAATAAAAAATTACCAATTTTTTAACATAGCTTAGATCTTGAAGGATAGTATAACAATAATCTAAAATTACCTCGAGGGATTATAAGTTTATCTTCTCTAGTTAAAGCATTCTTTAATATTCTTGAGTCAGATGCGATCCCTTCCCATCTTGGCAAAATATATGTGAATATCATATCAAAAGCACATGTTGCCAATACATTTTGTATCAGATATTTTTTTCTCTCTTGATATCTTGCTGCCAATACACGTATGTCTGTCCCATCAATTTCACCTACACAGTCCTAGAATGTATACACTTTTTAAATGATAGTATTTTTCTATAAAAAGGTGAAAAATTATATTTACCTTAAAGTATGGATAGTATCTATTATTGTGAAGTATTTGTGAAGGGACCTATGAACCAATGGGTTGTTGTAGAAATTGATCTTTCAAACTAATGATAGCTCTTAAAATATCATGGAAATGATGACTTACAGTCTTGCCAGATCGACAAAAAAAGTACATGTCACGGTTGGTGACCTTATGTGCAAGTAAATAAGGAAATTTAGCCAATTGTTCCTCAACAACAACAATCTTGTTGTCATGAAGACAACTTGCGCCTTGTAGTATCTCACACAACCTAGCAAAAGCATACGAGCTCATGCATGTGATGTCACGACATTTTTCATTACTAGTAAGTTGTGTCATGAGTTCTTACTTTATCTTATCTATTTTTTCACTATTTTGGGTGATTGACCTATCCACATATTGTGAATAGTATGTCATCTCAACAAGGCAAAATATATTGACCACATAGCAAACAAGTTGAGTCGCAGCCGTACATTGTCGTTGTCCTCAAATATTTAAAATTTGTGCTAGATTATCCTCATAATTACCTTCCCATTATCTTTTGAAGTCACTTCCCAACTTTCTTCATTGTTCCATTCTGAACTTTCTTCTCTTATGTTGGGAAAAAATAAATAGTCAATATAAATACAAAATGTCAAAATTATATAAAATTATGCATTAAAAAATCAAATTGAATGAAGAAATTGATTAGCTTTATTTTGACAGCCAAAAGAACACTGAGTAGGTTAATTCAAGTTTTTCAACAAGAAAAATTGATCAATATTCAACTAGCTAACAATCAGATCAAAAACTCTTCCTTTTACATATTAATAGGCATGAAAAAATAGAGAAGCAGGTCAACAAATAGCAACAAAGCATTATGTAACTTGTACGGTCTAAATATTTAGCCTAGACATCCTATCTTTCAACCCAGTCTTGTCCATTTTCCCCATATGTCATGGCAAACAGTTCAAAATGTAAATTTCAATTTCCTGTCATGTTTTCCATTCATGACAACAATGAACTTAATAGAATTGCATATAATATTGTGGGCAGTACGCAAATTTGACCTCTTTGTGGGTGTGCAAGTGTGGACTTAAATGAATGTATAAAAGAAGACTTAGACTGGTAAGAAATTAAAAACTATTGTCCTTTGATTTAACAAAATATAATTTTGTAGAAGATGAACTTTCCTAGAACTTTCTTCTACATATACCCATGAAATATGGAGGCCCCTCACACCAGGTAGTATGTCTCTCCCATATGGAAAACGAGAACAAGGTCAAAATTTGAAGAAAAATTACTTTTCATAGCCTCTATCTCTAAAAACAATTTTGGATTTCATAAACGTAGCCAAAAAAGTGGAAGGAAAGCTCATGGATGGGGAGAAATGTTTTGGCGAGCGCTAGGGAAAATGAATACTCTCCACTTTCCATTCCCTCCTATTTTCCTTTCAAACCAAACAGTGGAAATTATTTCCTTCTCTCCCTCTTTCTTTCCTCTATTTTCCATCTTTCCCATTTTCACTGGTACCAAGTATAGTGTTAAGCATGCACATAACCTCCACTTGCATCCACATTCTTCATGCATCTTGCTCCTCAAAACCCATTACTTTTTCTTTGTATTCACCACAACGTATGCTGATGCATCTTTTGTGAACATAATTTCACTACCATTTCTTATATTTTTTTTATTCCTGAAGATGAGACCCTTCAAAAATTCAGGATGCATTGCATCCTATGTTTTCAATTCATGCAACTTGCAGAATCCATTGACTTCTTTCTAGTTACCCAAGTCAATGTTTATAAAGAATGGTGATATGGACACATGCATATGAACCTCACCATCAGGCTCACAGGAATTATCAACACCATCGTCATCATCAGAGTCATCCATCAATAATTAACCTTGCACATCATAGTCATCTGTCTTGCTACAAGGTTGAATTGTTGGTGTATATGCTTCTTGTGTTAGAAGTGAAGTGCAAGGATCACCCTCGGACCAATTCAGCTAACTTCCACCAATGCCATAGAACCTAACCTCTTACTTCACATAAAAATTAACATTGTTGACAACTTCATTGTCAAATACAACATCCAGCAATCCCTCTACACCGTCATTGTTAACAATTTCTAATTCCATATATTTTGTCATATTGTGTCTTAATGTAGAAGGAAATCCAGAAATGAGCTTTAGACTAAATTTATTGCTATGTAACCCCATCACATCATGTAATCTATTCACCAATGTCTAGTGACTTGTGCCATGATTTATTTTTATGGCATGTCAAGGATCATTATCGTAGCATACACCCTCAGGGCCCGAAATAATATTACCACTTCAATTGGGTGAGTACCTCTAGCAGGGATCCCTTCCCTCATAAGGAGGGCCCTAGAGGGAAAAAAGAGAGATTCTATATTGTATGCCCCTAGCTAGAACTGATCCATATAATCCATTCTAATAGATCCTAGTGTGTTCTAAACCTAGCAAGAGTAGCTACTTGTCTTTAGTGCTTCTAGACGAAGAGTGGAAGGGAGAGCAACAGCTGCAACTGATTCTGCTACTTAGCACCCTTTTCAAACGCTTAGCTTCTGCTAGCGGCGAGGTGACAAGGTCATAAAGTAAGTTCAATTAGTTGGAAGTCTAAGCCAAGAAGATATGAACTAAGTGACGGGCCACTTTAGAGTAGAGATAAGGGCAGATTTCTTGTGGTAGTAATTGCAACCATCTCTCAGTTGACTGTGATAGCCCTCTCAATACCTTTTTGGCACTTTGTAACTAGTGGATTGTTTCCGTCGCTGGAGCGTTTTCCAAGTGCGCGGAGCCCCAACGAGGAAGGTCTTAGTGGTTTCTCATTGGGTCAATAATGCTAATCCCTCTTTTTGTGCTACTCCTATGCCTAGGGCGGGAAGAAGATAAGAACAGGAAACGAGCGTCAACCTTATTGAGTTGAGCACGAGTACAAGCACCCTTCCTTTAAAGGGCTTTCTCGAGTGCATTTGTTTGAGTGAGCATATTCTCTTTTCACCAAACCTCCTTCAAAAGAACCTTAGAAATCGAATGACATGACAAATATAGCTTCTTGCTCCTTCAGAAGCAGTTCCACAAAACTTGACTAAATGACCTCACATGGTCTCACTTTAAAAAGAGAGAGAGAAAGAGAGAGAGAGAGAGAGAATTCATGTATTATAATTGAAGTGATTAGAGGGAGAACAATGGATTTTGAGCTAATTCTGGCATAAGAGGACCAATGAGATAGAACACAATTGGATGCATTCCTACACTACTTCTCGCTATTTTCAAAAATTCAACAATAACAACATTAAGATGAAATTTTTTCTTAATATATCAAGTACCATTTTTCTACATAATTGTTTCAAGTACCATTTTTCTACATAATTGCTTCAAGTACCATTTTTCTCTATAAATGTTTCAATAGTGCACAATAAGGAGTCGTCGTAGAAAAAAGAGGAGTCGTTGGAGGGGTTGGGAAATCTAGAACTAGTTGGGATTTGGGGGGTTAGGTCTTCTGATTTGGGAAATAAGGAGTAGATTTATTCGTAAAATCGTTATTTCTAATGATGCTTTCACATTTAGTTGGAGCATCATGTGTATGTCCTAAAAGGCCATTTAATACCGTATGTATAACTGACACTTATAACGACATCATTTGAAATGATGACTTCCACTCCCCATATCATCAGAATAAATTCAGAGCATTTCGACTTGAAAATGCCATTCTAAATGACATTTTATCAGATAAAAATGTCATTTGGAATGACATTTTATGAAATTGACTGTATGTGAAAATTAATATTAAAACAGTATGTGTCTGGGAATTAAGTTTGTGAGGAGCAAGGTTTTGTTGAATAACTCTCAGAATATCCCTTGATAATTTGGGTCCTATAGATTCCCGAGGTCAATTCAACACATGCCGCTACCTCTTCGTCAATGCTCCATGCAATTTGTACTTATATTTGGGTGTATTTTATGATTGAATTTTTGAAATACACTACCCATTTTTGTAGAAGAGGGGTTGTTTTTAGCCAACAAAACCTTTTAAAAACGCAAGTTTTTTTTGTGCACATCCATATATCTACTCTACTCTTGGTGATCAAATTCAAAAAAACTATGAACTGATTCGACAATACAAGTCATTAGCACAACTTGTTTGACACGCATGACTTGTCTAACAATTTTTTATTTTTTATTTAGGTCTAGAGACTTTTCTAACATTTCGGTTATATCGTGTCAATTATAAAACTGACAAGGTGTATTAAGATTAGGGACTTCGACAAATTGGATGAATCCTCAACAATATATTTAGTTCAATTTTAATAAGACTAACTTCGCTGGACACAACTAAATTGCCATGTTGGTTGCTTGCACTCATATTCAACCACCACATCTGTGAGACATACGCAGCGTATGGATGTAGAAAGCAATGGATATGTGAATGAAAAGGTTTGATTAACTTGGACCATGTCTTTAAGGAATGGTGGAGGGGACCACGTTGATGACTGTCACACTTCCACCAACGAAAGAGAGAAATGTCACTTCTTTTAAGACATCTGACCAATACAAGACTTGAAACCATCTCTATCATTAGATGGCGCTATCCTAAGAGCAATGATCAGTGGTATGGATCAATTTTCAACGTTTTCTTCTTTTTTTCCATTTAAAGAATCAACCATACGGATCCAATATTGTACTAACAAAATTTGAGATTAATGTAAACAATTTGAAATGAAAGTCAATATTCCGCGGAATCCATTAATTTGAAATCGATTTTAAGAACGTTTAGATCGATTCTAAAAAGTTGAGATCGATCTCAAATTTTAGAATCGTTCTTAAATCTATTTTCGGCACAAAATTTCAATAAATCGTAGTCTCAAATGTCTGCATTAAAATAGTCGGTATTTGGATGTAAGAACATCATAACAATGGGAAACAATAATTATACGTGTACCCTTTTGCGCATCATCTAATCTACACTACTTAATGTGGCATGATCTCAAGTATTTTTGAAGGTTTTAGACTTAGAGTCTACATTGGGATTCGGTGGTTGACCGCTATGTTAACCTAGTTAGATTCGTTCCCGAGAAGTATAATGGGCACGGTCAGAGACCTCATAATCCTACCAGGCCTATCAAAGTGGTGTTTACACGCTTTCTTTTACTTTCAACCCTTCGTTTTCTCAAGAAATAAAAAACATAGGAACAATAATGATATGTGCACCCCTTTGCACACCATTTAATCTTCACTACTTGACGTGGTATGATTTCAACTATCAAATATTCAATTTAACTCACCAATGTAATGTTTCATATTGCAGCTGATTCAATAGCCAACTGAGCTTTTTAAAACCATATGAACTGGGCAGGTGCATGCACGCGCCGAACATTTCTCCACTTTAAAAGTATTTGATTTGATAGTCCCCACTCTGTTGAGTTTTAGTCTACAAATTTCACGTGCTACATTTCAATTTGATTCTGCAGTCCCCATTAACCTTTTCTTTTCCTTTTACTCTCCCACTTTATTCCTTTTGGCTGCTGACATCAATTGGATCTAATTTTGAGGGAATCGGATCATATTATTATGATATATATAATAAAAAATTTAGTTGAAATTTAAGTTATAATGCCTGGGGTCCAACAAACCAAGATTAATCCTGAACTTTCGAGGTCAATATGAAAGAGTGAAAGGAATCATACAATAAATATAGCGAAATTTAAAAAAAATAATAATAATTTAATTTCTCATACCAATATCTATTCATGTTTAATACAAATCGAGAAACCTTTGATTTATAGAAAATATTAAGAGTTACCTCTTGAAGCATGCCTTTAGTAATCTTCAAGCATTCTCAAAAACCCTGTTTAGTCTTAAATCTTCAAGCAATCTTTATGCATTCTTAAAGCTTCAAATTTAAATTTGATATTTACCCCAAGCCTTGCAAACGTTTTGCCTCTAACGGTATCTGCACGAATTGACAAACTTGAAGGATCTACTTTAGCCATTGATAAAACTAGCAGAGAGAGAGAGAATGAGAGGTAGTTCTTCTTGTGCTAGCAAAAGATTTGTTGTATCTTATATTCACCTCTTGCATAAAGGTATTTATAGAGTTTTAAAGGCTTTAATCCAAGTTTGGGTCAAGTTACAATTATCTCATAATTACTTGTAATCCCTTTATTAACCATTAATAGTAATAAAATCCCTAATTAACTCTTAATTAGTTTTTCACCCCAATTAACTCTTAATTTATTCTCTCTTTTTTATCCTTTAATTTTCAAACAATTTTATTGTGTGTGACCCTATAGGTTCAAGCATACCCAGTTGTAAAGCATTCTAACTATAAGTAGCATACTTTATAACATTTTCCTTTTAATTACTAAGGATGATAGATTTTATTTTGTACACTCATAAGTCTTCATGCATGTCTAACTATGTCCAACAATACATATCCAAATTACATAGTTAATATATGGATATGTTGTATAGTTAAAGAATAGAAGTTCATACACAAGACAACTATGGTGTCTCAAGTCTAAGGATCAATTGCATAACTATAACTTTAAGATTTAACATTGACACGTATGTAAAACTCCATATGAAAAATCCTACGTTAGTTAACGGTTACATTCAGTGTACTTGTTCTCTAACAAGCACTCACACACATGTTTCAGTGTCCCTACACTAGTGACTTGGACGAGTTGCCTCTTATTAAATATGAGTAAACATGGTATGTGTTAGTCTATCCGAATTACATAGTGTCCAAATAATAATCGTATGACTAAGAACATTTAAGAGTTAAGTATTAATAAATATATGTCTCATTTTCTCAACACTTTGTGAAACTATATTCTTAACTTATACTCTATGGACTATATCATGCATATTAAAATAAAATAAAGTAGAAACATGATAAATAAACTTGCTCTTTTATTTCATTAAGTAATGAATGTTGCTAGTACAACTCTAAAATATTACCTATATGATTGGTCTTAGAACATACTACTAACATAGGGAAGGTACAATATTAAAAAGTTGTACTCCGGTATCATAACGATACTTCTACTATATATATATGTAATCTCATACTGCCTTGAGAGAAAATGTTTCTTGTGCCCTTTGATATTCATTAATACTGATAAGTTACATCATTTCTTAGAAAGTTCATACAATATCGTCAGTCATCGGTTTACTACCACCTGATGGAAGATAGGGAATTCAATAATAGAAGACCTAATATATATATACATTTAAAATTCACCTAAAAGTTTAAGCATAATGAGCTCATTTATAATATAAAACATGACATATTTCAATAAGATAATCGATATTTTTAAATAAACTCATTTAATGATTATCAATATCACTCTCAAAATCATTCATATTACAGCATATTTTCAGACACGAGTTACACTTAGGTTTATAATATATCAGGACACTTTATTTTTTTTTATATCTAATGTAAAATGCCGACATTTGGTACATCCTAGCAGGGATGATTTAAGATCTAATGTTAGATGGTTTGCCTTAATGGATTTTTAATTACTTATTAAAGCAGACATAAAATATTTGGTGAAAAATCTGTAAAGAGATTACCAAGCGCTTTCCGAGCCTCCATTTTGGACTTTAATTTGCAGCACATGTCTTAACACCATGATTGAGAATACTTATCATTTATTTATCAAAGTATTGTGACGCTTTTTTAATTACCCTTATTATTTCTTGCTTTTTTAAGTACTTTTTGCTATGTAATGCTTATATTTGTTTTTATCTTTTCACTTTTATTTTTAGAGTTAATTGTATTAGAGGTCCTCAAAGTATGGAGTTTATCTCATTTTTGTCATCAATGTTTCAATTACATTATTTTAATTTTTGAAGTATTAAATATATTTTTATATGGTCTTTCAAACAGAAAATGTCGAAATTGTTACCGATTTCTTATGATAAACTTTTCACGTAATATTTAAATATGAACAAAAAATAATTTTGATAGATGTGAAACAAAATTTGGGTAGTTCTTGGCAAAAAAAAAAGTGTAATTTGGGTAATTTTTTACCAAAATTTGTGTAATTTGGATAGTTATTTAACCAAAATTTGAGTAAAAATTTAGTTAAAAATTATCTAAATTATTTTTTTGTCTATATTTAAGTATCACGTGACAAGTTTATGATAAAAAATTGTTAACAAGTTAGACGTTGTCTACTTGAGGGATCATATACAAATATATTCAATATTTTGGGAACTAAAATAATACAATTAAAATATTAGAGACCAAAATAAGAACCTCATACTTTAAGGACCTCCAGTACAATTAATCCTTATTTTTATTCTTTGTCAAAGCTTGATTCTTGATTTAACTTCAATCACGTTAATGGTAATATACATAAGCATGTACAAGTGCAATACATATTATATACTATGATGCATGCCGAACACTTTTGCAAAATAATAACTAAATATTTATTTTTTTAACGCAGTTTTTTTTTTCTTAAAACAGTAACTGCGTTAAAAAATATTATCAAACAGTTCATAATATTTTGGTAAAAATGCATTACGGCCATTCCGTAAATATTTACTCTAGGCGTTATTGGCGGAAAGACAAATGAGGAAAGTGGAAAAGGACTACAATACAACCACATAGCACTTTATATAGAACTTACTGACAGAGGCTTTTTTTTTTTTTTTTAAGAGTGCTAATCGAGTTTTGTCGTATCACATTCATGTTAGATCATTATAAGTTCGTGTCGAATATTAGTCAATTTTAATACAACTCATTTAATTAATGGTGTCGTGTCAAATGAATTTGTTTATTTTTGTGTTATGTTCGTTTTCGTATTTGTGTTGACTAATATAAATTTTAAATAAAAAATCTAACGCTAAGATTCTATTTTCACTTAATTGAATTCATGTTCATACTTTTTTTACAAAGTAAAAATCAACTTAATAAACATAATATAATAATTAGTAAAAGTATATTTTTATATAATAATTATGTCAATGCTTAATAAATGGTTACGAATAATTAATATTTTATTTATATAATACTAATTAAACATGCTAAGTATGTTAATTTTGTACTTTCGTGTTATCGTACAAACAAAAAAATAGAAAAAGTATCAATTTTTAAATGAACGGATTGATCTTGTCAATTTTAGGTGTGACGAGTTAAATTCAAACATGACCCGTTTATGTTTTGTATTCGCGTGTCGAGTATTTTCAAATTAATATCGAATTATAATTGAATCCATGCCAATTTCGTAGTCGAAAATTGTCACCTGTACTATCTCTCGGCTACTTTTATTGTTTATCTTCTTTCCATTTGTCCCACGGAGCAGAAAGGAGATGCACCCAAAAGTTAGCACTTAGCACCGGGAGTACAAAGAATAGTTGCTACCGTACCCGGCAGTACGTTGCTAAAATTTGATCCAAAATTGTTAATTTTCATTTAGATAATATTTAAAAAATAATAAATTAATAAATGATGTTAAAATAATAAAATTCCAAATGTGACATATTTTAATTTAATAAAAAATAAAAATTTAATACCCAAAAATAATATTTTGATACTATAACATAACTGACCCATATTATAAACTGAAAACTTCTAGTGGTGTAACATGGCACTAGACAAAATTTCAATCTAGAGCATGGCATATGTGGTTTTAACGTGGTTGAAAATGAATTCTATCATATTGAATTCATCTTTGGTTTAATTTTTGTCGTATCAAAATTTATTTAACTCAGATATATTCAATAATTATATAGCCAAATTCATTAAAATTAAACTCATGCTGGCAAACTTGAAACCAATTTAATGTTGGGTTTGTGGGTCATGTTGCGCATTATCAGCCCAAAGTTTTATTGTTGAAAACAATTTTTATAACTTAGTCTATTGATTTAAGTATCAATAAGATAACACTTATTTTCATTAATGTGATCAACAAAATAAAACAGTATTCCAATAAGGTCAGAATGTAAAACTTGATGTGATGCAAGGCATTAACTTTACAAAAGAATGTCATTGTACCTTAGCATAAACAAATATTAACAAGTAGAAGAGATAATATAGCTTTTGATAGAACACAGTAAAACTGTATTTAAATATTTTAACCTCATTGTTTTAGAGTTGAGTTTCCGACTTGGTGCGCACACAAAGAGCCATACACTATCAAATGAGATCGAGTCCATCAAATGCTCTAATGCTAGCCTAGCTATTTATATATTAAAACATAATATCTTATGTGTACGGTGATTTTTTCACAATAAATAAAAAAGACAGTTATCTCTCTTAGTGAACTTGTGTTTACCTCGAAAGTCGACGATCCAGCAACAAAGGGGACCTAAGGAGTGGTGATGAATTGCTTTGGGACTGTCCGATCGATCCTGTCGAGTCAAAGGCGGTTCCTGCCATATAAAAGATGGGTTAGAAGGGCGCTAAATTTTTTTCCGGCGTATCTCCTCCGACGATAAAGTCAGTTTTGTGTGAGAGAGGGGAAAGAGAAGTATTGTGTATGTTCTGAGAAGTGAATTTGTGTACATTTGCTTTGAGTTTTGGAGGGCTATTTATACCCTCCATGGGTTCATCATTACTAACTAGTGGGCAGTAGGTAGTGCTCAGTCATTGGGCAGCACACCATTCTACAGTGGCGAGGTTCAGGCATTAAATACTCAATCTCCTGAGCATTTAATGCCCTTTCTCCCAGGCTCACTAGCATTAACTATGTCCCATCCTTCTAAGGGATCATTAAATGATTCCTTGCGGCAATTGCGTGCAAGTAAGGATTTCTTTGTCTTTTGGCTCCTATCTCTGTACTCCTTGTCAAGTATTTAACTTCCTTTGGTTACTGATCTTGTCTCTCCTGTCATTTTGACTTTGTTGGGAAGGCAATCCAACGATTCATAGTCTGACTCTGAGATTGATGGGCCGTAATAGTCAGTAACCATCCAGAAGCCGAGGCAACGTGTCCAGGAGAGTCCTTAGGGTCTAATCACACCGAGGATACGTGCTTGGATAAGAGAGCTGAAGATGTCCTCAGTGTCGAGTACACGTGTCCTTATTGGATGGCAGAAAGTGCCATCGATGCCGAAGACACCTATCATCAGTAGAATCCTTAGGAGTCCTCAGAGTCGAGGACACGTATCATCACCAAAGTGATGGAGGGTGTCCTCGGCGCCGAGGACATGTGTCAAATTCTCACTCTTTCTCAGTAGTGTCCCATGAACTGCTCCCCAACCCTTGACCTTCGTACGGGGGGCATGTTGTTAGAAGATGAAAAGGGCTAAAACACTCCATCATTGTGCAGCTGTAATCCTGCCTTAGAGATCGTGTCGCATTAAATGCAACTAGTCTCGTGTCTCGTGCCCAATGATTGTGACAGGCCCTATATAAACAAAGACTTGCCCTCCTTTCTTCACTTTTGAATCCTTAGCTATTTCTCAGAGGCTTCCATTGGAGATCCCATTCGAGTCATCTGCTTCTCGCTTGCAAAACCTGTCATCTCCTTCAGATGTCATCGAAGAATAAAGACCCCTAACCTCCACAGTCCATCCTATTTTTTTGTGAGTACTTGTTCTATTTTTTTTTCTCTTTTCTCTCTTTTTTTCATTTTTTGGCGACTTATCGCCTTTTAGGCTCCATCAACTCAGTCTTGGGAGCACAAAATAATCCCCTCGTCTCCCCTTTTTCGTCGTTTCATCTCTTTTGGCATCCTTTAGGATTCCCATCATAGAGAACACCCATTGGAACTCCCTTTTTCCATTCTGAGATATGTCAAGACGTCGTCCTATTGCCGAGATCGAAGAGGTTAGACCCTCTCGACCGAGGAAATACACTGTTAAAGGTCGTCAGGAAATTACTAACTTCAAAACCCACTACGACATCCCTCGTAGCGTCAACGTGGACGAGTTCGTCCCTGGACGTCATCTTGCCAACGTTGGTGCCGAGGATGCTATACCCTTTTACACTAAGGCTATCATGGAGAGCAGGATTAGGTTTCCCCTCCATCCACTTCTTCTTCAACTCCTGTCTCAGTTCCGCCTTTTTCCGGGGCAATGTTGCCTTAATACTTTTAGGAAAATCATTGGGGTTGTTGCCCTCAATAAGCGCCTCAAGGTCAACCTCGGCCTCGAGGACATTCTCTTCTGTTACACCTGGTTGAGGGTAATACCCCATCAAAACTTCTTCCTGAATGCCCGAGACCCTTCCATGTATCTTGTCACCCTCCTTCCAGATTTTGACAAGGGGTACAAGGACGACTTGCTGGTCTTCAGTGGCACTTGGGAGTTAGGGGTCGGCCCCGAGTATGACAGCTTGTGGTGCCCAAAGGAGTGGTGAACAAAAATTATGTTGGCTTCTCCCTCTTTTATCAACTTCCACAGTTTTTTATGAATTTTGTTCAAGTTCTAATGTTCTTCTTTTGTGCAGAAATCTCCAACGCCGAAGTTGCTCCCCTTCCTTGGCACTTGGTTAACTTTGGTGACATCGTCACCTTCTGGGGGTACGTCAGCAACAAATTTGGCCAAGCAGCCCACATATTCTAGATTACACTCCTATGTAGAAGAAGTATTCCTAGACTCCTCATTCATTTGACCCTTCGAGGTTGTTAGAACTCTTCTAGCAAAACTAAGAGGAGGACCTCGACAAGGCTATTGAGGCTGAACTAGAACGGCTTTCGAGGGAGGTACCGCCAATGAGGCTGTGGAAATAAGGGATTCCTCCATTACTATTTATGCCGAAACGAGCACATCAGGAAGGGAGACTTGGTCGAATTTCAACGTTCTCCAAAATTTGGATGAGGAAAACGCACTTGAGGTTGCTATGTCAGATCATTCTCACACAAACCTAGCCTATATCAAGGAACGAGCCACCCTCAGAGCTGCAAGGGGCCAAGGGTCCTACTCTAACGAGCCTCCTCCTCCTCCATCGAGGACTTCTGCTCCCCTTCCACCTTCTGAAGTCAACATTAAGCCCTCGAGGACCACAAGCTGCGGCGAAGGCCACCTCAGAAACCCTCAATCTAAAGAGGAAAGAAGGGTCAAACAAAGGCATGACGACACTGGTTGAGGCAGGGGCACTCTTGTTCCGCCTCCAACGACGACAACGTCAACAAGACCACCTCCACCACCTCCCCTGGCCTCGACAACTCACGTGGCGCCCTCGGGCTCGGGATCATAATAGCATGCCAATTCGAGTCTTTGATTCCATCATCCATTCTCCTCACGTGGCCTACATCGTGATTGAGATGTTCCTATTTGGCATAGACATGGAGGAGCACTGGGGGCGGCCGACCAACCAACTCTTCTACTCCATCATCTAGAGCTCGGTGGTGTTAAGGCTTTTAAGTAACAGTAATCTTTTCTTCTTATTTTTCTTTCTTTTTTCCTCGGCATGACTTCTCATCTTTCTTTTCAATAGACTGCCCAGCAAGTCTCGGTTATTGCCGAGCACTTTCACTTGCAGAGAACGAGGCCCCAGCAATTCGATAGGCTGAATGCCGAAGCCGAGGGAGCTCTTGCCTCAACCAAGGAAGAAGTAGCGGCAAGGGATAAAACCTTGTCTTCCTAGACGACCTAGATAGCCGATCTGCTGAAGAAGGTTGAAACGGCTAAGAAGAGTGCAGAGAAAACAAGTGACGTCCTTGCCGACACTGAGAAAAGAATAACAAAATCAACAAAATTGCTCTCGACATCCAAGGCTAAGGTGCTGGAGTAGGAGCAACCATTTTGGCTCTTACTCAGGAGTTGGACAGAGTGAGGGCTACGCTGGAGGTCACCAGTAAGACGCGGGCGGAGATAACGCCCGAGTGTGCCGATGACATGCTGATGGCCTTCGAGGACCAGAAAAAGGAATTTTGCAAACAGGGATGGGACGATGCTCTTAAGGCTGTCGACGTCCCTGCTGAGTCTCCCCTATTCATGGAGCATATATACGTTCCTTTGGGGGAGCTAGAGCAAGCTTCAGCTAGGGTTGTGGCGGAAGATACTGGGAATGCCCAAGTGTCTGGCTTGGCACTTCCTGTTGACGCTGCAACCTCGTCCCCAGCCGATACTACCCCAGTCCATGTCCCTGCCCCTGCCCCTGCCCCTACTCTAGAGCCGATGGCAATCCCTACTACTCCACTTCAGGCCAACACCGATAATGCTGACTCCTTCTCTACTAGCATCGATGAGCTATTTGAGGATGTTAGGGGTGATATCGGCGGCAATGTGAATGGTCCTTCACCAGCGCCCTAGGCTTAGGCTTAGCTATTTGCCTCGTAATCTCTTTTTTTTTTCTAAGTTTTGTAGGCTGGGGGACGCTAAGCCCTGTATTTTGAATGAAATATAACTATTCCACTTGTGCCGACTTTTATTTTTTGTTCTTTTAGTTTTTCTAACTTGCTTATTTGTAACAACTTCAAAAACTCCCAAATGTTCATCCTCAAAGCCGATGTATTCCTTTGCAAGATATGACCAATTTTAATCCTGGTGTTGAGGACACGTGTCCTCATGGGGATCCCTTTTATTCATATTTTTGGCTAAGTAGTTCCTCGGAAGAAGGTAGGATCCTCCTATTTGCTTGATCTTTTCTCTTGGAAAAAAAAAAAGGAAAATCCTCCAAGTGTCCCCCCTGCTGTGATGGCGTGTGGATTGCACAAGAATCTGGGGAAGGTTGGTGCCAAGGATAGGTGTCAATAGTGGATGAATTTGAGGCGTACTGAGGCCGAGGTCACCCCACCACTATTTGGCATTGTGTTTTCTGTGCAGAGGCAATAAATCAATAGCTTTGGCATGCCCTATGAAGAAGCCCAATAGTTCTCCCCGTTGAGTTGGCTCCCCAACAAACTCGGTAGCGGCAGCATTGACCCCTCCTTACTATTACCTAACTTGAATTTTTAACAAACGGATTGCTGAACCAAACCATTCCACCTATGTTCTTGTGCAAGTAGACACCAATGCCTTTGTACAAAGACTTATATTCCCAAAATTATCAATCACTTTCATAGACTTTGCAACACCAAAACTGATCAGTCTTGAAATGTGTGAGGAAACATTGGGGACAATCACACCCACATTAGATGTTAGCCATTTTCTTGAGATCTAATTCCTTTTAAATCCCAGAACTGAAATTACCCTGATGTCAAGATAGAAAGTAATCATTCGGACAAACCCGTTACTAGACTCCATCTACTTAGCCAAGCGTGTATTTTGGGATCCTTGACAAGATGAACTTTCAACAATTCACATTTGATTTGCAAAATACTGCCTAACAAAGTATCCCCATTCCAAGCGATGTACTTGATGATAGGTATTCCATTAAGACTTTTAGGTGTTTCCCCTCGAGAGATCTGCTCCCATCTTGGAGACCTCACCCCCTGGGTTTATTTTGGGCGAGCTTGCTTCTCATAAGACATCGCCCTCGGGGACATCCCCCACCCAAGAGGTCATGTGTCCTCTCTCTTTGTAGGCGGAGCTTTGAACTCCGCCTTTGGGGCCATGCCCCTTCAAGAGGCCATGCTCTTGTATTTATTTGGAGGTAAGTCTTAGGACTTCACCCCTAAGGCCATCCCCATCCAAGAGGCCACACTCTTGTACTTATTTGGTGGCGAGTCCTGAGACTTTGCCCCCAAGGTCATGCCCGTTCCAGGAGGCCATGCTCCTGCACTTATTCGGAGGCGAGAGTCCTAGGACTTTCCCTCCAAGGTCATGCTTTTCCAAGATAACACTTTTAGCATAAAAATAAACTTTCATTTCTCAAAAGTAATACTCCTTTAGATTCATCACATTCCAAAGCCGTATTACAACATTCACTTCCATGTCTTCTAGTCTATATGACCTAAAGTCTCTTGTTGACGTGACTTTGTACGACCCTTTGGAGTTAGGTCCTTTTTTTCCATCTGCTGGTTCTCGAGCATTCCCTACCACCCTTCTAAGTACTAGGTTGCCTATTTGGAATTATCGAGGCCTGAACCTTCTGTTGTAGAGCTTGGACACCCCTTCTTGATACTTATCCAATTTTAAGACAACCACCTCTTTTCTTTTCTCAACGAGGTCCATTTCTCGACTAAGTTAGAGATTGTTATCCCTGACATCAACAGCTTGTGTCCTTATGATAGGGAGACCTACCTCCAATAGGATGACTGCCTCCACCCCATAAACAAGGGCGTAAGGCGTCTCTCCTGTTGAGGTTCAAGGGGTGTTTATGTATGCCTAGAGGACGTTTAGGAACTTATCCACCCACTTTGCCTTAGCCTTTTCCAATCTCTTATTGATTCTATTGATGACAGTCTTATTTGAGGATTTTGCATGTCCGTTGGCTTGGGGATATGCAAGGGTGGAGTAGTAGTTCTAGATTCCAAGGTGTTGACAAAAGGACTTGAAAGGTCCACTATTGAACTAGGTCCCATTGTTTGATATGAGTGCAGGGGGAATCCCAAACCTCGTGACTATGTTCCTCCATATGAACTTCTTGGTGTCCACGTCCTTCATATGAGCCGAGGGTTCCGCCTCTACCCACTTTGTGAAATAGTCGATTCCTATTATCAGGAATCTCTTGTCTCCAAGAGCCCTTGGCAGGGGTCTGACCAAGTCGAGTCCCTATTGAGCAAACGACCAAGGACTAGTGAGCAGATGCAAGTCTCTTGCCGACTCTCTAATGAATGGAGTGAACCTCTGACACTGGTTTCATTTTTGGACGTAAGCTTGCATATCTCTTTGCTTCCACCGCCACCAATACCCTTGGGACATGATATGGTGGGCTATGAATTTTTCCCTTAAGTGCCCCCACATATGCCTTCGTGTACTCGTACAAGAGTGGTTTGACTTTATTCTCGCAGATGCAGAGCAGGAATGGTCCAGAGAATGACTTTTGGTACAACTTCTGATCCGGGAAGACCCAGAATCTTGAGGCCCTTAACTTTATTTTCCTAGCCTCTTGGGGGTATTCATGGAGCTCCATGAAATGAGGAACTTGAGTAACGGATCAGTCCAGCTAGGGGACTCCTATCCTTTCAAGACGACCACCACTATGGACACCTCATCTATGCTAGAGTTGGAAAGGTACTCCACCGCGATCCTCCATGTAACGTCAGAATCCAACGCCTAGGCTAGACATGCTAGGCATCGACGTAGGTATTCTTATCCCGCGGGACTAGTTTGACCTTGACTTTCTTGAACCTGTGGAGTAAGGTTATCATTTCACGATGGTAGGCTTTCATTCTCGAGTCGCTTACTTTGAACTCTCCGTTAATCTGGTTGACTACCAACATGGAATTGTAGTGGACGGTCAGCTCTGTGGCGCCTACTGCATTGGCAAGTTTAAGTCCTAAAATAAGGGCCTCATACTCCTCCTCATCGTTGGACATTTTGAAGCCTAACTAGACGGCTTGTTCTATGACTAACCCCTCTAGGGAGACAAATAGAACCCCAATTCTGTAACCCTTACTGTTTGAGAATTCGTCCATGCAGAGGCTCTAGCAGGATCCTTGGCTGTTTGTGGAGGGCTCCATCTCAGGGAGAGGTGGCTCCCCTTTGACAAACTCGATTATGAAATCTGTCAACACCTGCCCCTTTATGGCAGTACGAGGCTTGTAGTGAATGTCATGTTCCCCCATCTCCATCGCCCACTTGGCTATTCTTCCCAAGAGGTCCGCCTTCCTTAGAATTGTTTTCAAGGGTTGATTCGTATGGACGGTGATCGGGTGTGCTTGAAAGTAATGTCTCAACTTGGTTACAACTGTGATCAAGGCTAATACAAGCTTTTCTAGGGGCAAGTATCTTGTCTCCTCATCCAATAGATTCTTGCTCACATAGTACACTAGCTTCTGTTCTCGTTCATGCTCATAGACCAGTACACCACTGACAGCGAACTCTGACACTGCTAAGTAACAACATCTCTCCTCTGACTTGGACGGATAAAATTGGGAAGACCCTGAGGTACTTCTTGATCCCTCCGTGTGTATCCTCGCATTCTTAGTTCCAAGTATCATTCTCGGACCTCCTGATAGCCCCAAAGAAGGGCTTGCACTTGTCCGATGATTGAAAAATAAAATGATTTAGTGCAACTAGCATTCATGTGTGTTTCTATACTTGTCGGACTGTCCAGGGGCTTCGTACATCCGTGATGACTTGTATCTGCTCTAGATTGGCTTCAACACCGCATCGACTTACTAAGTACCCAAGGAACTTCTTAGAACCAACTACAAATACACACTTTATTGCATTTAGTTTTAGTCCGTACTCCTAAAGGGTGGAAAAGGTGTCTTCCAGGTCTGTAATGTGGTCATTCCTTCTCTTGCTCTTGACCAAAATGTCATCCATATACACCTCCATGGTGTTCATCATCTATCACTTGAACATCCAGTTCATGAGTCTCTGGTACGTATCTCCCACATTTTTTAGACCGAAAGGCATGACCATGTAACAATAAACCCTTCTTGAAGCGATGAAGGCAATCTTCTTATGGTCAGACGGATGAAGAGGAATCTGATGGTAGCCAACCCTGACATCCAGGAAGCTAATGCACTAGTGCCCCGCCGTCACATCTACTTGTTGGTCCATCTTTGGGAGGGAAAAGTTATCCTTTGGGCAAGCTTGGTTAACGTTGGTGAAGTCAATACAAATGCGCCACTTTCTGCCCTTATTTTTTTGTGCAAACCGTATTTGATAGCCATTCCGAGAACTGTACCTCTCAAATGGTATTGGCCTCTAAGTGCCTCTCCATTTCTTCATTTATCGCTTGGGCGTGATGTGGCACCATGTGTCAAGGTTTTTACTTTACCAGCTTGTGAGCAGAATCAACATGAAGCCTTTGGGTTTTAACATCGAGGTTTATGCCTTTCATCTCCATGGCATCCCATGCAAACACATCTGTATTCCTCCTAAAAAAATTAGTCATCTCTTCTTGCTCTGCTGGGGGCATGGTGGAGTCGATTAGGAAGAATCTTTCTTCTTCTCCTTCCACCAAAAGTACCTTCTGGAGATCCTCTACTAAGCAGTCTATTAGATCGATCCGCAGCTCATTGACTTCCAACCGCTTGGACTGTAATTGTTATTTATTCAAGACCTCATCCGGGGCTTGCTCCTTCTCCTTGAAGGTGACCCCCACCTTGAATGCTATGTAGAAATAACTCTTAGCTGAAAATTGGTCCCCACGGATCTCTTTTATCCCTTCAGGGATGGGGAACTTCAACTTCTAATGATAGCTAGAGTGTACTACTCCGAGCACATGTAGCTAGGCCCACCCCATGATTAAGGCGAATCAGAGTTGATTACCACAAACTCTGTGTTGGTTGTAATGGGCCCTGCCAAGACTGACTGCGTGATCTTACCTAAGGACAAGGCATACAAGCCATTGAATCCAACGAGGGACGTATTGACTTTGGTAAAATCTTTAGAGCCAAGACCCATGCGTTTCAGTACTTTGAAGTACATTACCACTAAAGAACTCCTGGAGTCCACCAAGATTCTATTGACATCAAAATCACCAATCTTCATAGTTAGGATCAAGGCGTCCTCATGGGGGAGGACTGCATCTCCCATGTCGGCTTTGGAGAAAGTGATACCTCTTTCATCTGTTTGAGGCCTCTTACTGGGCTGGCCCCCATCTATTTCATCCACATTCCTTGTAAAGGCTATATTTGTAAGGTCACTTTTGAGGGTTTTTGAAGTTGGTCGATCCAGTGGACAGACGCTAATGACATTGTCTTAGATAGTGGCTTGATTATTAGCACCATGGGCCTCCACTGGCGCTACTTCCTCAAAGTATTCTTTCAAGTGTATGTCTTGTACCAACCTCTCTAGGAAAGATTTGTAGACTCTGCAATCTTTAGTGAGATTTCCCATGTTCTTGGGGTACGAGCACCTTACTTTTTGGTCCCTGATGGATGGATCACCCTACATCTTAGGCGGCCATTTGAAGAAGGACTCCTTCTTGATCTTGTGGAGTAGTTTATAAATGGTCTCTTTAAACATAGTGTGGACCCCTTTGAAGGAACTTCCTAATGGAGGCACTAATCCCTTCTGGGATGGGTTTCTTCTCTCTCATTCTCCTTCTTCTTTGGGGCCAAAGTCTTCCCTTTGGCCACCACCATTTAATCCTCTATCCGAGAATATTTGTTGATTCGGGCCATCAGTGCTGTCATGTCTATCGGCTTCTAGGTTAGGGACCAATAGAAGTTGGTGTCCCGTGAGAGGCCAAGTCTGAAGGAGGTAGCCGCCATGACCTCGGAACATCCCTCCACCTCATTCACTTCCTCCCAGTAGCGAGTGGCTTATTGGCTGAGTGTTTCACCCTCGTTCCTTCTGAGGGTCAATAATGATCCAACATCGATAGGACGTTTGCTCCCTGTAATGAACCGGGTAGAGAATCGACGAATTATCTCCTTCCAAGACCATATGATATTGGGTGGAAGGGTTTTAAACCACATCATGACAGAGTCTCATTGAGAACACCTAGCATAGTAGCCGATGATCCGAGTGGTAAAAGGTCATCATTTGCTTGTATTGTCTGAGGTGAACTTCCGGGCTAGAATTTCCATTGTAAACTTTAAACCTTGGCACCGAAAAATTCTTTGGTACCTCTGTCTCCACGATACTCCTAGTGAAGGGCGATTGAATAGCTTCGTTACTCGTGTTGTCCTCTAGTGTGGCCCCATCCCTCCTTGTAGAATCCAATTATATCTTGAGGTCTCCCCATATTTGGGGCGCATTTCTCCACCTTCTCGACTTCGGTCAGTATGCCTCCCAGTCCCAGGGTTCCGCACGGAGAGGGTTAACCCCTTCTCGGACTCCTTCATGCCCCATCTCCCAAACAGTCCCCGACATAGGTTGTTCTAATCCAATGACCTAGCCCTCTTGGATGAAACCTCGGGGAGTTGTCCATTGGCCCTCGGGAGTTTCGGAGCCTTGGAGTTCCCCGCTCTACTGCTTAAGTGGTTTCTCAAGTCCCCAGGACCCATCTCCCTAACGGAGAGCTCACAGGACTGTCGCAAGTCTCAAGATCCTCCTTCGGAGAGTGCAAATTCATCGAGCTAGTTTAGGATTTTCACGTTGTCCTCCTCTAACTATAGTAGTCGATTCCTGAACTGATCTTCAATCACATCAGCAAGTTGATATGCCAATGAGGTTGATTTTCCAGCCCCGATATTGAATCTAGTTTGGCGGGTTTTCTCCCTAGAATTATCGAAAAGTCCCTTGTTGACACTTTCAATGCGGTCCTTGGTTCTCGACATAGAGGAGCCGGTAAATCGATGTTTTTTTTGCTGGGGACCCTTTCCCTTTTGTCGAGTATTCACCATGGTCACTATTCTTTGAAAAATTTGGTCGATTTCCCACAAATGACTCCAAATTTTGCATGGTGATTTTCGCACAATAAATAAAAAAAGACAACTCTTTCCTTTGGTGAACTCATGTTTACTTTGAAATTCGATGACCCGGTAGCAAAGGGATGCCACATGGAGCCTAAATAGTGGTGATAAATTATTCTGGGCTGTCTGATCTATCCCGGCGAGTCGAAGGCTATTCTTGGCACAGAAAAGATGGGTTAGAAGGGCGCCGAGTGTTTTTTGGCGTATCTCCTCAAATGATCAAGTCAATTTTCTATGAGAGAGGGGAAGAAAAAATACTGTATATGTTCTCAGAAGTGAATTTGCATACCTTTGCTTTGACTTTTGGAGGGTTATTTATACCCTCCATGGGATCATCATTACTGACTAGTGGACAGTAGGTGGTGCTTAGTCATTGGGCAGCACATTATTCTGCAGGGGCGAGGTTCAGGCATTAAATACTCAGTCTCCCAAGCATTTAATGGCCTTTGTCCCAGGCTCCTAAACATTTAATGCTCTTTTTCTCAGGCTTTCGAGCCTTAACTACGTCTCATCCTTCTAAGGGTTCATTAAATGCTTCATTGCGTCAATTGTGTACAAGTAGGGGTATCTTTGTCTTTTGGCTCCTATACTCTCCGCCACGTGTTTAACTTCCTTTGGTTACTGGTCTTTTACTTCTTGCCATTCTGAATTCGTTGGAAAGGCAAGCCAATGATTCATAGTCTGACTCTGAGATTGATGGGTTGTAACAGTCAACAACCCATCGAGGAGCCGAGGTGACGTGTCCAGGAGAGTCCTCGGGGTCTAATCACGCTGAGGATACGTGCTTGGATCAGAGAGTTGAAGGCATTCTCGGTGTTGAGGACACGTGTCATCACCGGAGTAATGGAAGGTGTCCTCGATGCAGAGAACACATGTTAAATTCCTACTCTTTCTCAGGAATGTCCCATCATCTTATTTAAACTTCTCATTTATTAAAGTTTAACAACAGTTCACATCGTTTAGAACAACTACCTTACTTACAATTTACATTTTAATGAAAAAAATATTTTAAATTAAACTTTTAGCAATAATAAATACCTTAACAATACTTATCTTTTAATCACAATAAATATTTTCATTATATTAAACATTATAGTTATGGTGAATATGTTAAACACAATAAAAAATGTGATTTGCACAAAATATGACCATACTAATAAGAAAATTAAAGAACCTGACAATGTAATTATGGATTAAAGGCTTGTTATTGCAGACAGGCACACATGTCGACTGGCAGTAGTTGCCACCCCTTCTCTCTCTCTCTCTCTCTCTCTTCCTCTTTTTCTCCCCTTGTTCGTGTCGATAGGCACCCATACCGACCAACAGTAACAAAGCACTACTACTCCAAGGCAGCTACCAAAGTGAGGTCCTTCCTCCTAGCAGTCTACTAAGCTCAACCAAGACACTGTTATAGAAAAATGTGTATATAATTAGATTATACTATACTACTTTAAATCTAAATCATGCAAAAATAGAAAAGAAATTAACTAAAATTAGTGCACTCACATTGACGCAGAACAATACAAATAATACAATCCAGAAAATCAGAAATCTAGAAATTCAATAATAAAAATAATAATTCGAGTCATGTGTAATCAAAGTTTTTTTAAGATAGATTTGCTCCATCTCAGTGCTTAAGGTTGATAAACAACTATCTCCCAAGATAGAACGAATTTCGTTCTTGAAGATGCAACACTTTAATCTCTAAGGCTCCAGCAAACAAAATTCTAAGTTTATACTTGAACCGAACTTGAAATAATAATGCAGTAATATGTAAAGAGAGAGAGAGAGAAGAAAGACTAAATACTTAATTTAGTATGTTGGATAATTAAGAGAGCTAGAATGAGACAACAATTCTTGAATTGTTGAATGATGTATTTTGAGAGTGTAATGAATCACTTATTTATAGACTCACTAGTGGCTTTTCATAAAGGGTGTAACCATATGTAATGGTGCATTTTAGTCCAAGGTGTCAATTGTGACTTTACGAAAATGTACAACCATTCGAAATAAAATATTTTAGTCAAAGAGATATCAATGGTGAATTTATAAAAAGTTTTGACTATTTGTAATGATGTCTTTTAATCAAAAGATATTAATGGTGGTTTTATGAAAAAATATAACTATTTGGATTGATTACTGAATCCAAATAAGTAGCTAGTGACCTTGAATTTTCTATAGTGACAAGTTATCAGATTTACTTGGCTATGCAATGGATATGATTTCTTTGAACTTTAAGCCGTTTGTGTAAATAAAGATAATAGAATTACCACAGTTTTCATTTGGACACAGTTGGTTTTCACATTTGTGTTCATTTTGGCTTTGAACGCCACTTGATTTCATGAGTAATTTTTGAGTAATCAACATACGATTCTCATTGAAACGGCCTATTCTTTACTCACATAGGTGATTTTTGAATAAGAGTATCCTGTTATAAGCTACTTATACATTGCCAAGTCACAAAATATCATTAAAAATGTTACTTACCTAGTTCTCATGTCAGATATGAACTGTCTCATCATAGGGATGAGAAGGAGTTTAAAAAATATCCTCAGCACATACTAAGTTACACATAATTCGGTTGTCCCTTTAAACTTAGATCTTGAGATCTCTAGTCAGTTAAGTTGGGTTGCTGTTATGCTGACTCTTAGTTAAGTAATAGGCTTTAATTTAATTCCCCTCGATGAAATTTTCGCTGACTCTCTAGTCAAATCTTTTGTAAGCGGGTCCGCACTATTATCATTTGACTTCACATAGTCAATGGATATAATTCTATTAGAGAACAATTGTCTAACGGTATTGTGTCTACAACGTATGTGTCTAGGCTTACCGTTATACATACAATTATGTGTCCTTCCAATCATAGATTGGCTATCACAGTGAATGCATATTGCAAGCACAGGCTTTGGCCAATTTGGAATATCCTCTAAGAAGTTACAAAGTCACTCTACTTCTTCTCAAAATTTATTTAAGCCAATGAACTTAGATTTCATTGTAGATCTAGCAATACAAGCTTGCTTTGAGGATTTCCAAGACATAAATGTACTACCAACATATCTACTTATGGATTTTGAATCTTTAGTATTAAATATTCAATTAGCATTGGTATATCCCTCAAGTACTGCTGAGTACTTCATGTAGTACAAACCATAGTTTTGAGTATATTTTAAAAATTCAAAAACTCTAATAATTGTTTTTCAGTAGTTCTTTTCGGGATTACTTGTATATCGACTTAACTTACTCACTGAGTATGCTAAATCCGAATGGGTACAATTTATTATGTACATTAAAATACCAATTCTATGTGCATATTTTAACTGTGATATGCTATTACCCTTATTCTTAGAAAGATGGATATTAACAATGACAGGTGTTCTCATAGGTTTTATCTCATACATCTTGAACTTATCAAGTATTTTATCAATATAATGAGATTGAGATAACATGAGTTCATTTGGCATTCTAGAAATTTTAATTCCTAATATAATGTTAGCAACACCTAGATCTTTCATTTCAAACCTATTTGTTAACATCCACTTGGTAGCTTTAATGATATCGTTATTAATGTCTATAATTAGCATGTCGTCTACATAACATATCCATTATGAGTGCACTTGACATATAAACATTTGTCACACTTATTTATTTTGAACTCATTTGACAACATTGTTTTGTCAAATTTTTCATATCACTGCTTCATTGCTTGTTTTAAACCATACAGAGATTTAACAAGCTTGCATACTTTCTGTTTTTATCCATTAGCAATGAACACCTCAAATTGTTCCATGTATATTTCTTGATCTAATTCACCATTTAAGAATGTTGTCTTCACTTCCATTCGATGTATTTCAAAACCATTCAATACAGGTTTAACAATTAACATATGTATGGAAGTAATTCTAATAACTGGTGAATAAGTGTCAAAATAATACAATCATTCCCTTTTTTATATCCTTTGCCCACAAATCTAGTTTTATACTTGTCAATGGATCCATCGGCTTTCATTTTTTTTTTTAAAGATCCATTTACAGCCTAAAGGTTTTTTAACTGGTGAAGATCCACCAACTCCCATGTATGATTCCTCATAATGGATTCGATTTCATAATTAACAACTTCCTTGCAATAAGGAGTTTCAGGAGAGAATGTAGCTCCTTTGAAACTTTAAGGATCATTTTCTAATAGATAAGTTAGAAAATCAAGATCAAATGACTTCGAGGTCGTGTCCTCTTGCTACGTCTAGATTCATTTTCAATGAACTCCTTGTTTTGACCATTACTAGTTGTAACTTCAATTGGTCTTTTTAATAAGCTTGATTCATGTGACATATTTAATAAAAAATTATTTTCAAAGAATGGTGCATTCCTTGACTCTATAATTGTATTAATATACACATCAGGAATCTCAGATTTATGAACGAGAAATCAATATGTACTACTGTTATGAGCATAACTAATGAATACACAATCAATGATATTTTGTCCTATCTTAACCCTTTTAGGTTTAGGAATTGTAGGGGCGGTTCAAGGTAATTTGATGCCTAAAGCGGTAATACTAAATGAGATTTTTTTATTTTTAGTATTATTTTTAAAAAATCAAAAAGTATTTTTATTCTTTTTTAAGTGAGAGAGGATGATGTGATACTTTGTTTTTTTTTTAAAAAGAGAGAGAGAGAGAGAGATTGGATGTGAGTAAATATTAGTTATTTTTTGAATTTTTTTTATTTGTTTTTAAAATTTTTGATTTTTGAGTTTCTAATGTTATGGATTGAATTGTAGGTCAAAATTATAAAAATTATAATTTTTTGATTGGGCTTAAAGTCTTTGAGACCTTTTTGTAAGGCATAAGATTTTCATAGATTTTAAATTATTTATATGGACTAATTATGACCTAAAATTGTGGAACTTTCTAAAAATTTAGGGCCTAAAGCCCACGCTTTTTTAAATACACTTGGGTCGGCCTTGAGAAACTGCCACTTTTGCTAGACACCCCCACACTTTTAAGAATTTATAGAAAGGTCTTCGATTTGTCCATAATTCATATGGTGCCTGATTGGTTTTCTTATGAGAAACCTTGTAAAGAATATAATTAGCAGATACTAATGCTTTCCCTCACAAGTTTCGGGTGTTCCCACACTTGACAACACTGCATTCATCATTTATTTCAATGTTCGGTTTTTGCGTTCAACTACGTTATTTGATTGAGGCGAATAAAAGATGGTCGTTTGGTGAATGATTTCATGTGTTGCACAAAACTCCTTGAAAGGAGATTCATATTCACCATCCCTATCATTTTTTAGTGTGTTTATCTTTTTACTAAATTGATTCTCAACTTCATTCTTATATGCTTGAACATATCAATAGCTTCATTTTTACTTCTAATTAAGTAAACATAACAGTATCTTATGCAATCATTAATAAAAGTAATAAAATATAGTTTACCACATCTAGTGTGCACAAACTTTAAGTCACAAACATCATTGTGAATTATCGGATTATTGTTTTTATTATTTGATTTTCGAATTTCTAGTTTTTTGGATTTTATTATTCGTGTTGTTCTGCGTCAATATGAGTGCACTGATCTTGCTTACTTTCTATTCTGTTTTTGCATGATTTAGTTTTAAAATAGTATAGTATAATCTAAGTATATACACATTTTTCTATAACAATCTTAAGACAGATTTGCTCCCTCTCGGTGCTTAAGGTTGATAAGCAAATGTCTTCCAAGATAGAATAGATTTCGTTCTTAAAGATGTAACACTTTAATCTTCAAGACTCCAACGAACACAATTATGTGTTTATACTTGAATCGAACTTAAAATAATAATGCAACAATATATAAAGAAGAGAAGAAAGACTGAATATTTAATTCAGTATTTTGGATAATTGAAAGAATTAGAATGAGAGAAAATTTTGAATTGTTCAATGTTGTATTTTGAGAATGCAATGAATCACCTATTTATAGAATCACTAGCGACTTTTTCATGAAGGATGTAACCTTATATAATGGTACATTTTAGTCCAAAGGGTTTCAATTGTGATTTTATGAAAAAGTACAACTATATGAAATGGTGTCTTTTAGTCTAAGAGATATCAATGGTGATTTTATGAAAAAAGTTATAACTATTTGTAGTGATGTCTTTTAATCAAAAGGTATTAATAGTGACTTTATGAAAAGATATAACTATTTGGATTGATGTCTTTGAACAAAAGTCACCAATTTTGAATTTGTAGTTTTTCATGTCATATTAATTTTATACTTTTTTAATTGCTTTCAAAAGTCACAAAAACTTTAATAATTTTTTATTCAATATTTAATGATTTTAAAAAAATAAATATATCATTATTTTCAACAGACAGAACATAGGTCAAGCAAGTGGCAGCTAGCTAGGGGTAGCTCACCCTTTGCTAATGTCGATCGACACATGAGTCAACAAGTAGCCACAATTCAGCATGAGGGTCACGCGTGGACAAGCCCAAGATGTAGCCACGAACAAGTCCTATTCAGTTAAAGATTAACCTGAGACCTATAGTCCTAACAAAATTGTACTCTGAGTATCAAGGAATTATTGATAAACAAAGCCTCTCAGCAAACACATCTTTTCCTACAATCTACGACTTAGTGTTCTAGTAAGATTCTATCTCGAGTGACTAGGGGATTGGTCATGAGGTCTATCATACCATAACCTAAAATTCGAATTTATGTGGAACATCACTTCCTAGATCACTATAAATAAAGGTATCAAGTATCAGGTACCAAGTAAAGGGATTAAATTCCAACTCATTTACTATATACTTTTATTCAATTCGCTTGCTAACTTAAGTATTGAAGTCCCTTTGGCCGCCTCTGGCTATCAGGGTTCACCTAAGTTCTATTATCCTGTAGATTAATCAACACTTTTTTCACTATCATCTCTATTCGTACAAAATGGTAACCCTTTATGTGAATATATCCCCCCCCCCAAACAACAATTGAGTTTGAATCCTACTCATCTATTTCTTTTTCCAAGCTTTATAAAGGACCTAATTTTTAGAAAGTGGCATTTCTTTAACCTTTGGGATTATTATAGATCGGAGCTTGCCTAAAACGAGAAGATGCATCTAGCTTTGGAAAAATTATTAAATCATTACATAGCGCACATGGTTATAAAATCAAGTACTTTATTTGTGTGATGTTCTAATGGATGCAATTTGGCTGGTGGGACAATGCTCTATAGAGTATAGATTTGATTGCACCCCACAAAGCATGCGACGCCCAACTACTTCGTTGTTATCCACGCAGCCGGCGGCTACTCCACTCCAGCATTACTGCAAACCAACCAGAGAGCAACACGTGGAATATAGTCCTTTGTGTACTCAAATATTTTTTATTTGGGTGGCTTCCAATGTGATCATTTGACAGATGACTACTAGTGAATTACCCCATGTCGACATGATATCAAATTTTGGAGTAAATTTAAAAATTATATTTTATAATCATAATTATTAAATAAATAATAAATTTTAATAAATATTGAAACTTATAATGAAATTAATGATTATAATTATCAAGTCTAATATTTAAATTCCATGTGATATTACTCCAAATTTTTATGTAAAATATTATTTTTACTTAAAATTTTAATCTAATTTTTATTAACTTAATAATTTGATTTCAATAAAATTATCAGATCAACACAAAGATCCAAGATTTTATGGACCTACGATTTATTCAAAAGTTATAGTGAATTAAACCCTAATAACACTCCTCAATTTTTATATATTCAAAGATTTGAATGGATATAATCAATTATAACTTTAATTGTGAAGCTTTCATCACTTTGTCAATTAGGTGTGTAACTTGGGTGGGTCAACTCAAATTTAACCCAAAGCTCACCCAAAAAAAAAAAAAAAACAGGACTTGTATTGAGATTTTTAATACTTTGATTGGACCTGGATTAAAAAATATTAATTCGAATTGAATTTGGGCAATACTCGAGTTAAGACATCGGGTTACCAAGTTCAACTCGAATATTATGGTTAAACATTGAGTCTGGTATTTTTTTTATGTTAATTTGACTATTATGATTATTATATTAATTGGGCTATTATAACTATTATGTTAATGTTAAGAAAAGTGTAATTTGATTTTCGTCCAGTATTTTTTTTTTATACTTTAAATACTATATTCTTTATGTTAAACATTTGATTGAAGTTACTGATTGTTACTTCAGGTAAATATTATGTAATATGTACTAGATTTAGAGCATCATGTTGATTTCAGGCATAAAGAAACTCAACCCGAATCCAAACATAAAATAAGCCCGAATTGGATAATTCGAATTCACCCGAGCTCGCATGACTCCAACTTGGGTAATACTTAGGTTGAGTACATCGAGTTGAGGTCTGGTTAGAGTTAGAATTAGAGTTGAAAATTTTATACTTAGGATTGTCCTTTCAACCCATCTAAATTGCACCCCTATTGTCAATGTCATTTTTGGATCAGAAAAACATTAAAATTAAATAGTTTTATCTATTTTCATAAATTAAAGATGTGACACTCATATTATAAATGAAAAGTTATATTATTGTGGAAAGAGAAATCATTAATAAAAAAATAATGTTATGCCATTGCCGTCTTTACAAGAAAGACGTTACAACAATTTTATTTATTTATTTTTTGGTTGTAAGTAATGGATCCCACACAAAGATATATTCGGTGATGAAATATTTATGAACTGCGGATTCGATTTAAATCTCAAATTTCGTGACGTAATTAGAATTTGAGATAAACTAAATTGTTCAAGGCCTATTATCTTGTAATGTCATTGTATAAATAGTTTGGATTCTTATTGCTCACATGCAACTTTTTCATAATTCTTTATTAATAGAAACTAAACAATCTTGTAATATATGGAAACTTTTGTAGCTTAATTATACCTCTTGTGTGTTTGGTATGTTTTTTGGGAGAGGTTTAGATTGGATTGTCCAAACTCGGGTTTGCCCCAAAAATAGGATTCAAAGATGGGATTCAACATTCAATGCTATCCATACTCATGTTTGATATGCGGAGAAATATATGATTATTATGATAATATATTTGTATATAAATAATTATTTTACCATTTATCTAATTTTTATATATGAGATATATATAATATATAAGAGTATAAATGTCATTTATATATTAAACCTCCAAACCCACATATGAACCCCACCCCCCCTTGGGTTTCATGAAACACAATCCATACTTCACACATACCAAACATGAGTTTAATGGGGTTTACTTCCTAACCCATATTTTCAAACTCCCAAACTCTCATACCAAACACACCCTTGATGGACCCATGAGTCCATCCCAAGTGCCTACCTATGTTAGTACGTAGGTTCGGTTCCTCCCTTATATCCGGAGGGATGTGGGTTGTGTCTTTTTGACCGAGAAAAACAGAAAATTTTAATTTAATAAAGTAGCTTTAGTAGAATTCAGATCTCCTGAAATATAATTTTTTTTAAAAAAAAAATTATATAGCACATAATTAACTTTTATTGGTAGTCACCCAATTGTATTGAATGGTTTCACTTGAATTCATCGCTTATGATCTTCAAATGAATAAAATTAGAAGAGATCTTGCGCATTCTTTTCAACTGGCTTCTATTTTCCTATTTTTTGAAACATTAAACGAAAAATCCAAATAATAATAATCGTGTCTATTTATGACAAAATCCAAATCTTCTTCAACATTTTTTTCTTTTATTTTCTTTCGTGAAAAATTATTCACTATTAATGAGTGAAGTACCCGTTTTCTGCACCAATGGATTCTTTTTTTTTTTCACGAGAAGTGACCTATTAAAAAAATAGAAACAAAAAAATGAATTGAAGAAAATCACTATGGTATGGCATTTCGCCTTTTATTCAGTTTATCCATACTAATTCCAATCAGGGGTGTTTAATTCTTGTTAGTATGATCACCACAACTTTATAAGGGAAACATAATTATAAATGATTTTATTTGCATTTGTGTCCATTCATAAAATCTAGTTTGTATTTAAGTAAGAACGCTGGATTCCACTGCTCCCAATGTCACCCTCTGTCAAACTCGGTTAAGCTCAGTCTTTTAACTCATTGGACTCCATTGAATTTTCTAGGTTTCATTGATCTCTAGGGCTCAATAAATTTAACGATCAATAATTTAACTCAATAGAAATAACGTAGGAAGCACGAATACGGATATGTGATACGGGTATGATACAATACGAATACGACAATATAATAAAACTTAAAAAAAATAGGGTACGGGTACGACTAGGATACGTCTATAATAAAATATATTTTATATTTTACTATTATTTAACAACTTAGAAATTATAATTTTTCAATAATTCTTTAATATTTGTAAGTAAAATTAGAATTTTTTACTATAAAAATGATGTAATATCGTCTCATTATGATATGTTTATAAAATAAGCATGACAAATTAAAAGAATCATAACACCATTTAACTAGTTGGTTTTACAAGTATTTATTTTTAAAAAATATAATGTAAGTGACTCATTTTTTTTATACTCTCTTAACATATAATAATAAATAATATTTAAAAAATATTCGTGTCTTCAAAATTAAATGAAATTTTATTGATGTTTTATATTATATGTGAACTCCAAAGAAAGAGTGTAACTTAAAATTGAAAATTGTACATCTTGTTTTATATTTAAAAGTATTCACATATTTTATTAATTATTGGATACGAACAATGCGTATCCGATACGTATCATCGAATATCCGACGAATATCGTATCTGATACGGATACGTTGACTTTGACGAAGTATCCGTGCTTGATAAGAAATAACATTGAGAGAATTAAAATTCAGCATTGTGGACATGTTCTTTTAAGTTGTGAGACCGATCTATACACCAAAAATTTCTTTTTTGCAAAATCAAAAATTTTCGAGGCAAAATGCTCGAATAAGAACAATAATCAAAATTAGTTAAAACTTTTCAATCCTTAAAAAACTAGGGTTTTTTTTTTTTGGATACCATAAATAAGAAAAATAAAGATTTTGAAATTAATCAACAATTGTAAGAAATACCGCCAAATGGAAAAATCCCTAAAAAAAATGGTTGAGATTCTATACGTGGCAAAAAATAATATCAGGGTAATCAGGTCAAGCAGAGTCCAACTAGGTAGCAACTATTATATGATTGGTCTTTTTTGTCGGACTTCTACACTGTATTTTCTGATGTTATTCATCTTTCTCTCTTTTTAACTCCGCTTCCGACTGCGTAGCCTCCTCCCAGCAGATTCATAAGCTTATAAAAGCAGATAGAGAGTGAGAGAGAGCTGATTTCATGTAAACTGAATTGAGCTAGGTTCTTGAAGGTTTTTTTGTAGAGAGAGAACAAGATTGAAGAACATCATGGTTCAAGGGCTTGGGTATAATGGGATTGTGTTCTCGACTGATAAGAATGGAGGGTTTGATGGATTCTCTGCTTCGGAGGAGTTTCAGAACCCTCCTCCTCTGTTTGACTCTGTGAATTCACCGAGTAATGTTTGTTATCAGAGCTCTGAAGAAGTTGTGTCTAAGAGGATTAGACTCTCACCCGAGTTCAATCTACAGGTTTTGAACTTCTATGTTCAGTTTTGGTTCTTCTAATAATTGGATTTTCATTCTTGTGCAGTCTTCTATATGTGATTTATGGGTTTTTATTGTTGCATTGTGAGCGAGTCTTTGATTCTTGCTTGTGTTTTAGGAAGGTTGATATTGATTTCAGCCATTGCTCTCTCTCTCTCTCTCTCTCTCACGTATACACGCACTCAAACCCACATAGGAATTTGATCTGGTTTTTCAATTTCCTTCTTTCAGATTGAATAATTGTTCATGCGTGAGAGACAGTCTCTCGCTCTCTCTCTCTCACGTATCAAAGAAACGCACACACACAAATAAACACACACACAGAGGAATATAGTTTATTTTTTCTTTATATCTCACCTTTTCACTGACATATGCATGCGGGTTGCAGTAATTTTTTTCCCCTTTTTTCCCCTTTTGTGGGTTTTCCCTGGTTAATCTGTGGATTTAGCTTATTATATATTACCCAACGGTTGAAGAGCCTTTCTTGTTTGGAACTTGTATTGAATTTTCTTGCCCGAATAGAGTTCTCTGTTCTCAATACCACTTTCTTTCTGCCTTTTGCAGGAAGAGGAAATCAACTCTTCTGAACAGAGCAGTCCTCTTGGATTGACATTGAGAAAGACACCATCTTTTCTTAATTTTCTGGAGATGAAGCTCTCCCAATCAAAGAAATCAAATTGTTCCACCCAGATTGATGATTTTCTGTCTCAACCTATGCCTGAGAAGCTTAAGGCTTCCAACTTCCCTGCATCATTACTTAGAATTGGCTCTTGGGAGGTAAACCTTTTATTTTCGTGCAATGAAAATTAAATTTAAGTTGCGTGTTTTTTTTTTTTTGTTTACTTTTCTTGGATTGTGTTCCGGAAAATGCCTGATGAATAAAAATTTTAGCAGAGAATTTCCAGGCATGAAGGTGATTTGGTTGCGAAATGTTACTACGCCAAAAGGAAATTGGTGTGGGAAGTTTTGGAAGGGGCATTGAAGAGCAAGATAGAAATACAATGGACTGATATTTTGGCGATTAGAGCCATTATTCTTGATAACAAACCGGGAATTTTAGAAATTGAGGTTGACCCTTTAACCCTTTTTTTTTGGATGTACATTGGTTTAAATCATAGGGTATTCAACAATGGTAATTTTAATTTGAAGTGGTGGATGTCATGCAGTTGAACCAACCGCCATTGTTTTTTCAAGAGACTATTCCCCAGCCACGGAAGCACACTCTTTGGAAACAAGGATCAGATTTTACTGGAGGTCAAGCTTCCATTTGCAGGTTTCAAGTTTGTCTTCCTTTTTTGTCTCCTTCAATTTATGTTTGTTTAGCAGCTGTTCAAGAAATGTTTAAAACTAACCTTATTCTCAGAATAAAATTTGAAGTTCTGAGTATGTAACTATGTGGTCTTTAAAAACAAGAAGTGTGGCTGTTTCCTCATTGTTTTCTACCAAAAATAGAGAAGAAAATTTGGCTAGCTTCTTTCTTTCTTTCTTCCTTTTGTTTTTGGGTCTAGATATCAGTTTGTTTCCAAAAATTCCATCTTACGTGTATTTTGGTGTTCGTTTCAATTTTCAATTTCAAAGCTGGAAACAGCAAGATTTGACAACATGAGGTTTTCATCATCTACCTGGTTAATTCAAGCAAATTTCTTAATTTTTTTTTTGTTTAGCCAGTGTCCCATATTGTCATTAACTTTAAAAGGAAATCTGTTGTTGTTGTTGGACCCGACGTACTAAAATTAGCATCACGTAATCACTTAAATTCATGACATTTTTGTAGGTGGCACTATGTTATGTTCCCTCCAGGAGCACTTGATAAACACTACGAGAAGCTTTTACAATGCGATCAAAGGCTACTAATGCTGAGCCAAAGACCTTTTCCAAGTCAGAAATCTCCTTATTTCCACTCAAATATCTACAGATTTACAGAATTCTCCTCTGGTTTCAATGCCCGCTACCCTGCAGTTTCTCCGGAAGGGACTGGACTGCAACATGAATTCACGAATTTTCCTGCTCATTTAGTTATTCAGCATCATGTTCAAAATTTCAAACCAATGCCCAGATCAGCTTTTTCTGCTATGCACTCAGATTCACCAATGTCAGGTATATGATTGCTAAACAAAAGATGTCTTTCTGTTCTGTGACTAACTTTAAGAATACATTGTTGATTCTTCAGTTTCTCTAATGAGTTTTGTAGTTATGGATTTCTCGCGTATGGAAGAGAGACCCAGAAACTACACGTTTGAGAATCCGGGTACAGGATATTGGAGTAATGAAGGAGGAATCAACATTCCAATTCAAGAGTCGTCCGCAATTGCCTTGGCTGCAAATGGCAACTCAACTTCTCTTTGTCAAAATTATAATGTATTGAATCATGGGGAAGTAGAAAGACTGTATAATCAAAGCACTGGAAGACTAATGGACATTGCAAAATATTTGCTAGATGACTCGCTAGGAGTATGCTCTGATGAAAGAACACGCCTCGAAACAGAGACTTCATTGATGGAGCTACAAGGAGTGAACCCCATTGGCACAAATCACGTGGAATATGCACATGAAAATGATCATCTCAAGTTGGATTCTACTGAGCAATCTGGAGTAGATAATGAACAGCTTTGCCCAAATTTTATCTCTTGGTTGCCTCTTCTGAATCCCCAAGGAAGTATGATGACATATCCAAACATCTTCTCGGAGCAAACAGAGGAAGAATTTGCAGCTCTAGACTCCACCCAAGAGATTGTATTTCCTCAATCATTACGCCAAATCCAGAGAAATTGTATTTGAAGTGATTTGGATTAAGCAGCCTTATTAGGTGAAAATTCTCTTCTTGTCACTTGGTATAGATCAATGGATCTAGCAAAAAGCACCGTAAGGTACAAATATTTACGTATTTTTCAAGATGTTTTACTTTTTATTATTGCATAACAAAGGGGTAACCCGTGCTTGAAGATACGGTGCAATGTGAATAATTTTGAGAAGGATGTTAGTGGGTGTGAACTTATTTGAAATTGTCGGATGAATTTATTGAAACATGTCTTGTTTTATATTATAGATTATAGATGGGATAAGGTTATGATACCAAATATAGTCTTTACTCATAGGGGCGGACACAAAAAATCTTCTTAGGGTGGGACACTTTAATTTTTTCATAATCGATAAACTTAAGATGATACACTAATTTTTTTCATCATTTTTTATACTTAAAAATTCACTGAACATCTATATAATAAAGTAGAGCTGAGTTTGTATTTTGGAGATAAATAGAGGTTCATATCGTTTTGAGACAAAACATAAACACATCTAACGGACACCGTAATTCCAACATAAAAGACGGTTTAGATTATCTCATAAATATTTATCCAACGGTCCACAATGAGTACTGAATTTTGTTTTCCCGCTCAACAACATTGCTGGACTCACGCCTCTCTCTCTCTCTTCAAATTTGGGGTTTTTTAATCTTTTTTCCTTATCATAATCTCTCTGTGATCTTTGATCCTTATCAGATGATCTTTACCTATTTCTCCTATCTTCCAAAGCAATTGATATCTTTCCCAATACTTCGTTGTTCCTTCTCTCGCTGCACTGCTCAGATTATTTTCAAGCTTTTGATCCAATGATGATAATTAATATCAAAATTTGATTTCTCGCCCATAAATTACTCAAGAATTTTAGACTCTCCTAACCAAAAGCCAATAAATCTCATTCCGCAAGATTCTCGAACTCTCATCTCATCTCATTGCTCTGTTTTTCCCCCTTTCTCTCTCAGTCTCTCTTCTTTAGCTCAGACTCTGCTTTTTCTCTTCTCGACCCTTCTCTTCACTCTCTCCCTATGCCTCCCTATCTCTGGTGCCTCATCTCTTCGTCTATTCTATCATCTCCATTCTTTGGGTAACACTGTCGTATGCCTAATTATGACTATTCGATACCATCACCTGCACAACCACCGCCAAGGTATGTCTCCCCCTCTCTGTCTCATTTGGTGATGGAAATTTTGCTTCAATCTGATCCAATTTGTCTTTCATAAAGGATCCCAGAGATTTGAATCTTTAGGATATTACTCAGATTTGTATGTATAGAGAAAGTGAAGCCCAATTTGCTATGGCTAGGGAAATGGTTCACCCAGATACCCTTTGTCTTGGCATGCTTTTCCTAGGAGTGTGATGTATTGACCAACAATGAGAAGAAAACAATGGCTTCATGTAGTGTGGTGAAAAATCTATCCTAATGAAGAATTGACTTTAGATTTCAAGACTAACATCATGAACGTGTTTGTGTCATAACAAATATGTTTGTGGGTTTTGTACAATCCCATATACAATGAATATGGATGGTTAAGATGAAATCAAGAATCTGTGTCAGATGAAATCAAGATTCTATATCAGATGAAATCAAGAGTCTGTACCATCCATCCCATATACCATGAATATGGATGTGCAAACTTTAGTGCTTTCATACATCTTTGTAATTGCAATGTACATATTAGACAAATTGATTGCATGTGTGTGGAGGGTTAAGGGTTGCTTTAAGCCCAAGATATATCTTTATTTCTCTTGGGGTTATAATGACTCAAAAATTACAGCCAAAAAAACAAAAAAGGGAATAGACAATAATGATGATACAAATATAATAAAACAGAAAAATTGAGGACTTTTGGGAGGAGTTGCTAGCAGTCTCTGTCCTCTTGATTCCTATCATGTTGCGGGGCCTATGCTTTACAAGTAACATACTGCCATAACTAACCACATTGAATAAGCTCCTCGATCTACCTCTTTATATCAAAGTAATCGCTAGTGTCATGGTCATGGTCGTGGTGGAAGCAACAATATTTGTTGGGATTCCTACAGTTTGGGGCAGATTTCATCTTTCCTGGCCACTGTAGTATAGGATCATCTTGTATTTGGAACAAGATGTGCACTACTGAGGTATTGAGCAGCGCCAAGGCTTGTCGCTCCCTCTAAGGTGCAGGACCTAGGAGGTTCTTGACAGAGATCCTTTTTGTCCTCTTCTTCTTGTTCTCTACTTCCGCTTGACCTCGCGAGTGTCCTTTATTTTCTCACCTCCTCGAGACGACTCACCTCGTCTAGCCTTAGTAACATCCTCAACATTCATGTACTTCAATGACCTTTACAACAGCTCGGACATGCTGGAGGGCGACTTCTTCAGGACAAAGAACATGAAACTGGATGAGTGCAAACCTGCAATAAAGGCGGTCATGGTTACCTTATCGTCTGGCTCCTCGATCTGGAAAGATTCAACATTAAAAAGAGTGACATAGTTCCTAAGACTTTCATCCTGATCCTACTTGATAGTGAGTAAGTGGGTAACCGACTTCTGATGGCAGCGTCCCCCAATAAAATGGGAGGCGAAGGATTTGCTCAACTTTGCAAAGGAGTGGATAGAAGAAGGCTTGAGTTTCATAAACCATTGTCGTGCAGATTCCTTAAGGGTAATAGGAAAGGCTCTGCATATGATCTCATCAGGCACATTGTAACGCTGCACGAGGGACTTATATGTGTCAAGATGGTCGAGCGGGTCTTTGGTGCCATCAAAGATCTCAATAGCAGGCATCTTGAACTTTGAAGTAAAGGGTAGTTGACAACATCCGCTACAAACGAAGTGTCAGTCCGCCTTACCAAATAATCCACTTTTTTTGGCGTCTGTGTTTTCATTGCCAAGCTAGTTTTACACCTCATTAATCTTCTCGTCCCATTGGTTATGGACATCCTCTGTTGGATTATTGTAGTAGCTTTTGTGATCTGCATACTGGTTCTCCCCCTCATCCTCCTATCCAGGATGGTCGGCAGCGTGTGGAGCAGGTACATGAGGAGGGTGAGCATGTTAAGCGCCTGCGCGCTGAGGGGGACTCCCTGGAGAGGGGGTCCATGACACTACATGGGGGCTCCTTGGCGCTGAATGCCACGTTGGGGGACACCTTGGCACCCAGAGTGGGGATGCTGTGGTACCTTTCCTATTGGAGGGAATGGTGCTCCTATTGCGAGTTGAGGGGCAATGCCTCTTGAGGTGAGCATCAGTTAGAGAATTTGCTGTTTTTGGCTCAACAATAACTGCATAGTCTCCAATAGCTGTTGCCCGACCACAGGATTCACGGTAGTGGATGCCCGCCTCCTCCCGACGAGTTGGGTCGTTGTCTTTGGGTTGTTAGTTCATCGATCTGGTTGTAATTTTCATTGATTCAAAAGAAAGTAGCAAGGTAGTAGAAAACTAATTCGTTTTTCACAGACGGCGCCAAATTGATGATGCACAAAATAGGTTTATGCGCAATCAATAATTGGGTGTATGATTCAGAATAATTAATGGGACAATCAATAAAGTAATCAATAACAAAAGGTAAAGATTAGGTCCACACAGGCAACAAACAAATGTATAGTGGTTCGGTAAAAAGTAGCCTACTCTACTTCGAAGGCAGCGATAGTGGCCGAAGAACTTTATTAATAAATTAGATGATGGAGGAGAGAGGAAGGGTAAGCTCTAGGAAATGTTGGGTAGCTATGAGAGGTAGCTTGTGTAAAGTTATGTAGAGAGATACAGAAGTGTGTAAAAGGTGTGTCACTCATGTGTAGATGGTTTACAATTTATAGGCATAAAACCTACAATACTGGCTTTTCGGAGAGGATATCTACAACTATGATAGGTACAATTAAAGATAGCATTGATCTTTGAGAGTGGCTATCCCGGTAATTACTCTCCATGTGTGATAATATTACCAGACCTCTTGACCCTTTAACTAAGTTGAGTCCATGAGCTGGGCTTGGCCTGCTTTGTAGCTGATTTTGGGCTTACTTGATTAATTGGGTCTGACCCAATTAGATATAGGCTCTTCAAATTCCATATTATTCTTGTTCTTAATTTGACTAAAATAAACATGTTATTTAAAGAACATTAGAGATGGAATTCTATTTAAAATCATGCCTACGGAGTGATATAAATGTTATTAGCATATTAAACATGCTAACATTACTTTATATAAAATACCAATAGGCTACATAAGCAATCATGCATTTATCTCAATTTTTTAAGAATTTTAAACTGTTGTTCCGAGAAGGGGAGATATGTGTGGATCTTCCCTCACAATTAGACAACTTGGACAACCACCAATTTTAAACCTATTACTACTACAATTACGTCTTCTAAAAAAAATTATCGATTATTAGTGAGAACCTCCCTTTTTGCCGCAACAGCCCCATGAAACCATGATGATTGGTGTTGTTAATTTACCAATTAAACACTAAAAGACTCGATCACTCATGTGGATCCCAATCAAGTGACCCAAACCCTTTGATTCATAACTATGGATGATAAATATATTCAATCAATCACATAGTGTGCATGTGTGCTCAAATTACAAGTGTGTTTGAAAATATGATAAAGAACACAAGTAATTTGTTGACGCATAAACCCTCTTCAAGAATAACCACAAGCAACCTTCTCGGTTCACCAAAGCCTAATTCACTACCCCCAAAATTAGCTTACAAGTACACAAGTCTTATACTTCAACCAATACCATGGTTAGACACTCATTTCTTTCAATAAACCTCTCCACCATATACATCCATCGATGTCTTTGATAGGTTCATGTGGATTCTCCACCACAATTGATCCTCTAGGTCTCAAGCAATCTTAGGCGCACCAACGATCCTCGGTATGCATATTCCTTTGGGTTTGGTCTTTAACTGATCATGATCTTCTTCTCAAAGTTGTAAGATTGGATAAGAATCACTGGATGGTAATCTTTGAATTTAGTAATATGGGGTTGTGGTGTGATCTCTAAGGTATAAGTGACAGAAATTTTGGTCACAAAAGAGATACCAAAGGTTGAGAAAGACACTCTCTATTTATAGGCTTGGAATAATGGCAATCTTGGTCAGCAAAAAAACTCAATTTTGCGAATGACTGCTCGATCGACGAGAGGGTGGTCATAGGGCTATGGTCACTGGAATGAAAATAAGATTTCAAACCAACCTCGAATGAACTCAGGGGGCAACCCCTGATCTCCTCCTTTTGTTCTTTTCCCTTTTTCTTCTCTAAGTCATACAGAGTTTGCTCTAGTGAAGGCTATGAGCTTGGCGGTCCCTACTAATTTTTTAAGCCTAAAATCAAGTGAAAAAAAATTCCTCTTAAACAAGGATGTTGCTTAAGAGGGGTCATCTAATGGCTCAAACTATTTTTTCAAATTACAAAATAGTTTAGAAATTTGATTTTTAAAAAATCACCTAGGAGCCATACACGGATTAATACCGATTTTATTTTAACACTAATCCTCCTAAGTCTATTAAAAACCTAGTATGTTATCTAATAGAATCAAATCAATCCAAATTCTTCTGAACCTGAATGCCCATAGTATTAGCAGTACCCATAATCGACTTACAAATCGCCTCCAACGACATGTACTGACAGTATGGATCTGACTGCTTGATCTCTTCACTGTCTTATAAACGTGTTTCAAGCTCAACGTCGACCCGATCATGTGACCCAGTCGGCCGCTGCTGGACTCAATTCTCGCTGCTTTCTTCCAGTACCATGTTACCGACGGCGACTTGACGGTGAACTCGAAGGTGTTGTCCTTGAAGGCCGTTATGGTGATGGCCATGGGCGTGTCTGGCTTGTACTTTTGGGTTTGGGCGTTGAAGTCTTTGCAAAATGCCATAAGGTTTAGGCGGTATTGGCCGAGAGTTGGGCCGACTGGTGGTGCCGGTCGGGCTGCACCGGCGGGAACTGTTAGCCGAATCGTTGCCGCCACTGGGCGACGCGTGAGGATCTCCTTCAGCGTCGACATCGCTAAGTCTATTAAACCAATGGATCATCCTAAGTATCTAGGTTATTATCTTTTCGAAAGCATGAAGGTACATACGGAGTGCATATGATGTAATTTTGACACTTGATTCAATTGACACTTTCGGATATCATTATTGTAGCATCATGACTATGAAATATGTTAAGATTTATAAGAAATCCATGAAATTAATCAATTACAAAACATGACACAACTAAGAAATTAAGATTACAACCCACAAATCATTGAACAAAATGAACTATGAACTATAAACTAATCTCAGCACTCATGTGTACTTCTCTAATCTCTAAGTAGAAGAACTACTTTTTTGAATGTAACTTGAAGATTATAGTCCTACACATCACCACTAAACCAATACCTTGTGAAAAACATAATATGTATGAAAGATAGGCATAAAAATCACAAAGTTAAGCATATAGCATATTCATGTTAGCATTGGGTAAGTGAAAAACATGTAACATATATGAGACCTACCTTGTCTAATATATTTGAGAACCTTTAGATATAGCATGACAATATACAACTAATTCTCTCCCTTAATTGGTGTTCACAAGTAAAATAACAAGTGAAAAATAAAATAGTGTAAGAACGATGACTTCATGCCAAGTTTGTAAATGGACTTCCCTTAAGTATTAGAGCAAACTCTCTCTTACTCTATTCACATGAAACTTATCTAGACTAGTCAAGATTAAATATCCCCAATTTCTTTCATATGTACCTAAAATATTCTCTCCCTTTTGTCACAAAGTGTCAATTCAATGACATAACATAACATTTCAAGTATAGAATCAAGCTATCCCAACATATTCTTTCCTATTTGTCACAAAATGCCGCCCGAGACAAATCACTACAAACAGCATAGAATCATGGTTTAACAAGAATGTATAAATATAAACCAACTAGCTAAATTATGCATGTAAAATAAGTAAAAAACAAACAAGACATATAACTCAAAGTCTAAATAATAAAGTATCAAATAACAGGTCTGAGAGCATGTCAAAACAAAGGAAAAAATGGCAAAACAAATAAAGTCAACCAAAAATGGAAAAGTCATTAAGTACAGACCATGAATACAAAAACACTCAAACTCCCATATGGTCATATACTAAAGCCTCCTAAATATCTCCATGGGCTGCATCATCTCCCACCATTTTTGCCCTACGACTGTGTATTTGGCTTGTCATCCTCATCGATAAATCCAGCATTCTGAAGCCTGTGCTGGAGACGTTGTACTTCCCTACGTATGTCTCTATGATCTCTCACAATGCTAGACTTCCCTCCGTCTAGAGAATCTAGTCTGAGAGCTATTTTACTCAATTTTTCCATCTTTGTTCAATTAAGTTCAACTTTATTTTGAGGACTCCAAATAAATTTTTTAGATTCACACTAATTTTGTTCTTAAGACCCCAAATAAAATTTTTGGATCCATGTTCAATTGAGTCAAATTTTATTTTAGGGCCCCAAATAAATTTTTTATTCTCAAATTCAATTCAACCCCAATTTATTTTTAACACCCCAATAAAATGTGTAAACTCATGTTCAATCAAACCTAATTTTTATTGAACCACCAAAAAACTACTAGGAAAGGTTTTATACTCATATTTAATTAAGTTCCATTGTATTTCACCTTGTGAGAAAAAATGAAAATTATTTATTTCCTAATAGTACAATTTATGTCTTGAAACTTACCATATATAGCAAAATTATGTAATATTTGTTTATGTTTTATTATTTCTAATTAAAACCTTATCTAAAATTTTTGCCTAAGACCACCTCCTGCTTCGTATTGTACTTATGATATCGAAGTGTACTTTCAACGGTTGACCACAATATAGTCTAACAATCTTTTCTATCTCTGTGATGTGAGACGAACCCAAAGGCTCGGGATTAATCTTGGTTTATTCGATTTGAGTCACTACGAAATAGATTTTTATTCAAAAAGTACTATTCATTATTATTTTAAGCTTTTATTGAATCCCAATATGTTCCCATTCGCTCAAAATTAGACCCCATTGTTAGGTGCTTGCATGCATCTGCACATTTCATACGACTAAAAAACACACTTTTCACTATTCTCACATTGCCATGATATCATAACAGAATACTAAGCAGTTGGGTGATAAAAGTTGAGGATACAAAAAAAACGTGTTGTTGCACCACTTATCAAGTATTTAATATAGTAATAAATAAAAAGAGTCAATACAAGAAAAATATAATTTATGTGGTCCAATCTGCAGGGCCCACTCCACTGTAAAAGACTATGATGACCTGCTCAACGGGTGTACACTGCTCAGATGTAAGTGAAATGTGGAGATGCCTCCTTGTGCAGCTGGGACTTAAAATTTATAGGCATTTACAAACAGATTGAGGTGTTTTTCTCATATCAAGCAATGTAATTTGGTGGAGGTAACGTCCTTCTTGTAACATGTGAGATAATTCCATAGAGGTGGTGATGTGTCCGTCACAATAAGATCTAATAGCAATCATATAATAAATACAGCGAAATTTAAAAATAATTATTTGATTCCTCATGCCAAGATATATTTATGTTTAATACAAACTGAGAAACCTTAAATCTATAGAGAAGATTAAGGGTCGCCTCTAGAAGCGTGTTTTTAGCAATCTTCAAGCATTCTAAAATCTTCAAATCTGAATTTGATCTTTACCCCAAACCTCGCAAACGTTTGACCTCTATCGATATCCACACGAATTGACAAACTTAAAGGATCTACTTTAGTTATTGATAAAACTAGTAGAAAGAGAGAATGAGGGGTTGTTCTTCTTGTGCTAGCAAGAGAGTTGTTATATCTATATTATATCCACCTCCTACATAAAGGTATTTATAGAGCTTTAAAGGCTCTAATCCTATTTTGGGTCAAATTGTAATTATATTATAATTATATATAACCCCTTTATTAACTATTAATTGTAATAAAGTCCCTAATTAACTCTTAATTAGGTTTTCACCTCAATTAACTCTTAATTGGTTATCTCTCTTTTATCCTTTAGTTTTCAATCAATTATATTGTGCATGACCTTATAGGTTTAAGCATACCCAGTTGTAGGCATTCGATACTAACTACAAGTAGCATCTCAAATTAAAACTTTTTCTCTAATTTAGCTTGAATTAGAACTCTTATAATTTTCCATTTATGAAAAAAAATTAATATATATTTATATTAATTTCATTATTTGGGCTTCTATTAATCATGAGTGACACCTAACAGCATACCATGATTAACCTCCGGATAGCACGAAGTAGGTAAAGAACCCATTCAGTTTATAGTTATCATGCAGTTCAATCATTCTATCACACAATGTCCCAATTGAATTACTAGGGTATGGAATTACTGTCAAATTCCTAATTCAATCTAATGTGTTCGATCTTAGGATTATGACTCTTAATGATCAATTAGAAACTCTTTTCGAATTGTCATTCGGTCTTGGCCAATGACTCTTTGAATCATATCACAGAAGATCACATAAGATATTCTCCCTTTAATTACTAAGGATGATAGATTCTATGTTGTACACTCATAAATTTCTATGCATGTCTAACTATGTCCAACAATACATATCCAAGTTACATAGTATATGAATACGCTGTATAGTTAAAGCATAGAAGTCCATGTACAAGACAAACATGGTATCTCAAGTCTAAGGATCAGTTGCAGAACTAAAACTTTAGGATTTAACATTGACAGACATGTAAAACTTTATATGAAAATCCTAAGTTAGTCAATTGTCACGTTTAGTGTAGTTGTTCTATAATAAGCATCCACACACCTGTTTCAGTGTCCCTACACTAGTGACTTGGATAAGTCACCTCATATTAAATATGAGTAAACATAGTGTGTGCTAGTCTATCCAGATTACATAGTGCCCAAATAATAATCTTATGACTAATAACATTTAAGAGTTAAGTACTAAGAAGTATAGGTCTCCTCTTCTCAACACATTAAGAAACTATCTTCTTAACTTATACTCTATAGACTATATCATGTATATTAAAATAAAATAAAGTAGAAACATGATAAATAAACTTGTCATTTTATTTAATTAAGTAATGAATGTTGCTAGTACAACCCTAAAACATCATCTATATGATTGGTCTTAGAGCATACTACTAACACTTCTCACCTGTTAGTTATTGACTGAGTCTCCCGCCATGAGACAACTAACCTAAATCTCTCTCAAGATAACGCGATTGACCTAGTTTTTTTCTTCCTACGAAGTGTCTAACCTGTATTTCTAAAATGGGCATCTAAGCTAGGCTTTGTCTGTGATTTTGGACTTAGTATGTAATTTTGAGTCTGATTTGAGTTGGACCCATCATAAGTTATAATACGAACAACTCAAGTTATGAATCAATTAACTTGAATTAAAGGTGATTCTAAAAATTTAGCATAGACAACTTATTAAACTCAACCTTTAGTTTTTTAAAATTGATTATGAATAGTTGGATTTCATTGAACCCTTGACTTTAATCGCGTAAAAATGGACTTGATTTCATTGAATTGTGATTTATTCCAAGTTTTCTTTTATGGTCCATTTGGTATGGTGAATGGAAAAATTGAAGAATATGAAATTTGAGTGATACACTTTCTACCATTTATGGGAGAAGTTATTCATTCTCTCTTTTTTGTTTTGTGTTTGATAAGAAAAAT
>CM042189.1:25773987-25788871 GCA_023539305.1 Ilex asprella
AAGGTACTAGGTGCAAAATTCATAAGTAACATTAAAGCCAACAAACAATATCCTTTTAAACAACCATAATATGCTAGTTGCTAGTATGACATTTAGGAGGGAAAACTTATAATAAAATCCAAAGAAACCATTTCTTTCAAAGTGGATAATCTAGTAAGAAAATGAACTATGACCAGGGGTTGAGCTACACTCACGGTTGGGGGGGCAGTTGCCCCCACCGACTTTTGATAGGCCTTGTACATGTAATCTGAAAAAAGACACAACCCTGCCTAATTTGGTACATTGTCCCACCCCCCACCCCCCACCCTTTTTTCAAAATTTACAAATGAACCTAGTCTTTTTTCTTTTAAGAAACTCTTTCATTTATATTTTGCAAAAAAAAAAAAACTAGAAACCTGCCTCTGCCACTTACTAGGACCACAATATTTTTCATGGCAATTAAATAAATACTCTGTTGGTGACATATTATACAACCATCAAATTTATACTACTTATAAATGTTAGAATCTGCAAAAAAAACTTTTCATTTCCTATTTTATCCTTAATTATTATGATAAAGTCTATTATACCCATTAATATAGTTTCATCTAATTTATGTTTTTTATACCTAATTGACTTTCAACTTATTTTGAATTTTTTTAAAAGAACTTTTAAATTCTTTTGAATTCATTTATTAGTAATACAAATATTTCTTATTTTATCTTTAATTATTATGATGAAGTCTATTATACCCACCTATATAGTTTTATTTAATTTATGTTTTTATACCTATTTGACTTTCAACTTATTTTGAACTTTTTTTATAAGGACTTCTAAATTCTTTTAAACTAATATATTAGAAGGACAATTACATACAATTATTTATATCTATATGAAAGAGTAAAGTTTTATATAAGTTAAATTATTATACGCATGTAGTCACCAGGTTGAATTTTACAATCCAATATATGTTATATTTTATTTTTTAGTATGCAATAATATAATAATACTATAAGCGATCTAATCAATCTATTTAAAAAATAAAAATTAATAATTCTATAATATAATTGGATGTACAAATGCCTAAAGGAGTCGAAAAAATACTCAAATAAATGATAAATTAGATACTCAAAAACTTATATAATAAACTAATAATTAAATTTAATAATAATTAAATATAGATTAATTATTCGATACCTAATTTATTATTTAATTTAATTACACATAATTTATGTTTTTTATGAAAATAATATTATTTAAATTCATTTATATGCAATGCACGTTGTGCATTGCTAGTATAATATAAAGAACAAAAAATGTGAGTGGTGGTGGTGGTGACAGCAATACATTTGTAGAAACCGAAAGTGTGCACAAAGGGCAAAAAGGGCAAAAAGCAACATCGTAGCAGTGCCCTTGCTGCTACCATATCATTGGTAGTAACACTGAAACAGTGACAGCGATGATGTCCATGGCCGTTGAATAGGAAGATGTCGGTTTAATTAGTAGTTGTAGAACCAGAATAGCAGCAGCATGCTAACAGTGGCAGTGAAAAGACTGTTGGCAGCATACCGAGACTCGATGCAACTCGTGAAACAACTAGTAGTAAATTGTTTGACATGGGCCAGGCCCATTGATTAGTTACCCAACTGTTAAATCACTTGGCTATAAATATCATACATCCATACTCAAAACCAATAAGGAGTTTCAACCAATCCATATTCCCACAGAGACATATTCTCCATATCTACCACTATACTGGATGACATTTATGAATTGACTTTGAACTCTTAATAGTACAACGGTATACATGTATTGTTGTGCATATATGTCAATAAGTTTAAAAAAACTGTGAAAAAGCATTTTGCAGGACTTTAGTTAAGAAATGAAATAAAATTACAACAGACTAAACACCACACCATGATTTTCTACAAGCATCTAGAACTTAACATGTTGTGGTCCCAGTCCTAATGACAGCCAATGTCACACAGGAGCATTTTCTTTCTTGGGACTAATGGCTTCTGAAGCTTTCACATCACCATGGCTTGCAATGCAACCAGCATAACAGAGGTCTACATCACATAAAACAGGCAGGCATAAAAATGCTATTAAGAGCAGCTTCCCTTGCTTCAGGTCAGCATTTTAAATTTCCAACCAAACGACCTTTCAATACTTCTGCACACAAACTCTGTGCTTCACTGGAAAATCAGGTGTGGAAGTCATGAATTTTTGAACTTTCTATTTCCCAGTCTAAACATATTTTACCAGGGAAAAGTTGTATGTCTGATAGAAATTCTAAAATGGAAGGAGGCAATGACCAAGAGTTATCTACTGAGATTTCTTATTAAAGGTGTATGAACACTGCAAAAATAACTCAAGCTCTCTTGTGACTGTTTTAAGTGGGAGAAACCTTTGATAGGTGGAAAGCAAGGTTCTTAAAATTGGAATCCTACCTTCGATTGATGAGGGAGGCTAAAGAATCTTGATCTTGGTTGACATAGGAAAGCAGGGAAAAAAAACACTGTTCAAGGATGTGAACAGTAACTTGGCTAGGAATAGTACTTTAAACAGTACTATTGGCTAGGACTCACGCCTAAGGTTCCTTAAACATCACACCTAGGGTTTGAATTTCCTTGCATAATCCTCAAAACATATAATTGCTGAACAATTCTGGTAAATATTCTCTCTTTATTTTATTAAAAATATCCCTAGCAATATATAGAGTTCGAAATATAAAGACTAAATTACTTAGATTAAGAAAATAAAATAGAATTAGTACTCTAGACTCTAGAAACATCCAATACTAGAATTTGACTCAAAAGACAACCATGGGTCACTTTATGACCCGTTCCAGCAAATGTGAAAATTTCAAAAATACCTTTGACTCTAAAAAATATAAAAAGGATACAGAAAATACTAATGTCAACAAAGTGACTCAAACTAACTCAAAATAAAACTCCAATATAATATTGCAAGCATAGTTGTTAGTATTGTACGATACGTCACGATACAGGGCTAAAACGATACGGCTTGTAGTTCTATATCGTTTTTGCGTTGTATCGTCCGATACATGATACATTTTTACGATACGTGCAAAGAATGTTTTTTTTTTTTACAGAACGTAGTCGTTTTGGGCTAGTGAGGTACTCCAACAAACATGTGGTCCTATGCAGTGGAAGAAATAATGTTTATTTATTTACAAAGCCAAATATTTTTTTTTTATATTAAAATTTATGAATCTTAATTAATGTTAATTTTTTAATTTATTTACAAAGTCCAATCTCTTTGGTGTTTGAAGTTTGAATTAGTGAACTATGGTTGTGAACTATGCATTATAATATTAGTGGACTATGTTGATGACTTGAATAGTTGGTGGGATGTTAATGAAATACTAAGAACCAATGTCGCCGACTGAAAGCCATCAATGGGAGGAATTTTGTTAGGAAACTCTTCTAGTACTATTTCAAAGCCCACAAGCCACAGCTAGTAACTTGGTCATCTCTAAAAACAATTTGATTCAACTAGTTGATGTTTTTTCCATCTTCTTAGGCTCCACATCAAAAACGTTATTCAGATATTCACTTTATACCTTAACCTCTGGACAAGTAAGTAGCGAAGTTGTCTGGGGTTGTGCTTGTGGTTCGGCTTGATCTCCTCCACCTTGATTTATGGGATCGCTCGTTTCTTTGGGCTACTTTCGATGTTTGATTGGATATTAGAATGCAAATAATCTATGTTTTAGCCCTATTGGAAGAAGAAATCCTTCATGTATTTCCTCCATCAACACATTTCAAGTACATCTCCATGTCAATTATCATTTGGAATGCATGAGTCACGTTGTATAGCGGTTGTCAAAGTAATTCTCACCTTATATCAACCTCTAAACTAGTCTTGAATTGTCAAAATCGAGCAATTGTTTGACATGGATCTCCTACAATTCGTCTTTGCAACATATAGCTCTTCAAATCTTTGAATATACTCTGCTATAGATAGGTTGTCTTTTTGCATATTAGTAAGTTGTTTCCACAACATACAATAATAATTTGAGGGCATATATTTCCCTTGAAGCTTAACTTTCATCTCTTGTCATTTGTTGATTGATGGCAATCTCTTTCAATATCAAGCCACCAAACTATTACAAGCCCACAAGTTCAACTTAGCAAACCTCACTCTACGATCACCAGATATATTATACCTAACAAAATAGTTCTCGATAGAAGCAAGTCAGCTAGCCAATGAATATTGTAGGAACATCCCTTCCACCAAAATCTTGTATCTCCATCAACATATGTCAATATTCAACCAACAAAACATAGGATCTTTTGGCTCTGAACCAAAATTAATGTAGGATAGCAATGAACAACAAAAAAAAGCAATGTTCAAGGATGTGAACCATAACTTGACTAGGTGTAGTACCACAAACAATAATCTTAACTAGGAATCACTCCTAGAGTCCCTTAGGCATCACACCTACGGTTTAAATTGCATTACACAATCCTCAAAGCATATACTTGTTGGAAATTCTAGTAAATGTTCTCTCTCTATTTTATTAAAACTATCATTTGCTATATATAGAGTTCTTAGTATGTCCTAATCCTAAAAGGTTAGGATATGAAAGACTCTATGACTCCAAAGACTCTAAATTACTTCAAGAGTAAGAAACTATAATAAATTTGAACTAGGACTCTAAAACCCATAAATATCCCACACTAGAATTTGACTCAAACGACGACCACAGGTCATACTATGACCTAGTCCACCAAATCTATAAAATATAGAAAAAACCTAGGACTCTGAAAAATTATAAAAAATACAAATAAATTACTAATGCCAGCAAAGTGACTCAAACTAACTCAAAATAAGAGTCAAATATAATAATTCAGTGTCTCATATGGATCTTTGTCTTGATGGCAAGTCAATTCCATTGTTCTTAACATATTTGAATTTGTGTTTCCTTGAGTGGATCGCATCATCTGTCCATTGCAATTCTATGGACCAAGATTTTTTTCAAAAAACATTCTGATTTTGTTGTACCAGATTGTAAGATCATAGGATCTGGATCGATGGCATAAACTAAGGACATGTTCCAAAACACGCTGACAAGGGCACAGAGAGAGAGATGATAACACCTGCTCAGGCTTGATACCACATGCTTCACGAGTAGTTTTTTCCAAATAGTCCCTGGCAATGTGCATTTTCTCATCCGTAATATAACCGGCGATTGCAACGACCTCCATTCTGTCCAATAGAGGATTTGGTATCATTTCCACAACATTTGCTGTGCAGACAAACAAAACCTGCAATGAAAAGAAATCCTAACTACTTCAGCAACCTTGCTAGTAAATTCTGGAAGATGCTTACCAAGAAACTGCACCCACTGTTCTGAAATTTTGGTTATGTATTTTATAGCTAAAAAATGGGGAAAAAAGCACATGAAACCATTAAATGCACTGAGCTATCAAAAAAGGAAGCAACAAGAAGTTGGTAAAAGATTGAAAGCAAAATATTATTGATGCAACTAATGCCAAAAACTAGTCACTAAAAAGGGTAGCCCAATGCACAAGTCTGCCACTACAAGATTTGCTTAGGATAAGATGTACGTAATCTTAACCACATATATGCGGACAGGTGCATAGGCACGCAGCTATATGTACAGATGTATGTGCATATAAATTACCCCACCCCACCCCAAAAAAAAAAACTTCTACAGAGGAACACAAGGGGCCAATGCGTAACACAGTTGTGTGTGTATACTTAGCATGTACATACACAAATATAGCTGCTCGAATATCTATTATTTTCTATATCATTCCTTCTACTTATCATTTATATGCATCCTTGATCTATAATCAATGTTTATAAAAATGAGATATTATACATAGTATTTGTTAGTTAGGCAAGTGTCAGCAATATTAAAAAAAGATATTCAAATAAAAGGCATAGAAGAGATATATACATAACCATAACCTTGATATGCTATAATGTAAGGTGATCCGAGACCCACTTAGGAGTTATAGATTAATCAAGGTCAAAATTAAATAAGCCAAGATTTTGTTCTCTTTTTTTTTTTTTTTGGGGGGGGGGAATGAGTAAGAAAAAAACTAGCCAACTGATGCAAACAAAAAAAAAGTTCAAACATAATAAAATATATTAAAATTCGAGACTAAATCACTACAAACATAATAAAACCAGTTTCCATTTATGCTAAATAAAATTAGAACACAAAAGACACTAATTTTTCCTTAGTCCATTCAAAACAATGATCTATTAAAGTAGAATACAATGTTGTTTCAAAACTCTAAACCTGTTTATAAGGGATTTATTCCAAGCTAAATTTCTCAATAACTACTTTTCGATGAACACAACCATAGAGTTTACGCCAAAAAAACCTTCATTTTTTGTTGTGAAACCTAATTAACTTACTTTTAAAAAAAGATCACTATTCACTACACAATTTTTTCAAGACATTAGAGGGGCAAATGTGTTAATTTGAACAAAGTTATGGACACATCTAAGAATGATTCAACACCCAAACGTGGCTCCGCCACAGATAATTGTATCCTTAAGAAATTGCTCATTGTAATTGACTAATTAAAAAACACGGACACGCCGACACGAATTTTTTTATAAAAAACAAAGACAAACACATTGGGGACACATTAAATAGTATGCATTTATATATATATAATCACACGATAAAATAAAATTATTATCATAATAATCTTTTAATTAATCATTTTTTAATTCTAAAAATTCACATTATCACCACATAAAAAATACAATATAATATACATAAAAACACATTCATCGTTAACATTTATGATCAAATAATCAATGGCTACTACAATTTTCATTTTAAAAAATATTTCACTTTATAGCATTAATTTTCATTAATAATTTTGTAACCTCATTTTTTATCACATTACTTTCATATTAAAAATTTATTTCATTTGTATACAAGTTTATATTTGAATATGAAACTAGGTAACATTCATGTCCTATGTTTTTTTTTTTTACATGTCCTATGCTCAGTAGTGATTATAACTCATTTTATATTATGACTTTGACTAATATTTTTAAAATTATAAAAATAACTCACTCAATTATAAAGTTATCTAAAAAAATTTCAAAAAATTGAAGGAAAAAAAACAATAACATGCCCTACTTTCAGTCACGTGCTGAGTCACACAATTCGTCTAAACATACCCACAATCTCAAGCTTCAAGCATGAATTCATGCATTGAGACCAAATTCATCATAAATTCGCACTTTTATTTCAATAAATTTGCAAATTCATCCAAATAAATTCACGAATTCTAAGAAACTACAATAAAACAAACTATATCTATATCAATAAATTTTTGAACCACGGGTTTTGGACTCCAACTGTGCTCACCTCAGAAAGACCTTTTTACGGCCAGAAGCAACATGTTAAGTCAAACATTTCTTTACTTATTTACTATATATTTGTATATCAAATTTAACTTTTTTAAATTTATTTTCTATAGTTTTTATATGATGTAAATATATATGTATGTACACAATATGACACTCTTGAGGCACTCCCGCTCTAAGATTTTGCATTCCCATTCTTGTTCTCATTTCTGCCCCTCGCTCCCGCTCTATATGATCTAGGTTGCATGTCCCCAACGTATCCTACAAAAATTTAATAATAAAAATATCGAACACTCATTTTAGTATATCCGACACGTGTCCATATCCCAGACGTGTCCGACACCGACACTCTGACCAAAATGAATTGATTATGCTTCCTAGTTAGCTAATTCCGTAAAGTCACAACGTAAATCTCAACTAAATCCATGGTCATAATCAGAGTCATAGTATTCGCGAAAATACTAGGGCATTTCTCTCTGGCAATATGTAGAACCTGCATCCTTGTGTTTTGAAAAGTGGACAAGGAGTGCCGTATTTTAGTCGCCCAAATACAGTGAAAAATTTACAATGGTTCTTGCATCGTTATTAAGGAACACAGATAAATAAGTTAGTCAGGTCACTAAACTTAGATTAGCAACTTGGAATATAGAAACACTAATGGGTAAAGGAATGGAGTAAGTTGAAACCATGATTAGAAGAAAAGTAAATATAACATGCTTACAAAAAACTAAGTGGGTAAGAGCTAACGTGAGAGAAGTTGAAAATACAAGTTATAAACTTTATTATACCGGAGAAGATAAACATAGACATGGGGTAACAATAATAGTAGACCCACATCTTAAACATAAAGTAATAATCGTTCTTAGGAAATGAGATTAGAATAAGATCAATTAAACTTGTAATAAGAGGAAGTATAATTAATATTATTAGTGCTTATTCACCTCAAATAGATAACCACATTAAAACTCAATTTTCGAAGGATATGGATGAGCTAATGAGAGCAATACCTATAGAAGAGAGTATACACATGAGATGAGACTTTAATGGTCACGTACGAAACGATCAAGTGGGATATGGAAGGGTAGATGGTAGAAAAGGATCTTATGATAGCGAATACATATTTTAAAAAGAGAGATGAACATTTAATTACTTTTAAAAGTGGCTTAAATAAGTCATAGACTTTTTCCTAACTAGACGGGAAGATCTTAGATCATTAAGGTTATTCCGGGGGAGAGTTTGACCACACAACATAGGATAAATAACGGTACTAGATGTATTTATTAAAAATCATTTAAGAACCTAATAAAAATCCAAGAACTAGTGGTGGAATTTGAAATGTGAAAAAATAAAATTGTTTAAGAATAGAATAATAAAATGAGTAGCATGGAATCTAAAAGATGAAAAAATATGTAATGTGGAATACAACGGTATAATATATTAAAACAAAAAAAGGTACCCATAGAGGTCCTTGGAGAATCAAAAGGTAATGAGCCATTAGCGAGAAAAATTTAGTGGTAGAATGAAGAGGTCCAAAATGCGGTAAAAGCAAAAAGATATTGTTATAAAACATGGAAAAAAACAAAAAAGGAAAAAAACTTCAAAAAATTACAAACTTGCAAACAAGGATCAAACTATTGTTTTGAAACGGTAGAAATATCCCAAACATTTCTGTTTCTGAGGAGACCGAAACGAATTAGTAATGGAATCGAAATCCTAATACTTCGAGGTGTTCCATAATGTTTCGAAATAAACAACCAAAATTTCGTTTCAGTGCATTGTTTTGGTCACCTTGAAAACGAAAAATGTTCGACGTATTTCAGAAACATTTCAACTTGTTTTAGAAACAGAATGAAAAAATAAATAATTTAAAAATTATTTTTTCAAAACATTAGTTAAAATATACCAAAATATCTTAAAATACCTTAGAACATTCCGAAATAATTATACAAATATATTGAAACATTACAAAACACCTCGAAACATTATGAAACACCTCGAAGTATTAGAATTTTGATTCTATCACTATTTCGTTTCTATTTCCTTGGAAACAAAAACGTTTCAGACTTTTTGACCTTTTCGAAACAAATTTTGATCCTTGTTCGAAATGTTTTGTTATATTTCAATGCATTTGCACAATTATTTCGGAATGTTTTAAGGTATTTCAAGATATTTTGGTATATTTTGACCAACGTTTTGAAAGAATAATTATTAAATTTTTTTTTTTCATTCTCTTTTCGAAACGTTTTCGTTTCCTTAGTGACCGAAACAAAGCACCGAAACGAAATTTTGATCCTTACAAATAAAAAAGTAAAAAATAGAGCCAAGTACAAAGCCCATAACAAGTGTTACTCCAAACTAGATACAAAATAGTGAAGTATATATAAGCTTGCTAAATCAAAAGAAAGAAAACTGGAGATTTTAATCATATTAAGTGTATTAGAAGGGAAGATTCTAAGGTTTTGGTGTAAAACAAGAAAATTAAGGCAAGAGATGAATTACTTTGCTAAATGAAAAATGAAATTTAATAGGGAGCTTAGATATTGAGGAAGCTAGAAATCATGAGGGGATTAGAGAAAACAATTTTTTTCGCAGAATTAGCTTGAATAAATTAAGGAAGCATTAAAAAAAATAAGGTCGGGAAAGCCTTACAACCTTATGGAATACCTATTGAGGTTTAGAAGTGCTCAGAGGATGTTGAGGTAACTAAATTATTAATAAAACTATCATGACTAAGAATAAGACATACAAAATTGCACAAACTATCAAGGTATTAAACTAATGAGTCATCAATGAAACTTTGAGGGATAGTGATTGAGCAAAGATTAAGAAGTGAAACAACTGTATTAGATAATCAATTTGGGTTTATGCCTGGGATATCAATAATGAAAGCTAAATAATACTTCAAAAACTAACGGAAAGGTACACAAAGAAGAATAAGGATCCTCCTATGGTTTTTCTAAACTTAGAAAAGACATAATAGAGTCTCTAGAGAAATATGTATGATGGTGGGCTCCAAAAAAGAAAGAAGTTACTATTAGGTATATAGAGGTGATTAAGAATATATACGAAAAAGTGGTGACTTTAATGAGCAATGGTAGGAGAGACTAATGAATTCTCAATCAATGTATGCTTACATCGGGGTTTGACTTTGAGTCTATATATTTTTGCTTTGATTATGAATGAATTAAACTAGACACATTGTGACTGAAATCTCATGGTGTATGTTATTTGCGATTGATATAGTATTAATCGACGAAAGTAGAGGACTTAATCATAATTTAGGAGTTTGGAGAGGCTTTCAGATCAAAAGGATTTAACGTAATTAGAAGTAAAATTGAATATATGGAATGTAAGTAAAATTGAATATATGAAATATGACTTTTATAAGGAGGAATCTAAATTGGGGAATTGTAAAGATTGAGCATAAAAAGATAATGAAGAGTATTCACTTTGGATATTTACGGTCAATTATCCAAAGGGATTGCAAGATTGATGATTGTGTTACTCATAGAATTAAGACAAGATGACTAAATGGACGAATGCATACGATGTATTGTGTGATAGGCGCATACCCCTTAAACTATAAGAAAAATTTATAAAACAATCATTAGACCATGTTTTATGATACTGAGCATTGGCAATTAAGAAACAACATGTCCAAAAATTGAGCATGACAAAAATGAGAATGTTAAAATAGAGGTGTGATAAAACTGGGAAGGATAGAATTAGGAATGAAACTATTGCAAAAAAGGTAGAGGTAGCAAATATAGGTGATAAAATAAGAGAGAATCAACTTCAATGGTTTAGATATATTACTGCACCTACAACTGTAAGAAAGAGTGAGGATATATAGCTATTAACGGTAAACGAAGGGGTAAAACAAGACCAAAATTAATTTTAAAATAGTAAAGAAAGATATAATTACTTATTATTTAACAAAAAAACATTGCCCCTATGGCGAATAAGGTTTCATGTAACTGACCCAAAAATACTACGATTAGTTTGAGTTGAGATATATGCTAAGATGAAAAATGCAAAGCAATAGCTAGAAAGCTCAATTCCTACACAAGTCTTTCTTTTCCTTTCTCACCAAATGCACATTACACAAGCAAAGCTGATGCTCACACTTTCCTCACGTTTCGAAGTCTGGCCCAATGTTACCTAGATCGTGGGACGCTATGGTACGTAGTACGGATTTGGGTATATAGTACAATACCTTCTTACGTACGCGATACAATAGAGATAGGTTTAATTGGTACGATATTTTTGGTCGCAATTCGTTTTGGAACTCTTATGTAGATCATTTTCACTACTATACACCATTATATATTATAAAATATTCATAAATACTAAGTTATCATTTATCTTATAGTTATGCTTGATTTCTATTATCTAAAATAATGTATAATTATAAATCTATATACATATAGTCAATTAATATGTATTTTATATTTGTGCTACATGTTTTAAAATGAATTGATTTAGGATTAGTATTATAATTTGGGGTCGTCTATTTTAGTGATCTGGATCGCAAAGCCACCTTATTTGAAATCGATGTACCCAAATCGCGGGTCTTTAAAGATTTAGTGAATTGTGGTAACCATGGTCTGGCCTGTTGCTAACATTCTAGACAATCTTTCACCTTGCAGGGAATAATCCAAACAACAACAAAAAGAGCCAACAAAATAGTTTACAACCATGTGGATACCCAAAAAGACCACAAGTATGGTTGGAAGAATGTTCGCATCACAACACTTTCCAAGGAGGCAAGGATGGATATCCCACCAACTAACTAACCTTTGATAAGTCGATTGGAACATCAAGATAGTGATCTAGAAAATTTGCATTTTGCTCTGGATCAAGGAGCTCCAACATGGCACTTGCCGGATCACCTGCATGTCCCCTTCCCAACTGCCATAAAAAAAACCATATTAAAATCCTAAAATCAATAATGATCATGAATATCCAAAAGCATTTAACAACCAACAAAAAACAAATCCTGAGCAAAGCATAAGCTCTCGATGCTCATCATATTCTCTGTTTGGATAAACTCGAAGACAAACCACCATCGACAAGGAGTACCAGAAAACAAATCCATGCAGCTGTAAAAAGGTCATGAAAGTCGGACAATACCTTGTCAATTTCGTCAATCAGAACAAGAGGGTTTGATGTTCCCACATTTTTCAGACATTGCACCATTTTCCCCGGCATGGCACCAATATAGGTTCGACGATGTCCCTGCATGCAATGGTTAATAATGGAAGTCATACATGCATAAAATCAATCTGCAATCATGACTTCATCTCAGATTTACCATGTTCAGTCTACCTTGATTTCAGCAACATCAGACAATCCTCCAACAGAAAATCGATAGAACTTACGATTCAACGCACGAGCAATAGAACGACCAATACTAGTCTTGCCCACTCCAGGAGGGCCAGAAAGACAGATGATTTTTCCTGCAATTAGTTAAGAAGAAAAAAAGGTATCAAGCATCTATTTTACTGAATAAGTTTGAACTTTCAGGGGTAACAATCTTCAGAATAGTCAGTATCAGATAGCTCAACAAAGAAAATAAAATTAAATGATAGATAAAATAAACATTCAATAGCTCTACAAAAGAAAACAAAACTAGATGAAAACTAACATCAGTATCCCTCAAAGAATGAGACAGTTTATTGCACAAGCATATGCAATGCCATAAAATGACCGTCAGAAAAGAATACGTATCAAATAGCTCCAAAAGGAAACAAATGAAAGCTACCATCAATATCTCTCAAAAATGGGTGAATCATTGCATATGGCATATGCAATCCATGATGGAGTAATGTTATCCCATTAAAGAGGCTCTACAAAGAGAAATCATACTCACCAAATTGACAAAATACTTAATTTCTTGATTTGTACCATGTCATGCAAAATTTTCGCAGATAATCATCGGAGTAAAACAAAGTATGAATTCTGCCTCTCGAACATATAACAAGATAAAAGGATAGACAACTGGCATTTGCTTATAAGAAGACAGAAAATAACTCATTTCTTAATCTCAGTATATCCTAGAAATTCAATTAAGTCTTCACATAGAGAACTAATACTCAAAGGTTCTTCAACATCATTGCACATGTTATAAGGTGCATGCACGAAATGCAGTACTTCTCAGAATGAACTCATCTTAAAAAGCAACATGGTAGGTCACATCACCAACTGAAAGGAAGCAGCAGTAAAGAAAGGCAAAAAGCTCCAAAGTACAAAGCTTAAGTCTCATGCTCCAGACAGTTAAACCCGAAAATAATTATTGGGTTAGGCTTCCATAAACAACAGTTTCTATGACGAAAGATTATGATCAAGTACACCGTAACATGCATGGGTTGATACAAAAACCTTAGGGATATTTACCAACATATTTAAATTAGACCTCGATGGATTCAAAATTTAACGGTAAAATCAAATCCAATAAAAATAAAAAAGTGTTTGGGTATATATTAATGACTAAAAAATTGTTCTGGGTATTATAATTAATAGTAAAGAGGACTAAAGAGTCTTTTTTCCTCCAATTATTAAGAGGAGTGAAAACCCTTCAGTCTTCTCACATTAAACCTCTTCAATCTTCACGCGTAAAGGCCCTTCACCCTTCAGTGCCAGACAACTCAGTTCTTGTACTCAGTGAGAAAGCGAGAGAGAGATCTTTAGGGAACCAATGGGGAAACACAACGCTAGGTCTTCACGATCGGAGCTCTAAAGCTCTTCTCTGACCATCGATAATGTGATTTTGCATTTAGGAATTGTAGGTTCTTGATTGGGTCTCAATTTCTTCTTGTTTTCTGCCTCTTTTTTGGCTTTCTTCTTTTTTTCTTCATCTTGTGGGATTTCCTGACAAACCGTCCAAGTTGGTGACGAGTTGGGCCGAGTCAACCTGAGTTAAGGCTGATTCACATCAATTCGACAAATTTATATTCAAGTTAGGACCGATTAAGCGTATCACACAGCATTATTGGATCGGTTGGGGTCGACTCGGATATGACTTGGGCGATACTTTGAACCAATTTAGGGTAAAATGCAAAAAACCTCCATGTACTTCGGGTCATTTGCATGTGACCTCGTAGCTTTTACTGTTAACTATTGCACTAAACCTCCCCCCCCCCCAACAACTTGCAAATAAAGTGCAAAAATATACAGACGTTGTTAATTTAATAGAAGGAGTTAAACACCCGCTCAAAGCTGCAAATGGAGATAAAATGTGTTAAAATCATAAATTATAATTCCTAAAATACCCTCCCCAGCCCAATGATATCACTCTCTCTCCAAACCCTCTCCTTTCCCTACCGAAATCCACTACCTGCAACATCACCATCGCAGCCCCTCCCCCATGCCAGCCCACCGCCTACTTAACCATCTTTCTCTCTCCCTCCAAACCCACTCCTTTCCCCATTGAAACCCACCACCTGCAACACCACCACACCATCAAAGCCCATTATTGCACCAAAACATACCCCCATAATAGTCCACCCCCACC
>CM042189.1:25789271-25810594 GCA_023539305.1 Ilex asprella
CCCTCGCCTAAACTCCCCCAATCAAGCCCATATCAGTGACTCAATTGTGTTTCCATACAGAAGTAGTGGTAGAAATTGGGTGGATTATAAGAGTTGTGGGAACACTCACCCCCACCGGCTTCATAGGAGTTGTTCAGTGAGTGATGTGTTTCTTGGTGGTAAAGGGTGTGAAGATGGTAGAATTGGGTTTGATTAGAGGCCTTGCACGTAATTTGCTAGAGGCTTTTGCAAGAAGGGAAGCAATTGCAAATTCGTGGGTTCTCTGATTTACCCGATGAAAGCAATTGTGTGGTATTCTCTACAACAAAAATGACGAACAAATGTGGTGCTAATGGACGAACAATTGAGGTAAATGAATTTTCTTCGAAAGAATGGATGGGGAGAGAATTAGAAAGAGAAAATCAAAGGATGGTGTCACAGATAATGAGGTAGAAGGGTATTGGAATAAAAATTAAATGGCTCAATGAAGGTATTTTGGTATTTTTACAAATTCTGTAAGAGGCATCCAAAGTAGCACTTTATTTTTAAGGGTTTAGAGTGTATTTTTTAACATAAATTCAGCAATTAAAATGAATGTATTAAGCACTTATTAATTAAGTTCGTTTGATAACAAAAATTTAAACTCTTAATATGTTAAGTGCTCCTTAAAAATAGGCTACAATATTGAGTAGGAGATCCCTCACTTAATTCTGAAAGCTAAAATCGCTCAGCATAACCATCTTTAATAATATTTACAATATGACAATTATACCCCAAAATATTTTACAATCCTATTAAAACTATAATTAGTCATCTCTCCAAAACCCCTAACGTATCTATTCTCCTTGTCGATCTCTTTTTTTTTCCCTTATTTTCTACAACAAAAATATACATACATAATTATAATTACACACAAACGCACGCATTGCACACACAATTACACACACATACCTTCACAGCGCACACACATTGTTAATGGAATCAAATTCATTGTATTTTTTCAATATTATTTGATTATTTATTAGTTATTGTTCTTTTTTTTGTATCAGATGTTATTGTTCACTTATTGTGTTTTTCAATTTGTTATTGTTCACTTATTGTGTTATTCAATTTGTTATTGTTCACTTATTGTATTATTCAAATGTTATTTATTTATTTGTTTTGATCAAATATTTGTTAAATGTAGACTACAATATAATAATAGTGATTATGATTTATGTTATAACATATTTTATAAATATTTTCAAATTAAAGTGTGGAAGGGTAAAACTAAAAATTAATTTATTTTCAAATGTTAGCTCTATTTAATTATCAAACAGTTTAGTTCAATTTAGTACTTAAATTTCAGTGCATACCAAATAATTCACAAATTTTGCATTCATCTTTCAATTTTTAGACTTCAGCTTTCAGTTTTATTAAACACCACCTTAATACAACACTTTAAACTATGAGGTCACATGCAAATGGCCCTAAGTACTGGGGGATGTTTTGCATTTAACCCTAAAATTTACTTATTTCTCCGCTTAGGTTTACTCGGATGGATATATCTAAAAACTTCATTCTTTCTCTCCCAACCCCCATTATTCCATAATTATTCTAAGGTCTTATTTTCCGAAATCAATGAACACCATACAAAAATTTGCCCTCTTTTCTCAAAACTTCTCCAAAGAGCACCCAAATATTATTTCTAATAGTTTATGTCTAGTGTGCAATATCATCAAGATTTCCTATTCAAAAAATAACTATCAAGCAGATAATATGATATGGTAACATTTGTTTTCTTGATCTTTCCTTGATCAATGTATTTAAAAGTATTAATTTTAAGCCTCAAAAGTCAACACAGTTGATAATGCAACTTAAAATATTAACTTCCATTTTATACATCAATAACACTGTACTTTCCCTCTAGTCATGGCCAGCCCTTAGGTTAGGCAATCAAAATGGCCACCTATGGCCCTCAAAATTTTTAGGTCCCCCAAATAAAAACCAAGTCCAATTAGGTCCAATGGTGTGTCAGGGACTCAAAAAAAATTTATGCCCACATTCAATTCTACTCAATTTTATCTTCAAACCCTCATATACATTTTTTGGATCCACATTCAATTAAGTCCATTTTTGTTGTAGTTTCTCTCTCTTTCTCGTCTTTATTCTTCTCATCGTCTCTCTCCATCGTTCTCTCTCTCTCCAACTTCTTTCTCCAAAACATAATTTTGAAAGAAACTACGACGTCAACATCAAGAACATGTGAGTTTCTGTTTTCCTTCCCTATATATTTAGTTTTGATTTTCATGTAATCATACAGTTTCACTCTTTCTTGTCTTGGCATTTTATATATTAGTATTAGTATGTGCACTCCTTTGACATTGGTGTAACCTGGTTTTTTAATTTATAATGCCAAGTGATTTTAAGTTAGACGCCTTTCATCACATGCATCTCCTCTTTTACTTGCATTCAACTAGTCTTCCAGTTTTCCATTCATAATTTATTAGTCTAGCACATCCATGCTACCTTCTTCCTAACAAGTTTTCTTCAGTCAGTAGGGGATATGTTGCGCTCGTTTATGACTCTTGAAACCTAAAGTAATATCATACTCATTTCTTTCAAAATAATACTATTTATATTTTGGAACCTACCATGCGTAGAGAAACCTTCATAATATTTTCTTACAATCACTGTTTCAACTACTCTCGACAGCTTAAAAATTATTCTATTCGTTGTTTTTTTCCGATTATGGTCTTTTGATAAGTTAAATTTGTTTAGATTTAAATTGAGTTTGCGAGAATTTATTTACACAGCCAATGACAGTATAAAAACAATCGAGTGTCTGATACTACGTTTGGTTTTATTATTATTCCCTATTTTTTATGATTTTTAACGTTTAAATAATTATATAATATTACTTATACTATTACACCAAATATTAATGGGTACCTTATCTAAAAATTTTGCCTAAAGCCTCGGTTCTTCTCAGGTCGCCTCTACTTCCTTTCATTGCAAATCCTTTTTTGTCTTCCAAATCATGATAAACAAACTAAAGAACCAAATCACATTATCAACTTTCATCACCTATAACATCCAAGCTCCAACTAGCATTCATCCAAGATAAAATTTTCTACATACTCATCCCTTCAACTTTTTCCACTTCATGTTCTCAAGTCCTCGAATTTTTTATCATCAATGAAATCAAAATAAAAAAAAATCTTCCTAAATGGTCACATCTTCCATTATGCTCTTACACTCAATCCTACCAAGTGGATAGATCTCATTCTCCCATCCTTTCAACCTAGTGTATTGTAACATCCCTCACTGCTTCACCCTGTCCATAGTAATAAATTTTGAAGTAGTCCCCAAGTTTAGATGTCTACAGGTCCATAACCACTCCACTTTTTGGCTAACTTCATCTTCCTTCTACCACCTGTTTTTTCATACTTTACATGCCAATTCATGACTTCCAGATTCTTCAAGAGCTGGTTTAACCTCAGTTCAAACAGCTCACCTTTCTCTCGCTTCCTCTATGTACTCTCCACTTTAAACTGAAAAATTCAGAAACATCGACAATGATATAAAGGTTTTGCACAAGTATATTAAACACTTTTGATGGTATCAAGTATCAACACATTCCAAATCAACCAGAAATTGATGGGTGAAAGATATTCTCATTAGCACCATCATCTGACTAAATATTAAAGGTCCTCTAATATCAGGACCCATTCTTTCTAGGTTCAATTGAAGAAATGTATTCTTTCAAATCCACTGGCAACCCTGATATCGGCTAGATACAATATCATCCTGTTTGTTTTACTAAAACGAAGATGTGGAAACCATATCTTTTTCATAGTTGAAATTAGATTCATGCAATTTACTTTAAGAACATGATGTCATTTTTCAGGTTCAGAAAATGTCATCCATTCTCATGATCATTCCTTTAGTTTTTGAAGAACTGTGCCTTAAAAGTCTTCAGCACCCAGATTAAACTTCATTTCCAAGGGTCTCTAACTCCAAATTGCATCAACAACTAGGTAGCAGAAAAAGACGGCCTATCAGCTGGGGAGGGGTTGGGGTGAATACAAGACTACTAAAAACAATGAATATGTTAAACTGATCCCCACATTTTTTATTCGCAATCCAATTAGAAGTAGAATAGAGAATCACCAACCTTGTGAGGTTCCTCTAAGTTTTCCCACTGCTATAAATTCCAGTATCCTTTCCTTAACATCAGTTAATCCATAATGGTCTTCGTCAAGGATTTGTTGTGCCCGTATGACATCGAAGTTTTCATCGCTGCATTAAAATAAAGAACACCAAAAACAACTCCGAAATCATACGAGGTTCTGTTAAAAATTCCCAAACCAACACAAGCACATATATGATGATCCTACAAGCAAACCTAGAAAAAATAATGGTACAACAAGGATCAAAATATCATTATGATCCGGTCGAAACATCCGAAATGTTTCTGTTTCCAATGAGACCGAAATGAATCAGTGATGAAATCGAAATTTTAATACTTCGAGGTGTTCCATAATATTTTGAAATGTATTGTTATATTTCAATGCATTTGCACAATTATTTCAGAATGCTTTAAAGTATTTTAAGATATTTTGGTATATTTTAACCAATGTTTTGAAAAAATAATTTTTAACAAGATAAGAATTATTTTTTTCATTCTGATTTCGAAACGTTTCCGAAATACATCGAACCGTTTATGTTTCTTAGGTGACCGAAACAATGCTTCAAAACGAAATTTGATCTTTTGGTGCAATAATATATGCAGACCACCAGTTTGCCAAATGCACTGCTAATAATGCTATCATCACTCTTCCCCATATAACAAGATAATATCAAGTTATTAACAATAACAAATGACACTATAAGAACTTATAAGCATTACTCCTTAGTTGAATCTATGTGTGTTTCTTTTAATATCAAAAAGGGCCAGACAACATCCTGAAAATAATTTCAAAAACCAACCCAAAGGGCAACAACAGAAAAGGCATCCCATTCACACCTCAACACCGCCTAAGCAGCTTTGTTCATGATTAGAAGGTCATACCATGAAAATTTTAGATGCTCAAGTTCCTGCCATCCATTCATTCCACAAGGCATTAATGACATCTAACACTTGCATGCCTATTGAATGAACTTTAATTTCAAATGAAAAGGATTAATAAAATATATATTATTCGCAGCTTTGCATTTAGAAGGAAAAACTTGCAACACAAAAAAAAAAAGCTAAGAAGCACGGATACGGATACGATATAAAAAAACCCAAAAACATAAGATACAGATACGGCCGATAGCTATAATTTTTAGTGATTCTTTAACAATAATAAACAACATGAACAATTTTTTATTATCAAAAAGTTACCTATTGTCTCACTATAATATATCTACAAAGTAAACGTAATTAATTAATGGAATAACAACCAATATTTAACTATATTGTTTGGAAGTATGTGTTGTTAAGATTATAGAATAATCAACTCATTTAAACTCTTTGAACATGTGATAATGAATAATACTTGGAAAACACACGTGTCTTCCAAATCATATAATTTTTTGCTGATGTATTGCATTGTATGTGAAATCAAAAGGAAAGGGTAAAGTTTAAAACTAAAAATTACACATACTTCTTTGTATATAAAAGTATCTACAAAGTATTCATATATTTTATTTATTATTTGATATGTTTGGTGTATATCCGATACGTATCCGATGAGTATTGTATTCGGTATCCAATATGGTACGTCGACCTTAATAAAGTATATGTGCTTCATAGAAGAAAAGTAATAACAAGCAAATAGAAGAAAACAACATTGCAAAAACATGATCTAGAATCAGCAACCACAAAAATTAATCAACAAACCCTGCAAGACCAAACAAAAACTTCACCATTAGGTATGTCAATGACAAAAGTTTTTGTTTTGTTTCTTTTTCCTTCCTTTTTTCCCTTATGCCAAAGAATTGTTGGCTGTTTGTGGTTAAGAACAAAAAATTGTACAAGTCCGTTGTCCTAAAAATGCCATACCCTATTACCCTTGCTTTTCAAAGCCCATGCATTTTTCAAGTTAATGATTTGTTACACTAGAGAGCTCCAACACTTTTCTCACCCGAGCCTTATATTGCCCCCCCCCCCCCCCAAAAAAAAAAACAAATAAGGTCAAGAAAAGACTAGACTTTCCAAACTTATAGCAACTTTAAGTCACCAGTTTTGAAGAAATCCTTGTATTTCCTAGAGCAATTAACGGTATATATTTAGGGGTGAAAAATTCAGGACAAAATGTGATGCATAACCACAAATTGTATGTAACAAGAAGACCAATAATAAATGAGTAATGCTACACTGACCAAATTTAGAGCCCAAATGATATAACAGTTGAATTGGACTTCTTTATTTGGTGTCATGTCATTTGGGTCCCGATAAAAACTTTAAATAATACTGATAGAGATCGAAAAAGGATTGGATAAGTTTAAATTGAAGAATTGAATTTTATTATTTGTTTTAGTATTATTTTATTAGTTAAGGAATATTTGTTCGGTTAAGAGTATTAGTTAGAGTTTAATTCGAAAATTACTATAGAGTTTTAGTAAGATAGGGATTTGAGAGTTTGAGTAGGATAGGGATTTGAGAGTTTGATCATGAAACTCTTTTAGTATTTTAATAGGAAAGTAGTTTTTATTTTAGTAGGGGACTTTGCCTATAAATAATGGTGTAATCTCAACTATTTTAATTAGAGTGATTATGAATAAGAATTGAATATTCTCTGCGGAGATTTATGTGTTTCTTCACCGATTCCTTGCGAGGATGAGATAATCCCTTTCCACCCCTCTTATTTTTTCTTCTCTTTCTATTCTATGATTTCTAATTCTTCCCGATTTACATCAATTGGTATCAGAGTCCAATTTCTATTTGTGGAAAAAAAAATTATTGTTCATCGCGGAGTACTGTTCATTGGTACTGTTCATACTCCAGAAAAAAAAAATCACTAAATTCTACTCCAATCAAGATGGTGACTAATGCCGAGTTAAGTGCCAGAATTGAAGCACATGATTCGCGATTAGATTTGCTTCAAAGATCAGTGGATTCGCTCCAAACATCAATGGAATACATACATGAAGGTATACACAAGTTGGCTGCATGTTTGGAGTTAAGCTCTCAAATAAGGATCTTGCAAACAAGGTAAAGTTTGATTCATCTTTTTCATCCATTGATCATCAAAAAATAGTTGAACAAATTTTACCCCGATAAATTTCTCCACAACTACAAGTTTCAGTTCAATTGAATGATGAGATGAACTCAGATAACGTTGATGAGCCTAAAAGTTCTCCTCATCATACATTAATTGCTTTTGATAAGCTAATCTCAAAGGATGTTCTTACTGAAGAAGTTAAAGGAGTTTCAATGGGTGCCACTACAAATCAAGTTGCTATTTTGTCTCCACTGCATTATATGCTTCCTTCACCTATAATAATGTATGTGGATAAGACTGTGATGAATGCAATGCAAGAAGGGATTATTTTCTACTATGGAGATCTACAATGCTATTTTTTTGAAACACAAACTTCTTCAAATTTTTTGGAGTACTTGTGGCCTTCCAACTCTTCGGAGAAGAGTTTTTTTCAGCCGAGGAGATATGATAGAGATCGAAAAGGGATTGGATGAGCTTAAATTGAAGAATTGAATTTTATTATTTGTTTTAGTATTATTTTATTAGTTAAGGAATATTTATTTGGTTAGGAGTATTAGTTAGAGTTTAATTAGAAAATTATTATAGAGTTTTAGTAGGATAGGGATTTGAGAGTTTGATCATGAAACTCTTTTAGTATTTTAGTAGGAAAGTAGTTTTTTTTTTAGTAGGGGACTTTGTCTATAAATAATGGTGTAATCCCAACTATTTTAATTAGAGTAATTATGAATAAGAATTGAGTATTCTCTGTGGAGATTTATGTGTTTCTTCACCGATTCCTTGGGAGGATGAGGTAATCCCTTTTCACCCCTCTTATTTCTTCTTCTCTTTCTATTCTATGATTTCTAATCCTTCCCGATTTACATCAAATATATTGTCATGTCATTTGGACTCCAAATTTGGTCCCAAAATTTGGTCAGTGTAACATTACTCATAATAAATAACAATCTTACCAAACTAGGTCATTATAACATGCATCAACAAATCAAAGAAACTTATTCCAGCCACACCCTTAAAATTTAGCTTGAAACTACCAAAACATTGAAAACACATAAAAATGCAATCAGGAGAACAGTACCAGAGGAATAAATAGACTAACTTACAGACCTGTAATTACCCCAAGGCAATGCAGTCAACCAATCGAGATAATTGCGTGTTACATTGAATTCACTAGAACTGGCTTCTAACAATTGCAGTTTTGTTAGTTCTTCTTCTATGACTTGCAAAACATGAGGCGGACATCTCTCTTTATTTGGCTCGAGCCTTTCCCTAAACTTTGCTGCAGGAAAGCACAAGAGTATCAAGTCACAGTAATCCCAATATGCAGTTATAATATAAATAAAAATATTTAGTTCAGGGTGTGATCAAATCGAAAAGGAGCTAGACTCTGGCAGCCTCAGGCTAAATTTGAGCACGGATCTAACACCGACAAATTTTTCAAAAACATGATCAAGCTCAGCCCATCAAAGTAACTTTGTTGGGGCAATTCAACTTGATTTTAACATTAAATGGAGGTTTTCCAGATTGATATCGCCACAAACTAGCAATAAAGACACTTCTGATTCTTTAACCTAAAAAACTATATAAAATTGATCAAACTTAGTATTTTGGTCCATACAATTTCTCAAGATAAGTATGGACTTGATGGGCTTATGGGTAGCAATTTTTGACACAACCCGTTAGAGGACATGAATTTTACATAAAATTAACAAGTTATGGTTGATTACTACTAGACACAAACCTACAAAAAAAAGACACCACTCTTTAATATAAATAGTGAAAGGTCAGAATGGTGTCAAAATTGGAACAATCCAATATTGACCAAAGTAACCTGGATCGTGGGTTGCTTTGATACATGACACAGGTACTATTACACACTATAATGAGTAGGCCTAATTGGTATAGTGCTTTGGGTCGTAATTCACTTTGAAACTCTTATCTAGATCGTTTTTACTACTATACAACATTCAAGGATTAAAATTTTGTTTCAAAACGATCAAAAAAGCCAAAATATTTTTGTTTTCAAGGAGACCAAAATGAATTAGTCACGTGGCACAAGCGCTGTTACACGGTACGATCTTTTCTTAGGTATGTGGTACGATGAAAGTAAACTTAATCGGTACGATGTTTTGGGTCGCAATTCGTTTTGAGACTCCTATCTAAATCGTTTTCACTATTATACAACATTCAAAGATTAAAAAAAAAAATCAAAGTGATCGAAACAACCGAAACATTTTAGTTTTCAAGAAGACCAAAACGAACTAGTTATAAAATCAAAATTCTAATATTTCGTAGTGTTTTGTAATGTTTCGATGCACTTACATTATTGTTTCACAATGTTTCAAGGTGTTTTAAGACACTTTAGTACGTTTCGACCAATGTTTTAGAAAAATAATTCTTAAATTTTTTATTTATTTCCATTTTATTTTTGAAACATATCCAAACATTTTTGAAACGGGGTCAAAACATTTATGTTTTCTAGGTGATCTAAATAATACACTGAAACGAAAGTTTGATCTTTGACAACATTATATATCATAAAACATTCATAAACAATAAGTCAATTACCATTTGTGCTTAATTTTCTATTATCTAAAATAATATATAATTATAAATCTATATACACGTAGTCAATTACCATGTATTTTATATTTGCACTACATGTTCCAAAACAAATAGATTTAAGGTTAGCATTATAATTTGGGTCATACATTTTGCTGATCTGGATTGCAAACTCATGCCATTTAGAATCAATGTACCCAAATCGTAAGTCGTTAGGAGTTTAGAGAATTTTGGTAACTATGAACTTGACACGACTATTCCCTTTAACTCACAAGGCCGAATGTTTTTCAGTTTTTTTCATTTCGTAATTTGGGTTTGAATGATCATGGTAGAATGAAAGGATTTTCGACCTTGTTTTTCTGAAGCTAGATCAATTAGATTTTAGTTCATGGGGAACCTTCATTCAACAAAAGGCTCAGAAAGAATAACGTCATTCAATATGACTGAGACCACAGCCTTCAGTTCCCTATAATACCCTGCAACATAACACATTATACCGTGGATAACAGAACTGACCAGAAAGTGCTGTTTTGTCATCGGTCTCCAATCCCAGTTCCTACATCAATGCAAAACAAATCACAATCAAGTAACATCTAAATTTAGAAGTAAGTGAAATGATTTAGAATCCTGCTCAAGCACTTAGAAGCTCAACCTAAAGTGATGATCAGATATTTGCAGCTTGCAGTGGTAGAAAGATAATATTTGAATATAATGAAACTATGCACCTTCTTTATGGCCTTAAGCTGCTCATTCAACAAGTAACGGCGCTGCTCACCACTTATTTTTTCTTCAATTGCTTTTGCTATAGATTCCTTAAAAAACCAAGAAAAGGTAAAGAACACAAAGACAATCAACATAACAAAGAGTTTTGACATAAATTAGTGGCACTAGCGGGCCATACCTGAATCTTACTGATCTCCATTTCCTTCTTCACTAATTCCAGAGTAAGTTCTAATCGTTTATACACCTGAGTTGGCAAAAAACTGCAAAGTCAGGAGAATATTATGGATGCAACAAACTTTATAGAAATATATTTTTCCACAGACACTAAATGGATTAAATACCAGGCACTTCTATCCCTTACAAAACACAAATTTTATATGGCCATGTCATGAAGTATATCATAACAACGTTAACATGAACTTAAGAGGAAAAAAGACGTTCGGAGGACGGATCCACTAACTATAAGTTGCACATAAAAAAACAAAGCCAACTGTTCCTGAGGATAGATTTTACCAAATTACGTACAATAATTACAAAATTCAAACATTAACACAGTTCTTTACTTTATTGCTAATACATGTTCCATCAGGAGCTTAACAGCAATAGTAGCATATTTTTTATATGGCCCATGGGCCTTAATCGTGAATTACAACCTAGGCAGCATACCTACAGTCCTTGCATATCAATGCATTTATTTATGTTAAGCACTCTTATCATTATGCACGCAAAAAGAAGATTGAGAAACTTGACGAATGAAACTCTGCCAGACTCTACTTACATCTAGCTCTTCAAGCACTTGCTGGCTTTGTAACTTGTTCGCACCAGATATTGCAGCTCCGAAATCTGCTAACCTTGAATAATTGAAATCACCTATGTGCTGCTTACATCAAAAAAGAACTTAGAAGAATGCGCAAACAAAAAGATTCAGTACTACTGAAAATCAATTCTAAAATTTCTTGATAAACAGTAAATCTATAAACTCGTATTTTCATAACAGCATTTCCAGCTAAAAAGGTCATTTTGCAGAGATAAAGCCACATTCAATGCATGAGTAATTCAGGAAACAATAACAAGAGCAATTGTATCCTTGTATTGAGGTAAGAGTGACAAAAATTTGGGAAGGGAGAGTATTGCTCTACAATACCAAACCCAATTTGTATGCAGACAAAAACAGTAAGATTAAGACCAGCAAACTAAAGAAAATCCAATCATGAGAGAGACCGAGATCACTTTGTAGTTCATATATGCTGTAAATCCGAAGTCAATATATCATGTTGTAAAGTATTGTGAAAAGGGACATTGACATATTGAATGGTCGCTCACCGATTAGTCCATGGATTAGCATGAACAGCTTCCTTAGAGAACTACAACTCTAATTGCGGAATCTAAAAATACTTCTCCTTCGTTGCTAAAACCAATTCTTATCATTGTTGACATCTCTTACCAACAATCTTTATTCTTTTATTAAGTTTGGGCACCCAAAAAGCCAAGGCTGCAAAATTAACCTAGTAGTTCAAGCTTGAATACAGTTACGCACACATACACCAGCCTCGGTCAACTGCATCACAAGCTCGCTAAGAAGGGATTTTGAACTCTTCCAGTGACAAACCTTTTTCCAAAAGAGCTGGACCCAAGCAAGTTAGGGTTGCATTATGAGATTCACAAATAATTAATTAAAACCAGGTTTATGGATCATTGTATTAACAGAATTCTTTTTATATGTCTACAAACAACTTGTTCACTTTACTGCAAGCAAAAACTGGTAACTTTAATGTAAACAAAAACACTTACATGTCAAATAGGATGTGACAAGACCTGAGATGAGTTTGGACAGAAGGTTGGGAACTTCTACTTTAAAACCCAAGTGCCCTTGCCTTTCTGTCTAACTTGTGAGAAAATCTCATGCGTCTACAAAGCTATAACATTCGAGTGTGACACATGTTGGTTCATATTAGTCGACTCAACCAGCCTTGATACTCAAATCGAGAAGCAAGCCAATCCTAATCTCAGCAATATGAACCATGAGAACAGACTTGTATCCAATATTGGTTTGCTCAGGCCTCGAAGGTAATATATACGGTTTAGGAACCACTCCAACAAAAACAATTGATATGGGATTGGATAATCTCCAAAAGGTAGAGTTCACCCTTAGCCTTTGATTGAGCCAGGGCCAAATCTAAAGCAATTAGGTTTTAGCGGATGGATTTGAATTTAGTTTTGCCAGCCCTTCTCTCTCCGTTGCTTATGTATGGGTGTTTGTGCTCAGGGGAAAACCCAAACAGCCCGACCGCTGTCTCGCTGTTAGTCCACATAAAAGTCGGGGTCAAACACATGGTTAAAAGTATCGTTCGGTATTTATACGACTCAGCCGAGTTGTATCTAACTCAACACTTTCCATTCTAACAGCCTTCCATTCTAACAGCCTTCCATATTCCGTGTGAACCATGAGTCTCACGCAACTCAAAACATCTTCAAGCTAACCCTGAGTCATCGAAGTTATCGTCATTCATCATTGTATCAGTCAATATCGTTCCGCGACGTTCAGAATGGCTTGAATCTCTCGCTATATTCAAATTCTCCTTCTATGTTGTATTTCGTGCATATCATCTGATATCATTCAATGTCTGTGGAAGGATGATGAGACATGTCAGTACCCTCCAACTAAATGCATCTCAGTGCCCTCTGATAGCCATGATCTCATCAATGTGCTCCGAGTCAATAGTCGATATCACGAAAAGGCCTCCAAGAGTGCACATAAGGTTTGGAGGATGCTCTACGCATTAAACAACTAGTTTTCGTTTGAATGCTTATAACAAATTAACTGAGCCTTTTCCGAGCTTGAGCACAACCAAAATTCTGTCAAGCCGAGTTATCTTTTATTCTTGGTTGATCAAACATTTTCATAACTAACTGACTAAGATCTTCTAAATGCTATCAAAAGGATCAGAAACAGCAAGTCTAGAAACAGAGGGCCATGCAATTATGTGGGCATTTATGAAAGGAATTATAAGAGCCTCTGAAGTGGTGACTTCCCATTCATGCTTTACCAGTGTAATTGTGATCCAACTGGAAAAAAAACTCACTATTTATGCCTTACTGCTTGGGAATCATCAAATGTCAATTAAGATTGAACTCAAATATAGAGAAATTGGAACACAGGATACATTTTTCCCATTTTTCGAAAGAAAGGGTGGTATTTTATTTATTTTTTTGCTTTTGGGGAGGGGGGAGAATTTTTGGGAGTGGGAGGGAAATCTATTTACAAGAATGATGGAGGGTTACCTGTATTCAATCCAGTATGTTTCAATTTTCATCGTGTTCATTCAACAACTAGATTTTCATTTTTCTACTCTTCAACATGCAACCTAATTTTTTCTATGAGGATTGAAGGTTGTAGAGAAACTTTATAGTGGAGAGAAAGAACTCACTCCCACGAGAGTGTGATGGTAAAATCATCTGGTTAGTTGGGTTTTTGAATAACATCATATAATGAAAGGTGGTCTTGGTCTTCGCCCCAAGATTCTTTTTTTAATAGGAAACACAATTTAATTAAAATTAAAAAGATATCGTATAATTGAAACTCATGGATGGACAAGTAATCCATCCAAGATATAATCCATCAAAAGCATTACATAGGCAAAAAAAACATAAGATAGCAAACAATCAATGACAAGCCTTCCAATTCTCCAAAAAAGAGGGATATTTGCAAACTCCTTCAAAACCCAAGCCAAAGGAGTAATTGTGCTGGTTTCCACCACAAAAAAACCTGCTATGGCACTCATTAATCCCAAGCACAAATTTAGCATCCAGGAAAGCATCAGGGATTTTAGAGACAAAAGAAACAACACAAAAGAAATCGTAAAATTTCTCCATCGAAGTGATTAAATGAGGTAGTAACTTTTTAACAAGGTCAAAAATAAGCCTAACTTCTCAGACTCATGTGGAAGATATAGTTTTTACTTTTTCTAGACTAGTATGGGAGTACTGAAACATTTTTGAACACTTCGCTCTAGATACAAGGAATATTAGCAAGAATAATTGAAACTAACGGACTCAATTATAACACCTACCTTCTAGGGATAAAAATTTGGTGACCTAGTTAGTTTCAGCTTCAAAAGGAGAAATTTCATTGCAAATTTGATAAAGATGGGCTGTCAACAGTCACTATTGAAAAGATAACCATAATTTAAGATCAAAAAATATCATATCAAGTATGCCCATAAACAATTTTTCTAGTCTTGTGTTCAGAGAACAAAGCTCATTGTTTATATAGAAACTCAAACAAAACCCCTCATTTTTCAAGAGTGGACTTGCAAGAACGATCCCTTGATATGGTATCAAACAAGTTGATCCACCCCTTCAACTCCTGTTACAAGCTTATCATAAGGTCTTACAATCTCCAAATATAAACACACTTTCCCTCAAAACTACCATAAGACCAAAAGGTTCAAGGATTTCTAGTTCACCTCCCACATTGTCTATATAATACCCAGATCAAAAAGGACTCAATGGCCTCCTCTAGAAAGAAAGCATGTAAAAATTTTCAAATAAAGGCTTCCACTTCAACACAGCAAACTTTTCATACTAATTGCCTACATGATTTACACATTTTATTGCATTACAAGCCTTATACTTCATTTACATGCAATTAGTGATTCTACCACATTCTGGGTTTTCTTATTCAACTGAACCCATAATTGCAGCTTGAAATTGTCTACTAAATCTCTACCCAACCTTTGCTCTTCATCCTTCATCTTCTTATTCTTCTTTCTCCATTTATGATTCAACTGAAAATTATAAAAATTGAACTCATCCATGGTTTTGGTCCAGGAAGACGTAAACACAATTGATGCAAAGAAAACTTAACATTTGCAGAATCAGAATTGACTGCACATGAGGGCATGTGACAGGTCATTTGGTTATGTGATGAAAGACTCTAGCCCAGTATCAGGTGGCAAATGGTTACTTATCAACATACTCAGACAGTATTTAGTCACTAGATGCACTGAAAATGCACATAGAAAAAATTTTACAGACAAGCTATTAAAGAGCTGGTAAAACCATAATAATAGTAATAAAGACAATCACCATATGAAAACAAAGAACCCAAAATCAAGAACAGAATCATACCTGAGTGTATGTTTGAACCTGATCTCTCCATAGGGAACTCGTCTTCAGAACATCTCTCAGGGTTGATATAACCTCAAATGATGTGGCCTTTATAACATCATCATCCTTATTATATGGTTTATCCTGAGACAAAATAAAGAATCAGACAAGGAAAATGATGTGTATTGCAAAAGAAGTCTATTACCCATAGAAAACATCATCCGCATTTGGCAAAAAATTATAAGCAACGCATGCCTTAAGATGATCGATTTTGACTGTAAGTGGGTCTTCACTGACCTGCAAAGGATGCAATTATTTCAGTCCAGGGAATGTAGTGTCACTGAGGAGTTATGCATTCCATGGATTAATATTAAATCTACAAACTGAAAGTATTGTGTGCATGCATGCATAAGAGGAATATCCACAGTTCAAGAATAAGAGTTTTGTGGACACCAAGCAGGCTAGCACTCACCATCTCGGTTATTCGAAGCCGCTTATGACCAATAAGAATGACCTGATCCCCTTGTATACTTGTAATCTAATATATCAAAATAGCAATAATCATGAATAGGCATTTCTTAACTGGGACAAACGACTTTACAGCATCATATTAAAATATAACAGTCCACAAAATTAGTTACCTGAGCCAGTGTGCCAACTTCATGAAGGCGGTTTAACAACTCTTTACCTTTGAGCTCATTTATGTTTTTATCTGCATCTGAACCAGATGCCACAGTAGGGTCTGTTCCTGGCTCATCTTTAAGAAGGAAAGCACCAGCATAAGGGGCCTGTCGTTTCCGACTTTCTACTAATGCTGCTAATAATTTAGGATCCTGTAAAGAAAAAAATTATAGAAGAATTCAAGGACCAAATGGCTTCACTATTCAGCAAGCATGTGAAAAAAGTTTCTTCCCCTTTTTCTTTCCATCTTTCCCCTTTTCTTTCTATTTTCTCACAAACAGTGAAAGAGACCACAGTGCATCAATGCAGCAACTATAAAACCAAACCAAATCTTAGACAAAGACATCCATAGTTTGTTATTGAATGGTATTAAGTTCATAAAAATTCGAATTGCACCCGGATTTTTTCATGTGTTTCTTAATGAAAGTTTCATTAATCATATAAACTAGCTTTTCTGAATGACCAAATGCTTTGGACACAACTTAAGATCCATGAGACAGCATACTACAAAGTAAAACAATAAATTTATTCAGTTTGGCATTGCAGCCAATGAGACTTAGTGTCACACTTCAGTAAGATCATTGTGCAGCAAGTGTGTGTGCCCACGGAAGCATTTAGAGCTGCCTACGTATATAGTGCATTCTTTTGGCATTTAAAAGTCATACAATAGAGTTCACTGTACAGAGCAAGGACTTCAGCATTTTACACAAACAGAACCCCAAATCTGTTGGTAAAGCATAAAAATCTGGAAGCGTAAGGTACAAAAACACAGAAAATAAGGGCATGGAAAAGAAAAAAGGGAAAAATAGAATCTAGAAGAAAATGCACCCAGAAAAAAGCTGCTATACCTTCACATAAATTGGCATATAAAATCCCGGAAATAAGGGTCTGTGTGGCAATGGCAATGCTAAAACCTGCATAGGAAATAAAAGAGAGTGATAAATATATTACAGCAACAAAAGAAAAAGGAAAACTGAGCACCATAGCCCCAGCAATCCTAGGGCTAAGATAGTCAGTTGAATAGATTTAGTTAAGAAAACAGAAGGTAAGAAATCAACTTTAAGAAAAGTTGGGCATGGAACCACCAAGATCTAAAGCCTCTTATTTGTTCTCTATGGATCTCAACATCAATCACTTCCACAAGTAAAGAACAAAGAATGTTAACTTATTTTCAAAGCAAACATTAGTTACAATTGTGGTTTTCCCCATAAATATGAAATACAGAGAGTTACATGGTTCAAAGTATCAGTTGATACCGATACGAGTCGAATCCGACTCAACACCTTCCGGGATGATATTGTTACACAATATGTATATACTCCGAGTTTCGCACGACTCGGTCGAATAGTCTGAGTTGTATCGGAATCAGTCTTGAGTCGCCAAGATATTATCACCGAATTGGCCATTACGATTCCAGGACAAAGCAACATTACCTGAATTTCTCGTCATATTCAACATTTTATTTTAGGTCCTATCGCCCGAGCTGCAATACCACGATCGGTGTGTCTCAAAGATCTCCAAGTTGATGGCTAATACTGTGCCCTTGAACCATGCGGAGTTATTTGTCACATTGAAAAATTCTTTTGGTACTTCTACAGTTCTACAGGGAGTTGAGAACCATGTGATCCTAAGAGGCTTTTATGATTGTTTGTTGTATTCTTGTAATCTAATTGCTCATGCTTATCCCTTCAGTTTCATTCTTTAGCTTTTTCTCTTTTAAAGATGCTATGCACCCATTTTAGTTCCCTAATCTCTCAAATATATTGGTCTTCAATAAAAGAGTAATGTCAAAAATATTCAATTCACACATACAGAAAAAACCAGGTTATATTTCTCCACTCAACCAATTCAATACCTCTCATATACATATATGAAAGTCAGAATCATGATCAACAAATGCTCAGTATTCACAAAAGAAGAGCTTCAAAACATACAAATCAATATAGCCACCACCTTCAGCCCATAGTCAAAAACTACATTTGCATTTGTAGACTACAGTGCCAAAATTACACCCCCACAGTGGCAAATTACACCACACAAACTTTTCCTTTCCACATCATTCAAAGCAAAGATACAAACTTTTCCCTCCTTACACCCATAGAAGACTCAGTATACACTCAACCTTAACCATAGTGTCTTCTATCATTAATCCAATAAGCCCATTTCAGTCGAAACACAAATGCAACGTATAAAATAGACAATCGTTTAAAATCACAATAGTGCATCAAACTAACAGGTTCCATTCAATTTTCCACTTCTTTCAATAAGAAAAAACTAGAAAAAAATCGTTTCTTTGATTTTGAAAATGAAAAAAACAATAAGGAATATGGAAAAATAAATAAACGACATTCAGAATTAATCGTAATTATCAGTATAAGATTACATTTTTTAACTTAAATAAATAGTTCGAATAAAAAGATAAATAAAAAAAGTGGAAACTTTATGTGCACATAAACACACCGACCGTCAGACAATCTTCAGGTTTGAATACAGTGGGGACAATGGCCGAAGAAGAATTGGAATCGGCCTCTTCACCTGCTACTTCGACCCGTTTAGCCTCGGACCCGGGCTCAGCCACGGGGTCGGACCCGTCAGTGGAGTCCGAACAGAAAAATCTTCGGCATAAATTAGAGTTCCTCTGATTCGAGCCTCTGAGAGAACCCAAAACTCGGAGCAATGGCGAATTCGACTGAGCCACATGGCGACTATTCGACTGTAACGTCGATGTTACTGTGTGGAATCGACATGAAGATGTAAGCACCTTCAACATTGGGGGAAGAGATGGAAAATTGAGGAGAGAGACTGGGAGGTTTTGATTAGGGTTTTAGGGTAGGTTGGCTTAATTTAAGAAGTGCGGTGAACCGCCATCGGCACAAAGCTTCTCAAACAAGAAGAAGCGGTTTTTTGAGACTTTGGTTTGGTTAAAGCCCTCCATAAACCCCCGTTTTTTCTTGGTTACCAAAAGTACCCTCTCTCTCTACATATGTTTTTGGGGGTGGGAATTGTTTTACAATACACTACCCGTAGGTGTTAATTGGAACGGATTATTTGGTTTCGATTCGAGTACGAATAACGATGAATAATTTTGTAAGCTTATTTTTTTAAAACGAGTTCACGGCTCATTTTTTTTAAAAAATCGAGATTAAATAATATTTTAGATCCGTTTACAAAAACAAGCTCGACAAATTCGAGTCCAAGTTTGTAAAACTTGATTCGATTAATTCTTCTAACGGTACGACTGTTTAAAATGAAATTATAGTTTAGAAAATCTCTAATAGAATTTTATTTTTTTTAAGAAAAAACTATTTCACCCTATCAAATTTCTGACATGAAAATTAAGTCTTATTTTTTATACATAATTTCAAAAATTCCTAACGCTTTACTATATTCCATTTTAGATTTTTTTTTTTACAAAAAATATTCAGGATTTCAAGCCCATCTCAAATAGTGTAGGAGGATACTCGTGACTCTGGTGGTGACTACCACTCCCTCACATTTAAATGTCACCAACTCTAGCTTCCTACTTAAGACATCTACAACCTGATTAGTTTTTCCAAGCTTATCCTCTAATACCATAACAATCAAACTTGGCAAGTTTGTTTTACTTATCATCGTCCCTGTTTTGGCATTTATTTTGGCATGAGTTTATTTTTTAACAAAACTAGGAAAAATGGTGGGTACAATTAAATTGTAGTAATCTATTTTATTATTCTATGCTTTCCAAAAAATTGGATTTCAAAAAAAAATCTACAAATATTTACTAAAAATAGTCAATTTATAAAGTGTTATTATATAGTATCATAAAAGGTGGATAACAAATTAGTTACAAACTATTAATTAAATGCAATTGATATTAATTAAATGTAATTGATGGTCATGAAAACTAATAAAATTTCCACACAAATCTATTATTGATGGAGTTTTGAATTAATCTAGGACAAATTATACAAATATAACTTATCCTAGTAGAAATTTGATATGAATGAATGATTTTTTGTTGACAAAAATTACCAATAACGTACACACTTAGAAAAACAATGGGCCCGTTTCGAGCTAATTTTTTGGTGTGAACCAAAGGTTTGAAAATATAGTGAAAAAAATCAGTTTCTAAAAGGCTCTCGGAACCGTTTGAAATGTTCTTAAAAAAACTGATAAAGTTGAAAAAGCACATTTGGGTAGACTTTCTAGCTTTTTTAGTTTTTTGTATAAAAATAAAATAGTTAACTGTACTAAAGGTTCCCAAAGTATGAGATTTATCTTATTTTGATCTCCAATGTTTCAATTCCATCATTTTAATCCATGAAGTATTGAATATGTTTCTACATGGTACTTCAAAAAAACGTCCAGATTGTTAACAATTTTTTATCATAAACTTATCACGTAATACCTAAAATGGACAAAAAAATAATTTTGATAGTTCTTAAACAAAATTTGGATATATTAGCAAGTCGTTCAGCTAGTTATTACCACTCAACATAATATCCTCAACTCCCCCAATATTTTCTCAACTCCACCAATATTTTTTTAACTCCACTAATATTTCGTCAACCCTCTACAGTCAAAGAAGACTAATAATACTCCAAATAGTATTGACTAGTCTTTCACTGTTTGATGGATCCCTCTAGCAAGTTACCTATGCTAACTAGAAAAGATTCAGCCTAAACATTCAATTATATCCAATATCTAATTATATCAATGTAATTTATATGTATGCATGCACCATTATAAATAATACTTTATATATAATAATTTCACAAAAAATGCATCAATAATATATGTCACAAATAATGCATTAATCAACGGATTGGAGTTTTATGTATTCCGAATTTGACCATCAATCATGGCATAATTAATATTGAGGGATTTTATATTCCAATGTCTTGCACTTGGCTGCAAGCCCAAAATGTTCATTCATAACTTAAACCCATAACAACGATATATCATTTAAATTCTTTAGTTCCAATAGGTTTTGTCAATGGGTTTGCAACCATATATTTTGTACAAAACTAATCAATAGTTACTTGTTTTTTTTTTATTATATCACTTATTTAGTGATATTGTAACTCAATATGCTTACCTTTG
>CM042189.1:25820594-25858281 GCA_023539305.1 Ilex asprella
TGAATTCATAGTTCAACTTCAATTGTTTAAATAAAATTGGATTGATACAAAGTTAGTGCTTGAAATTTATTAGCAATAATTCTCCGTGGGAACGATAGTCTACTTATCACTTTATTACTTGTTGATCGTGTATACTTGTACGTAAATTGTCAATACCAAATTCGGACAACAGCCAATTCCAAGCACATCACAAAAAGTATTATTTTTCATGTATAACTTGTGGTTATTGGTTTTTACCTCTTTTATTTCAATAAAATTATCTCTAGTCTCAGCCACATGCCGAAAAGAGGCAGAATCAATCCACAAAAGCAAGAGAGTCACAGTCTGCAAGAAGTGACTCAAAAATCACACACACAATGTCTCTTGATCCTTTAAAATTTTAACAATTATTCTTTTGTGTGCAATTTCTTTTGTAATGACCTGCCCGCAGTTATAACAAGTACCAATTTGTTTTACTTTAAAATTGTTGTGTCTCTTGAACTTGTTATATTTCTTATTATTCTTTTAAAGTGTTTGTCTTTTCTTGGCTTAAGAAAAGATGGAGTAGTTAACACATTATTAGATAGGATTTCTATGACAAATTGGGAAGATGAGATACTAGAAACTAGGTTTGACACATTACTATTTTTTTCTGCCTTTCAGGCATCAATGCCTAGCAACATAGGTAACGTTGTCATTGTTAAATCTTGACCAGACATATTCAAAGAAATCACAACAGACTCTCATGAATTAGGAAGACTATGTAAAACAGTACAAACTTGCATTTTATCGAGAATTGAGTTGCTTGGAGATGTCAACTCTTTAGCTATTACCACGAGTTTATTGACATATTCACCAACAGACTCATCATCTTTTATAAAATTGCCATTATATTTTTCAATCAAGTTTATTGGCAGTTTCATATTCCTAAAAAATGATTTCTAAATCTGGTTTCCATGAAAATGAGTAAGATTGACCTAGCCAATTTGTCATTCTTTACAAATCTTTCATTATTGTTTCTAGCAGCTTCTCCAGCCCTAATGGGTGGTTCTTTCGGGCATGATATGTCAATGACATATTCAACTTTATTTTGAAATAATATGTAACGAATTTTATGTTTCAAAGTTGAATAATTTGTACCATTAAGTCTTTTGATTTTGTTAAGTTCTACACTAGTAGCCTTTGCCATATTGATAAATTATAGAAAAACAAACTGCTAGGTAAAATTGGTTAGAACTGACCTACTTTAATTTTGTTACCAAAATATGGTTCCAAGAGTGCTTCAAGTAGACTACAACACCAATTGCTTGAATTTGCAATAGTTATTATCAGAGCCTAGATTTTATGCTGAAATATGTTAGTAGTAGAAGCTTTATTAACATTTTACAATTGACCGCAAAATGAAGCACATCCTTAGATTTCTTTACAATGGTTCAGTTGAAGTCAAACATGTTGAATAGTCAAGCAAGTATAAATAATCTCAGAAAAATAAATTTTGTTGTCTTTTGTAGATCGTGTAAGGCAAAAAAAGCAATCAAGGAATTATTGCCACTTTGTTTGACTTTGTAGAAGACACCTAGTATGGCAGTAAGTGAGAGAGAAAACAAGAACCAAAATAAAAGAATCAAAGATTCTTATTGAGGTTTGTTCGTTTGGTAACCGACTGGCTTTGATACCAATGTACGAAATTTTCAGAATAGAACTTGATAAATTTGATGAATGGGGAGCTAGACTTTAAGAATTAAAAATTTTATTTGACATGAATGCAGTAGAGTTGAGATTTTTTCTCAATGGGGTTTCTCTCAGATTGGGTGTTTTCTAGTGTCTTCTTTCTGTATGCAGAGTACTTTATCTATAAGACAAAATATATCAGCTAGTCGTTCAACTAGTCATTAACACTCAACATAATATCCTCAACTCCCTCAATATTTTTTTAATTCCAAAATATTTCCTCAACCATCTGTAGTCAAGCAAGACTAATTATACTCCAAGTATGGTTGACTAGTCTTTCACAACTTGATAGGTCCCTCTAGCCAGGTCGCTCATGCTGATTAAAAAAGATTCAATCCAAAAATTCAATTATATCCAATATCTAATTCTATCAATGAAACATATATGTATGAGTGCACCATTATAAAATAATATATAATATATAATAATTTCAAAAAAATTGCATTAATGATATATGTCATAAATAATGCAATATTTAACAAACGGATTGAGGTTTTATATATTCTAGATTTGACCACCAACCATGACATAATTAATACTGAGCAATTTTTACCACATATTCCAACATGTGATAGTTTTTTAGACATAAGAAAACTAGTTTCATATAGGAACAAATTTTTGTGGTTACTCAACGGACTTGGGAAAGGATATGAAACCTTTGTAACCTCTTTGCTCAAATTTCCTATCTCTCTATATTTAAATATTATGTCACTACTTTAAAACTATGAGAAAAAGATGTAGATTCATAATGTTGGAGGTACTGGTATCAACAAAATGAATTTTTCTAATATAAGAATTATAACGCTCCAAAAACCCCTTTGGACGACATTACATAATAAAATCATTTAAGTCATGAGAGAATTAATATAATCCATCAAATAAATGTGATTTCATTTATCATTCATAAAATTTACAACATTATCCAAAAGAATATACTCAAATATGGTCTTTCCATCCCAAAAATTTAATTATTATATGCAGCAAAATAATAAATGAAAACTAGGCTTCACCACGTTCAAGATAATATCCTAGTCTAGAATAAAAGAAAGTGTCGCTCTAAGCGTCAACCTCGGGATCTACACTCCCGTCGATCACCGTCTCCCAGTGTGCGGGCTCCTCGACTCCCCGCTCTTCCTTAAGAGTTCAATCTAAAAAGGTTGTTAGGTAAGGGGGTGAGCACGAAGCTCTGTAGGAAAATCCTTCAAAACTCGAACAAGGTTTATAAAAGCATATTAAAGCGGTCGGTCTCATTTTACAAATAACATATATAATCCTTGAAGTAAAACAGAGATATTTTAAAGTAGATCTCAAGTTTAAGTAGCAACAGTAAGTTACATGAAATAGTAAAAAATTAAGTTACAATAAATAACCATTATCAAAATATAAACCATTTTTCACAACAATAATAGTATCCATAACTTGAATATTCCACAACAATATGTATATGTATCTCAAACATGATGCGAGGCATACCCCATGAATCAACACATTGAGTAATTTCTAGCCCACACACACCCACACAATTCTTCTCAAAGATATCCATTCTTTAGGAAAGGTGTATGTCATACCAATGGAATTGACGTATCCAACCTAGGCATTAGTATACTAACTCTCTGCCTTGGTACCCGTGAGCAATAGCGGTTTAGTTTTACTAAAGTACTAAACCCATTACGAGTGCTAGGAAAAATGCCAACCCACACGAAACAAGCAAAACATCTACCCAGTCTACGATATCTCATCAAAGGTCACCTATGGTTATCCCACACTCATAAGAAACACAATACCAAACTCATTTTCGTGGTATGATTCAACATATACAACATACCTACCAGTTAACTTTTCGTTGATACGGTAGTTAATTTTTGTAAGGTGACACTATCATAATTTCAAGCAACGAAATGCATGTTGGATCCCCGAACTGAAGAGTAAATTTTTCATTTGTTGTAATCAAAGTTTATTTTAAGTATTTATTTATTAGTTCTCAAGCTCACACCACAAGCTGTAGTAATATACATTATGAGCACGACAATTTTACCCTTTTGTCTATTTATTTTTAATAGATAACTCCCTGTGGATTCGACCTTGAACTTCACCAAGTAATATTACAACTTGACAACTTGTACTTGGGTAAACGATTAAGATCAAATCAAGTTTTTGGCGTCGTTGCCGGAGAGTTACGGTAGTTTGAAAAAGAATAGGATTGTTGCCTAGATTATGTTATATGTATATATATTCTTTATTTCATTTTGTTGTTTATGTCTGCTAAGTCATCAGTAGGGTTTCTAAATCAGTTTAGTCCCTCATCTTCTCCATCTTCTTCTTCTTTACCATCACAAGCATTTTCAAACTCTTTTGAATTAAGCATGACTAATAATAATAATAAAGATCAAGAGGTGGTTTAAAATGCTAGATCTTTGAGAGAATATTTGCACCCTACGCGCATTAATGTCCCCTCATATTTTGCTTTTCCCACAAATGCTCCAAATTTTAATATCTAAGTAGGGATAATATAACTTTTACCACAGTTTCATGGTGTTTAGTATGAAAATCCTTATTTGCATATAAAAGATTTTGAGAAAGTATGCGGTGCATTAAAGGAAAATTCTGAAATGGCCCAGTTGAAACTTTTTCCTTTTTCTTTGAAGGATAAAGCTTAATAGTGGCTAAATTCTTTAAAAGCTCAATCCAATCCAAGTTGGCAAGTCTTACAAACTGATTTTTTAAGAAATTTTTCCATGTACACTGAACCAATACATTGAAACATTAAATCGTGAATTTTTCTGTAAAAGAGGGAGAAACTTTTTACTAGTATTGGGAGAGATTTAAGGATTTTCTCCAAGCTTGCCCACATTATGCATTCAAGAGCTGGACCCTAATTGATTTCTTTTATAATGCCCTTCCCTCTATATTGAGCCAGTTTGTAAAAATGATGGCCCAGGAAGAATTCATGAGAAAGAATCCTGATGAGGCATTCAAGTTTTTTGATACTATTTCTGAGAGTTCCCTAATATGGGACTCGACCTTATCAAACATTGTGGTAACTAAACCATCTTCATCCCAAGGAGAAAAATATGTGTTAAAAAGGGATGATGACCTGAGGGACATAATGACTACTTTGTCTCGAAAGCTAGAGGTCAATGAATTTTCTATTGAGTCTTTTATTGACCAAGTGTGCGGAATTTGTGCATTGTCAAGACACCCCACAGGGGAATGCCTACCATTCCCGCATTTAAGGAAGTTTTAATGGAATAGACCAATCTTATCTCCAATTTCAGCAAATCATACTCTGAAACATATAGCCCAGAGTGGTGGAATTATCCAAATTTTAGTTAGAGAAACCCCCAACCTATGAGTTAGTAACCAAGTCTACCTCCACGACAACCTTCAACTCAGTAGCCATATCAGACTTATTAGCCACCTCAAAAAAGAAGCCTGGAGGATACTTTGAACCAATTCATACAGACACAAATGTCCTTTAACACACAGTCTACTCATGCATTCAATGATTTTAAAGTTCAAACACCAAAAAATATTAAGGATATTAAGATTCATTTAGCCATCTCAACCTAAATATCCATAAGATAAAACTCGTGCTAACATCATATCTTCTAAGCATTCTCCAAGCCAAGTTCAAGCAATTACCATCAAAGCCATCATAGCCAAAACTCTTGAACTAGTAGCGGAGTCAATCCCTATAAATGTACTAGTTAAGTCTCAACCAATTGTTTAAAAGAAAGTAGAGTTACCTGATGAAAAAAACAAATCAAAATCCCGTTCCTTTGCATTTTCCCCAATGAGTCAAAAAACCTCAACCATTGAATAACCATGCTGTAATTTTTGAGTTGTTTAAGTAAGTGAAGATTAACATCCCCCTGTAGAATGCTATTAAACAAGTCTCATGATATGCTAAGTTTTTGAAAGACTTTTGCATGGTAAAAAGAAATATCAATATACAAAAAAAAGTATTTTTGACTGAACAAAACAATGCTATCATTTAGCACAAGGCCCCACTAAAGTACAAATATCTTGGGAGTCCCACAGTTTCATGCAAAATCGAAATTTCATGATAGCAAAAAATTTGCTAGATCTTGGAATGAGTGTCAATTTACTCCCATATACAACCTATGAGTAGTTAGGGTTAGATGAGTTGAAACTGATAAATATTACATTGTAGTTGACTGACTAATCTGTGAAAATTCCATGAGGAATTATTGAGGATGTGCTTGTTCAAGTTGTTAAGTTTTATTTTTTGATGGATTTTATTGTTTTGGATACTCAGCCTATTTTGTATACTGCTATATAAATTCTTGTCATTTTAGGCTGTCCATTTATAGTAAAATCCGTGTAAATTTGAATTTTTATGAAAATGACAAAATGATAATTTATCACTGTAGTATGAGTTAAAACCCCAATTTTTTTTAGAACTCGGATGATTAAATAGATCTCACAATTGAATTCGTCTCGTGAAGTCTAGTTGTCCAGTCAATTTTCATCAAATTCTCAGACAGTCAAATTTTTTTGCGTTTTACAAGGAGATCGAGTGAAGCATGACCTAAAAACGAGGTATTGAATAAAATTTAAAAATTTGAAAAATAATTTAAAGGAAGTTAATATAAAAATATTTTGAACTTGAATCGGGACGAAATTTAATCGTTTTAGGATAAAATTGGACCTGGGAATGGAAAACATGTGGCGTGATGTGAACCAAGCACCTAAAGGGTATAAATAGGGGGTAAAATCAGATTTCTCTCCATACCCATCAGATTTTTCAGAAAATCAAAAGAAGAGAGGGAAGCTCTACCTTCTCTCTACGATCTATTCCTCCACGGTGCTCGAATCAACACAAGCCAAAATTAAAAGTTGTTCTCCTCGTCGAGGGCTACAAAATCATATCAAGAAGGTTTAATTTGGGTGAAATTCTAAAGACGAAATTTTGGAGAAAGCTTGGATTAGAGGTTGTTTTGGGTTCTTGGAGCTTCCTACCATTGGTTTACGCTTCAAGGGGTAGAGTTTTTATCCTAACTAGGTTTATTTACAACTAAGCTTTGAAATATGAAATGAGTAGGGTGTTAGAGATATAATCTCATGTTTAGTACTTGCCTATTATTGTTGAAATGTGAAAAATTGATATAGAAATGGGTAAAATCAATTCTAACTTGAATTGAGTATGTAGAAATTACTTGAGGTGATTTTTTTGTTATGATATGAAATTAGGTATTTTATGTGATTACATGATTTGGTGCCTTGAATGTGTTTGACTGAATGTCTATGTGGATTAAGTGTGTTAATTACATTGACTATGTTATAACATGCTTGAAAATTGATGTTGAAAAATGTTGGCATATATATGTGATATATTGACATTGAAGCTATTGATGGTGGTTATATGTTATTGATGTAATTGACCATGTAGTATGTTAATTGGAGATTGAAATTGTTCATATTGTGCTTATTACATATTGAACATGTTGAGAATCGCAATTGTACATATACATTTGCATGTGCACAAGAAACATCGCATTTGTGGGTATTAACATAAGTGTGGGTGTGTGCATGTTGTTCGATTAAACACCATTCTTGGTAGTTGATAAGCAGGCTCGATATAGTCGGACCAAGGTTCGACAGAGTCGCACGGTTGCATGAAAAACTTATGTCGGGTATAACAAGAAGGGTTAGATACGCCATTGAGTGCAAGATCTGGTTACTGGTTTATACACTTTCGACGGTGAAAGTCCAAAAAAGTGTAACAGTGTGTGGAACCGGCGGTGGGACACCAAAATCACACTACCCAACAAAGCCACGTGATTTATTTTTAAAAAGGTCGTTGGATGTGCAACACAAATGGCAAGGGCTTGTAATGCCCAGTTTTATACTCATGGCATTGCATGGGTGATGGGAGTGGGAGCAAAAAAGGCTCGGGTTGAGTTTCATGTGTGAGTCTCATCTCATAACATGATGGCATAAATGATCCATCATTGAATTGCATATTCTTGAATAAATGATTGTTGCTTGTTGAATTTGCATATGAACATTTCATATACATCTAGGTTGGGGAGTAGCCTCTTTATGAGATATCCTATTGAGCGTGACTCACCCTTTATGGGGACAATATTTCAGGTGCGGGAAATGGGCCAGTGGACGGCTCTCACTTGGGCCTTCATTGATGAAGAAGAGCCGAAATGTGACTTTAAATCATATTTTGGTAAAACTAAGATGTTATCTAGTTTTTAGGACATTAATTGTACGTAAAGGATTGTATCAAACTCGTATGAACTATATTTTATTTAAAATGTCATTTTATATGAGTTGGTTTGGTGTTGTACAAGGTTGGAATGAATTGGAATTGAAAAAGGATGGAAACGAGCGAAAACTGGTAAGACCTATTGGTAGAACGACGAGCTCTTATATCGGTAGAACTTGTCCAATAGGTTAAACCTCCTGGTAGAACTTCAAGTTTTGCAGTAGATCTTTTATAGTGGGCAAAATCTACCGATAGAACTTTTCCAGTAGCATTTTCTACTGGTAGATCTTGCACATCTTCTATCGATAGGTTTTGTTAAAATCTCAAATTTTAAAATGTTTTGTTAGGCCTATGAGTCTTTGGTTCTTTTGTTCAAATGATATAAATAAAAATTTAATGAGGATAAATTGTTGTATAGTGGACCTCGGATGGGTCATGTGATCGAAGTGTACACATGTTGTGCGTTTGGGAGTGCCTGGTACAAGGGAGACTCTGCCCAAACTTTGTGTTTTTGTGATCCAATTAAAGAGGTTGTTGTACCGTGGTGTCGAGTTATGCGGTATTCATGGATATTTTCGCGGGTTGATGGGAGATCAACGGGTTGACAAAGTATCCCATGTTTTAGGGGCGTCACATTTCTTGCTTTACTAAATGCATTAATTAATTGTAGGAATGAAGTTATGAAACTTTCATTTGGAAATATGACCAGTGAATTGAACGTTTTTTATGTGATAAAGCACCCAGGTGAGGAGGGAGAAATTTGTGAGGTAGATGTAGTTGATGAGGTTGTGAAGGAAAAATTCAACACGTCTTCTTATCTGACCCTCTGCAAGACTATTTGATTAATTCTATTCATGATAGTGGGAATCCCAATGTTGAGTTTTGTGCTATTTTGTTAAATTCTTCGCAGGAGTTATTAGGAGATGAAAGGGACTTAAGCAAAAAGAAGTTGATTGGAAGAAAAAATCCCCAACTGAAACTGGGTGAACTTAATCTCAATTGATCTATCCCTAAGCACTTCTTGTATGTAGTAGTTAGAGTTTTCCTTTTGTGTTTTTATTTCTTTTGTTGTTTGCAGATTAGGTTACATTGTGAATTGTGTTTCTTCTTGTCACCTCTTTATATATTTGTTCCTCTTAAGCTTTGATTTACATATCTCTTCACATTGAGGACAATGTTAAATTTAGGTTGGAGGTGGGGATAAGTTCACGTGTGTTATTTTTTTAGAAATTTTATTTTATTTTTAAAAAATGTCTTTGTGACTAGTAGACGTTAAGGAACCGGATAATGAGTCTTTTAGATGAAATTCTTTTTGATTTAGTCTTGGTGAAATATTCAAAAGTCAAGGAAAACCTTTGTTTAGAAAAAGTTCATACGCCAAACGCGAACAAGTGAAATGACTTGGTAGTTGAGTGAAGTGTGGTAGATTAATGCATATGAGAGAATTCAATTAGTATTCTGAAACAATTTCAGGTCATGCATTAGATCAACTCAACTGGATTATGTATGGGCAAAGTAAGGATTACCCTGAGATTCCATCTTATTCCAGTCCAATGCTTACAAGATATGTGCGGCATGAGATTGTCCAGTTAACTGATTCTCTGAGTTTATAGGAATTTGATGAAAATTGATCTTTTGTCAAAATCAAGGATGTTAACTTTTAGGGTTTTGTGTTTCTTTTTAAAATTTGGCGTGTTAAATTATAATTTTAATTCGGTGTGTTGTTAGGAATGTTTAATTACTTATACTTGCATGTTATTTTAATGTTTTTTGAATGCATGAGCAAAATGGCAGTGAAAAAGAGAAAGAACAGATTTTGAGATGACTGAAGAGAGAGCATCACCCTGGACCGTCATCGTTAGCTTAAACTTGACTAGACACTTTTGGATCTACTCTCTCTCTCTCTTAACTATTTACTTTTAGTTGCTACATTACTTTCGTACTTTGGGTATTGATTTTGTTTTAACTTTACATTTCAGTTGGTTTTTGAATTTCAGTTTAGTTATGTGTTTTGAATTGTAAGTAAAACTACTATTTATATATTGCAACTATTCAGTTTGAGTTATATTTTAACTGATACTTTGTAACAACAAAATTTAGAGGTAGTTATTTCAATTCTAGAAAGAGAAGCACTAACTTCTCTCTAGGATTTTCTTGCGATTTTCTTAGATCTACTCCATTTCTTATTGAATCTTCTCGATTCTTTCACTGATTCTTTGTAAAAATCATTGATACTTGCTCCTATAACATGAATTCTGACCTAATTCACATACAAATTCCACCCAAACCAGATTTGAAGAATTTTGCCTCCTTGTTCTAAAAACCTATGAATGATGATTTTTTTTTTGAAAATTCCTGATGCCTTTGAAATGAATTCTGAGATTTACTCCTATGCCTCTAAATCCTCTAGTTGATCACAATCGAATTTTCCTTTTGCTTCATCATCGAACAATTCTTTGCAAGGGAAAAGTTCTGCGAATATCCAAATCTCCTTGGGTCCTCAAGTGATCCCTGAGTTTCCTTTGAATGAGTTGAATGATCAAGCTATGGTGAATAAGTCGAATGGATTGCCTTTATCTGATACGACCTCTGGGAATTCATTGAAGCCTTCGAAGCTAGTTGTGTTCAATAATGGCGAACCCGGTATGTATTGGTCGTCAGCTGAAACTCTGGAGTTGTCTAAGCGTTTCCACTAAACATTGATTGGAAAATGTGCTTACGGGAAGCCATCAATGGGAGTAATTAGAGAATTCATTACGTCGAAGTGGATTCCAAATGGGGAGTTTTATGTGGGAATTCTAGATCCTAGACACATCTTAATTAGGTTTTCTCTGTATGAAGATTACGTTAAAACATGGTTGAAGGACTCTACGTATATTGAGGGATTTCTCTTCAAATTTTTCAAGTGGTTCCCTGAGTTTTACTCTGGGATTGAACCATCGATAGTCCTTTTTTGGGTGTCATTGTCAGGTCTTCCCATACATCTCTTTAATAGAGAGAGTTTGAGTGATATCCTTAGTCCCATAGGCAGAATTTTTGTGATTGACAATGCTACTTTGCAACTTTCTAGGCTTGGTATGGCTAGAGCTTGTGTGGAAATGAACCTATTGGTCAGCAATCCTAAGAGGTTCTGGCTTGACATTGGAGGTATAAGAGGTGGATGACAGAGAATAGTCTATGAGAAAGAATATAAATATTGTCCTTTATGTCTTAAATAGGGGCATGATGAGGTTATTTGTAGGAAGAAGAAGAAAGATGAGGAGAGGAGTCTGCTAAGAAGGCGGCTATTCCTGTTAGTGATTCTGGTCATGTTGATGCTTGGAAAAATGGGAAAGGGAAAGTAGTGGCTAATGATTTGTAGAAAGTTAAGCTAAGAAAGGAATACTGACAGAAGACTGTGGTGCATGGTCCAGTAATGGATAACAGCTTTGTTGTATTGAATGAGGTAAATGAGGAAAATGAGGGGAATGTGCCTGTAATGGCTGAGAGAGATGAAGCTACAGTAAATGAGGTGATGGAGGTGGATGAGAATATGGTTTTGAATAATGAAATGGGAGGAGATATACAAATGGATTTGAGAACTGGGGGACCTCAAACTGTTCAGGATGTAAGGCCCAGAGTTTAGGTGATTGATGAACCTGTTATAGTTGGAATAAGCCATGAGAAAAGGAAGAATCAAGGTGGTGTAGTGAGGATATATGATGCTGGGAATCAGGAAAATGATGTTGCTTCTACAACTGGTGCAAGCTTGGAGATATGCTCTCTTTCTTCTCCGATTGTACTAGCTCATCAGGCTAATGTGAATAGATTGGGGATTGAGAATAGAGTAGATGGGGTGAAAGTTTATAATGTTGATAATGCTGTTGGAAAGAGTAACAATGAGTTGGGAGTGACTGGTGATATGATGTACATTAATGAGGCAATGGAGTAGAGGGAGGTAAGGAGAATCTGAGGGAGTGTAGGGATAATTCCTTTCTACTTAACCATCAGTATGGTGTAAGGCAAGGGTCCAATGGTGCAGTGGATGATCAAAATGGTCTGATAAGGGAGAGAGAGCCCCCAAACAAGGGATACCATTCTGATCAGGCCAGTTCTAGAACTCAGAGAGGTATAAATGTTGAACTTGATTGCTCTGATAGTTCTTTTAATGAAGAGGATGAGGGTATTGGATTAAGTTCCAGTGTGGTCCCTGATTCCATATCTTTATGATTAATTTGATTTCATGGAATATGAGGGCGGCTGAGAAAGCTTCCAAGAGAAGGAGATTGAAGAAACTTATTAAATTGCATGATGTGTGTTTTGTTGCAATACAGGAACCTAAATTGCTGGTGTCTAAGCTGAATGCCTTTGCTAAAAGTGTTGGATTGAATAATTTTTGTTTTAATGCTTTAGTAGAAAGGAATATATGGATTTTATGGGATGATAGGGTGAAGATAAATATACTCTCTGTCCATGAACAAGTTTTGTCTATGGAGTTAACTTTTATGAATGATGAATGTTTCTGGGTTTCTGTGGTATATGCCAGCTGCAAGCAGTCAATAAGAAGAGCATTGTGGGAACATTTGTTGGAATTGATTGTTCCTGATAATACACCTTGGGTGGTGGTGGGGGACTTTAATTCAATTTTATCATATGAGGAAAGAAAAGGAGGTGCTTATCCTTCTTTGTGTGCTATGGAGGAGTTTGGAGATTTTGTGGATTAAAGGGGACTGAGGGATGCTGGTTTTAGTGGGAACAAGTACACATGGTGTGATAATAGGGAGGGGCATGTGAGAAAGATGCAGAGATTAGATAGGGCCTTTGTTAATGTGGCTTGGAATATGAGGTTTGATGGTCTGGATGTTGTGCATTGGGCTAAAGGAAGCTCTGACCATAGCCCTTTGTTTTTGAAAATCACTGATGCTCCAATACAGAAAAGAGTATCCTACTTCAGATTTCTGGATATGTGGTGTGATCATGAAGGTTTCTTTTCTTTGATTGCTGAAAAGTGGGTGGAGAGCACTCTGGAAATCCTATGTCCAATCTATTTATTAAGTTGAAATACTTAAAGGCTCATATTAAGAGGTGGAACAAGGAGATTTTTGGTAATTTGTTTGAGAATATAAAGGCTCAGGAAAAGAAACTTCAATTAGCAGCGATGGAATTGGATCAGGCCTTTACTATTTACAAATCAGAAGAGCTAATCAGATGTAAAGATGAACTGGACAATTTGCTTATGAGGGAGGAGATTTATTGGAAGCAAAATTCAAATGTCAGATGGGCCATGGAGAGGGAAAGGAACACCAAGTTTTACCATGCAATAGCTAAGAGTAAGAGGACTAGAAATAAAATTTCTAGAATCCAAAATAAGGAGGATGTTTGGGTGCAAGGTGATGAAAAGATTGCTGAAGTAGTTGAGGAATTCTATGTTGATCTATATAAATCTGGAGATCATGTGATTCAGGAACATATATTCTCTGTGATTCCTAAGTTAGTGAGTTAAGAAGACAATGAAAGGCTCTTATCTGTGGCTTCTTTGGAAGAAGTGAGGGCTGTGGTATTTGATATAGCTATGGAAAGTGCTCCTGGTCCTGATGTTCTATCTGCTAAGTTCTACCAGTTTGCTTGGGAGATTATCAAGATGGATGTATTGAATGCTGTGAATTTTTTGTTAAAAAGAGGTGAAATGCCTAAGTAAGTTAACTCTATATTGCTTGTTTTGATTCCCAAGAGAGAGGCTCCTGTTTCTTTTTCTGATTTTAGACCTATTAACCTATGCAATGTATTATACAAAATTTTTACTAAGCTGATCACTACCAGACTTTCCTCTCTACTTCCTGATCTGATCTATGAGGAGCAACATGGGTTTGTACCTGGGAGAGGCATACGAGATTGTGTGGCAATGGGGCAATTACTAGTGGGAGAGTTGGACAGGAAGGTTGATGGTGGGAATATGGTGATGAAATTGGATATGATGAAAGCCTATGACAGGCTTGAGTGGGACTTCTTATTGAAAGTATTGGGATATTTTGGCTTCTCAAGTTTGTTTACTCAAATTATCTTGAATTGTTTGAAGACTCAACACTTTTCTATTTGCCTCAATGGTCAAAGATTTGGTTATTTTTCTAACTCTAGGGGGCTCAAGAAAGGAGATCCCATGTCACCTTCTTTGTTCATTCTTGCAGAGGATGCATTAAGTAGAGGGTTGAGGAGTATGTATCAGCAGAATTTGGTTTCTCACTATCATTTTGGTAGAGGAACAACAGTAGTAAGCCATTTATTGTTTGCTGATGACACTTTGGTATTTTTGAGAGGGACTAAGAGATCTGTATTGAATGTGTTAAAGTTCATTGGGGAGTATGAGTCGTGTTCTGGACAGAAGGTGAATAGGATGAAAAGTGGTATGTACTGTTCTAAGAGGATCTCCATGGCAAGAAAGAATATGTTGTTTTCTTCAGTGGGGATTCCTATTATGATGTGCCCATTTACTTACTTGGGATGTCCTATCATTAGGGGCAGAACTAGAATATGCTATTTTGAAGAGGTGGTGAGAAGCTTCTGAAACAGAATTGAAGGACGGTATGCGAAACTCTTGTTGGGAATGGGAAGAGTGGTTTTGGTTCAGTATGTGTTGAGTTCTATTCCAATCCATATGCTTGCTTGTATGAATATTCCTAAAGGAGTTTTAAAGAAATTGAACTCCCTTATTGCAGGGTTTATATGGTCTGGTAAACTGGATGTGAAAAGGAGGCATTGCATATCTTTGGAAAATATTTCCAAACCCAAAATGGAAGGGGGTCTTGGGATCAGAAGTTTTGATGAAATACAAGCTGCGTTCAGAGTAAAACAGGTTTGGAATATTCTGAATGCACAATCTTTATGGGCTAAAGTGTTTAGGAAGAAGTTTTTTAAAGGAATGCACATGTTGAGATGTGGGTCAGCTGGGAAGGGTAACAGTTTTAAAATTTTGAGACCTTGGTTTGAGTTTGTAGTAAAAAACTTTTTAATGATTATTGGCAATGGTCAGAATACTGATTTCTGGTGTGATGCTTGGATGGAGACTGGTCCTTTACTGTGGAGAGTTGAGGGAAGGCCTGTGGTATTTCCTAAGATTAATGATGTATGGAGTGTTGATGGTTGGCATTTAGAAGAGGTCTCTCAATGGTTGACTCCTCAATTACAAGAGAAAATTAGAAGCATAGTTTTGTTGAGGTCTGTGTTGCTTGATAAGAGAATATGGAGGCATGCTAACTCAGGTGCCTTTTCTGTGAAGTCTGCATGGCAATTGATAAAGAGGAAGGGAGATCATAGTGAGGTAGTACAGGGCATTTGGTTGCATAAAACTTTTCCCAGTGCCCAATTGTGTGCCTGAAAAACCCTTAGAAATGCATTGACTTCAGATGAAAGGGTGAGAAGTGTGAGAGTTGAGCTGGTAAGTAAGTGCAATATGTGTAATATGGATGAGGAAAACGTCCAACATTTATTTATCAATTCTTCTTTAGCTCATGATGTGTGGAGGAGAATAGCTGTTAGTATGGGTTTTGAAATCATCTTAGGGGAATCTCCTATGTGCAGGATGTTGAGATTGGTCAGGAAATTCAGGAAACAGTCTCTAAGTCACCAATTGATTAGAGGGGTTTCTATGTTGATTTTCTGGGCACTATGGAAGGAGAGATGCAGAAGGAGATTTGAGGGAGTTTGTTCGAATTCTTATGCTGTTTTCATGCAAATAGTGAGTGCTTTGAGATGGCAATCCTATGGAATCAAACCTAGAAGAGTTGATGACTATAGGGGGAAAGAGTGTTTGAAGGATTTGAGAATTGATTCTACTTTCTCTGTAATTACCAAAGTGAAATGGATCAAGTGGCAACCTCCGCCTTGAAACTGCTTGAAATTAAATGTCGATGGTGCTTCTAAGGGGAGCAGTGGTCTTGCTGGTGGGGGGAAGGTTATAAGAAATGGCTTGGGACATATGGTAGTAGCAGCTGCTGCTTTTTATGGAATATGTTCAAACATGAAGGCAGAATGTATGGCTTTGCTTGACGGATTGAATCTGATTTTAAGACATGGATTAGAGGGATGTCAGATACATATTGAATCTGATTCTCAGGTACTGGTTCAGATGGTTTTGAAGGAAGCAAATGTTCCTTGGAGAATGGGGAAGACTTTGGATCAGATATGGAATGTGCTTGGGAAATTGAACTTTCAAATGAGACATGTATACAGGGAGGCCAATGCAGTAGCGGATTTTTTGGTTTCCTTTGCTGTGCAATCTGGGAGAGGTTCAGAATTTCTTGAGAATGATGTGTTTCCAGTTGCTGGTAGAGTGTTATTGTATATGGATCAAAGGTGTATGCCCACTGCTAGACAAAGGAAGGTGGTTGTTTGTGGTCAGAAGCAAGGGATTGGATGAGATATATGCTGAGTTATGCTATTTCTGCTGCTTTGCTTTGTTTTCTGTAGCTTTATCCAATTTTGGCAGATTGATATGGTGGACTGAGTTGAGAGTAATGAAGTAGGAGATGAATATGGGTACATAATTCTTTTAAGGATCTATCTCTATTGGGAACCTGATTCTGGTGGTCTTTCAAGCCTCAGCTGCTGCATCAGAATAAACAAGTGCATGGGGAGTCTTGGGATTAGCTTCCCTGGGCCTTCTTCTTTCCATTTCTTGGGGGATTTTGGATTGAGCTGATCAGATTTCCTTATCCCTTCTTTTTCTCTGTTGCGTTTCATGACTGGAGAGTAAGGGATGGTGGGGTACTTGTGGATTCTGAACTGGAAGAACTGCTTGAAGGGACTGGGCTGAATCCTGAGGGGATGTCTTTGCCTATTCATTTGCTCACTGCCATTTATACCTGCTGAGTAGGAGGGATGTAAGAGGAATGATTTGTCTCTTCATTTATAACTGCTGCATAGGGGATGTATCTGTCCAGCTGTATGGGAACTCAATGCTCATGGACTGAAGGCAGCTGAACTGGATAATGGAGTTGGGTTAAAGGAAGGTTTTCATATAGATAGGATAGTTTTACAAAATGTAATTAGGATTGGTTTTAAAGCCAATTCCTCTTACTTTAGAACTTTTTGTTCTTTTGCTTCTTGTAAATTCATCAATTTTGGAATAAAATTTTTTCTTCTTTTAAAAAAAAAGGGTTATGTTTTAACTGCAAAAGCTTGGTGTTAGGATGAAATATTATATGCAAGTCATTGTGAAATTATTTCCGTATTCTATCTATTGGTAGATATAATTTTTGTCATCCTATTGGAAAATTTCATGTTTTACTTGTGCATCATCCCTAATTTTTATTTAAAACTTACTATTTTCAGTGCAATATGAATTGTTATTTTCGATTTTTTTTTGAATAACATGATTCTTTAAAAAGCTTACATACATAGTGGAGATGTGATAAACCATGCAGTTTTTGAGCCTATCTTCTTTGGAGAGATTTTTAACACCTCCTTAAGAAAGGAATACACCCCAATGCAGGTTCTTGAACCCATCAGCGAGAGGATTTACATTTTCAATAAGATTTTAGGTGCTTTGGCCATGCAAAGACTTACCCATTTCTAGGGCTCGGAGCCCACCAAGTGCCTAGACATATAGGGCCTTTGGTGCTTTGGCCATGCAAAGACTTACTTGTTTCCAGGGCCTGGAGCCCACCAAGTGCCTAGATATATAGGGCTTTTTGTGCTTTGGTCATGCAAATACTTACTTGTTTCTAGGGCCCAAAGCCCCCCAAGTGCCTAAACATATACTATTTTTGGGTGATTTAAACCTCCCGAGGAAGAAAAGTAGTGTCAAAAACTTTATTCGCTGAGCACCTTCTGATTCTTGGGTGTTATCGTTGCCTTTGTTAGAGCGAAAGAGGACCCATTTGTGATGTATTTAGCCTCAACATTAACTGAAACAATTCTGGGCAAGTTCAAATTTTGAATGCCAAAGATCTGGGTATAAAGTCTTTTACCCCTACTCATGTATATTGCACTCTATGAGATTATGAGAACTCCGTTTTAGCTGATGCCAAAGCCGAAGGAGTGCTAGGTACGAATGGGCATTCAAGAGAGGAGACCCAACAAGACATCTTGTCACGAGGCAGTGACGACCAACGCATGATGATAGACAGACCACCCAAAATATTATAGGTCTGGTAGGTGATGTCGAGAACTATAGTTGAGGCCGACTACCCGAGAGGCCCTTGTTCCGAGAACATGTGGCTTTGGGTCATGGCCCCCACTCTGAGCAATCCCCCAATGTGATGAAAAAATAAAGAGGCTTTCATAACTGTGATGTCTTGATGATGTCGAGCACTTTATGGGCCAGTGAAGACCATCTTTTGAGTTGATGATTATGTCAGCCAACGGGTTTTTTAAGTTATTGTTCATGGAAATAGAGATAGACCCATCACCAATGATGCATAAAGGTGAGACTAACCACCTCCCTAGAAGGGGCAGACCACCTAAGAAGCCAAGATTCAACTAGTGATGCCGATCGAAGACCTTTGTTGGATTTCCTTGAGGCAATCAACCATGGCTAATGGGTGCTTAAAGAAAGCAGAAAGTCCTTATCTCGGGCTCAAAACAATAGTTCTCATTTATTGTATATCCAAGAAGTAAGACCGATCATCATCAGTGGTTGTTAGGCCGAGCAACCTTTGAATGAGTCCAAAATCTTCCAATCGCTAAGCTGGTGGCAATAGTCTTGTGGCATGGACTAACGTGGCCAGTTCGTTGCAGTGGACATGTCGATGACTTGATCTGAAATGTGTACACCCAAGTGCAAGCGGTCAAGTTGTAGTAATAATCTGGTTTGATTCCGGAGTCGAATCTACATGGAACTTGTTTATATTGGTGTTTCAAAGTAATCAATAAAGGAGACCAATTGATTGTAACCTTGAGATTTTAAAGTTATGAGATGTGGGTGATTTCCTGAACAGAATATCAAATTCTCTCCAAGAAAGTTTACAAGCTAAATTCGAATGGAAATAAAGTTACTCTTTAGTTCAAGGATCTGGACATGTATTCAATTATCCGGTTCATTATAATTATGCTTGATAACTCAATTAACTCCCGTGTCAATGACAAGTTAATCGGAAAATAAAGATGGGCTGTGAGAAATAAGACCATGGTTTTGATGTCTTACTAGAAGTTTACAAGAATTGCATGTACCGAGACTTATCCCATCTACAAACAATCAAGTATTTCTACAAGAAGTCCAACCATAGCTTTAATGTTCCATCCTTTTAAATGAAGCTCAATGATGGGGATGATTAAAGGGTAGTCATAAAGATCTAGCCGTGGTACTTGCCTTGAAACGAAGAATCTTTTAATGCAAGAGTCATCTGTGTCATAGAGAGATTCTCGATTATACAAAGAACCTTAGCTTTGCTAAATGCAATCAATCATCCGATAAGCAAGGGGATATAAACGTTAAACATTTGAACAAAGCATAATATAACTTACGGATAATCAATACATGTCCTTCACCTCTTACTAAAGAGTGAGTGAGAAATTACTCACTCTTCATAGCTTTGGTAAAGCTAGAAAAGTGAGTGATGCTCATCCCTCTAAGTAGAGAACTTCGCAAAGTAAAAGTTCAATTAACAAGGAGCTAATCTTCAACGAAGAATGAGTGAATCACGTTCTACTCTTCACGGCTTTAGTAAAGCTCTAAAAAAGTGGAAGAGTTTCACTCCTCTAAGCAAGAAGGGAGCTCAAATAATGAAAGTGCAAAACATAAGTAAAAGCATGTATGTAAGAGCATAAATGTAAAGACTAGAAGTAAATAGAGACATAAATGTAAAGACTAAAGTTAAATCAAGAACATAAATGTAAAGACTTGAGGTAATTAAAGAAACTACAACTCTTACGCAAATGTAAATGTAAACATTAATGTAAAGAAATTGAGTGGGAATCTAAACTTCCCAACTCTTCTAGCAAAGAGAAAAACTAAGACAAGAATTAGAAGAGCTATATGTGGTGAATGTCAAGTGATGAATCCCTCAAGTGATTCTCATGATGAGTGATCCTCTTTCTCTCCACAAACCAAGTATATTTATAGGCAAGGAGAAGACAGGCAGAGGGGTAAAATAATAGAGCTGGGCACCAAAGTCAAAGTGAAAAGCCAACCACTCTGTAGGCAGTCTGTCAAGGCCGTTCGAACGGTTAGGGCGTTCGAACGGTTTCTCTGTCTTTGCTCTACATCGTTCAAACGTTAGATGCTGTCAGTGTCTGTCAGATGGCCCTCTGGTCTTCTGTGAAAATCTCCCTCTACACTCCATGCTGCAAAACCCATGTGCTCTAGTCAGTATTTGGTCTAATTTGGTTCAAGTGGACGGTCGAACTGTGGATAAGGCGTTCGAAGGGTTTATCTGTTCCTCAGGGCATTGGTTCTTGGCTACAACATAGTCTACAACAGTTAGCCTGGTTTCTCATGACCATTCGAACGGCATGTTGCGTTCGAACATTGCTTCCTTGTTCCAAGCTTTTACAATTTGTTCTCTAATGTGCTATTGTTGCATTCAAATGTACTTTTTGTTGCCCTTGAACCCTTGTTTACTTTAAGACCTGAAACATCATCACTTAAACTCCATCAAAGTATAATTAGTCCAAAAAAGGTATAATAATATGTTTTATTTGAGTACTAATCAGTCGACATCATAGAAACTTTGTCGAGGAGAATCATTGTTTGAAGGACTGAACACTGAACCAAAGCTTCTGCTGGTTCTATAGCCAAATGAGCAATCTTCGGCGATTGTCTGCACATCCTGAGTTGTTGGCGACACGTTGACCCCTCCTCATAGCCCGTGGCGTCAAGAGGGAGTTCAAAAGGCTACTTCATCTAAAGCTTTGGTGGCTATATAGTGTAGTTGTCATGTTCGTTTACTCTCGGCATTTTGCTTTTGTGGTTTTTCATTAACACACATGGTGGAATGACAGTTATTGGTTCCAAACAAGCTCCAGACGCCTCCTCAATGGCATCAAATGGTTTTCTAGTTGAAGCCAAACGTTTTCATTCCTTTATAGTGATCCCCATCGTTTAGTGGGTATCCAAAAGGAGCAACCAAGTGCTTGTCCTTGGTTCAATTGATCGGCCTGACTAGTTATCATATGTGAGTCATAAAAATGTAGTCCCGACCAACATTGCAAGAGATCGGTAAGTTCCTACACCAAACCGAAAGCAAACAAACATAATCAAATAATGTAGACTTGGAAGTCAGGATCCATAATAGAAAAAACTTGTGTGTTCTTTCATTTATGCTTGCTCAGCATCAATTTTCTTAGTACAATCGTGGTTACAATCAAGTCATCCTTGATTAAAAATGGCAACCATATTTTTTATAAGCATTTTTTTTGTGCCAGTAAATAGTTACTGCTCAAATTATATTGAATCACCATTCGGCTATAAAGAGTATAGTACTTATCTTTGCATTATGCGGACACTTGAGTGTGAGATACATAGAAAGAGCCCAATCTCCATGTGCCTCGATAGATTCGCACATGCTGACATCGTAGGACCGAATAGTAATGAAGGGCAGACCTCTTTGGCTGTACTAAACAGATTTGTAGTGACATACTAATCCACTACTGGCTTTGCATTTACCAAAATCTCGCATAAACACGATATATCTTGCCATGGATAACATACGAAATAACCATGAGTATATGCCGAGCTCCACCAACATAACAAAAACGTCAAGCTCCACAAGCATAACGAAGATGTCAAGCTTCATGGGTCAAGCAAATGCAAAGAGATCAAGCCAAGTAGGTGGTTATAAGTAAAACACCTTTTTGTGGCCAAGGAACTTCACAAATCTCGAAACTTTTGATATGTCAATAATGGAGAGGTGTATCATTATTATCGTCAGCTTGTAGACTCCACTAATTAAAACTCCAACTTAATATTAAATACGTAATCCAAAACAATAGAAGGCTCCATTGGTAGCTGGGAGCCGCCCAAGAGCTTTCTAATAATGAGCAACGCTTTGTGTTTCCATGGGTCAAGAAGTCAGCAAGGAGCTATGTGGATGTGATGTAAGAAGGGACCAAAAAAATGAAGAGGGAACTAATTTAACTTGGTTTGTCTTTCACTCCAGAAGAGTGAAAATTTTCGGCCTTGAAATGGAGGGAATCATCACATGGAAGAATGTCATTTTGCACTAAAGGACGAGTTAAAACAACTCGCTAAGTCAGTCCATTTATAGCTAGTGCGTTTATGCGAAAAATTGAACAACCGGTATGTAGCAATGCTCATGAAACAAAGAACAGTTCCCACAAATAGAATAAGAGTCTAAATGCTCCTTGGGCTCCATAAACATTTAAAATGAGTGATACACCAAACAACTCCTATTTTCTTAGTGTCGATACATCTCAATCGAGGAGTATAAGATGAGTGGCCATCTCCATTGGTTTAATGACGCTAACCATGGTTTACTTTAGTGGGGTTGCTATTTGATAATTGGTTGATTAAGCTATTTGAGTAGCTCCTATTTGGACACCGAGCAAAATCTAACGACCTAGAGTGACCCAATATGAAGAGGTTGGGGTAACCAAATATAGATGGAGGGGCCAAGCAAGCCATAGGACTTTCTTTATTTTGGTGCCTACATAGGAGATGGGTTATTATGGTGACAGGATGTCATCTTTCACTAAAGGATGAATCAACATAAAATAATAGTTTTTGACGGGACATTAGGTGGCTCAGTAAACCCCCAAGCTGACACATGGATAAATGTAGCCATTATGGAAATCAAAATGCGCCAGGAGAAGACGCCGAGGAGTAATGGCCCAGAGGAGCCGAGGAGTAATGGCCCAGAGGAGCCGAACTTAACTAATTGAACCCAACATTAAAGAGGATGTAACTTCTCATTAATGAGGACTTGAGTGACTATGATAGGACTATTAATGAGTTTCTGCATCCTCCAGACCCAAACTGATAATCAAAATTGCAAAGCATTAATGGTCATTGCACCGACCAGATGTCCTCGGGAAACCTTGAGATACGGTTCCCCGAGTATTGAACACTAGGAAGTCGGTGTCAAACACCAATCAGATGGACTTAAATGACCGGGATATGATCATAAGTGCTCAGCGTGCCCCAAGCAGTCATCCTATTGCCCGAGTGAACCAGTCATGAGTATCTGAGTGGAGAACATTCATTACACATGGATAAGAGTGCAAGTCATTAAATGTTGAGATGGGATTTCAAACCCTTGCACTCATTGCTAGTCTAGGTAGAAAGACTTCTTAGAAAGATGAAAAAAGGTACACAAACTAAACTGAGAACATAAGTACTCTACTAAAGCCTCCATGCCTACTGACTTATGCTTCAGAGGGGATAAACTGAGTGTTCACCCGGTCCCATTCCTGACCCTTTTGGTTGTTTCAAGTTCATCATTCAGAGGATTGCTATCTCTATTCATTATTGGAATCTTTTTGTACAATTTGGCGTAGTTTGTGGGGAACATACGAGTTTTTCCTTTAACGATTACATCATGGTGAACACACGATCCTAAGGTGATTGGGGAAGCTTACGCGTGAGAAACATAGAACCTACTGGACTCCCAACAGTCACTGAGTCAGACTCCTTGAGCCAATCAAATGGAAGTGAGCATGCCTCATAGCAAACGTTCCCTATGGATCAAGGTCTTGGGGGTCAAGGCCTTTTGGATCGTGAAATCATTGAGTTAGTGGGAAAATGGATGGGAAACTGTCTTAAGCAACTTGATAAGGATAGTGCCAAGGTACAGGATTGGCTCGATGATTTCAAGCAATCAGGTAGTGCTAGTTGGTGAAGCAATAAGCGTGAAGACTGAAGTTTCAACTGAGGTGATTCTAGGGGCGCAAGGCTAGGTGCCCCCGGGAGGAGCTTACATTGGCGCACGGGCGAGAAGTGAAACCCTTGGAACTGGGGAATGCTTGCTCTCGAGGAAATATCGGAAGGGGATCACCACAGGACAAGCTTGTCTCAGTGGGATCTCCGTCATAAATTGTCAGAGGGTGTCGCGATGAATGAGTCCCACACGGAGTCCATTGCGAGGGGGCCTAGAAAAGTGAGGCCCCGAGAGGACCTCCTAGCACGCTTAGATGCCAAGCGTCGAAGATCCTACCTCGAGGGGGATAAAGATGAGGATGAGCAAATCATCTCACCATTTGTTCGGACGATCTGGGAGACTGAGATGCCAAGAAGTTCACCATCCCTGATTCAAGGTTTATGATGGGAGAACAGATTCTAAGAGTCATCTGCGATAATACAAGCAATTGATGTCCCATTAAGAGGTCGCGCCCTAACACCAAGATCATCCATTTTTTCAATACCGACCTAGGCGGGTTAGTTCTCCCGCATGAAGAAACTTTGGTAATCACCATTCGAGTCGAAATGTTTGATGTCAAGAGGATCTTGGTGGACTTGGGTTGCTCATCCAAGGTGATGTATGACAATCTTTTTTGCAAAATGTTGTTCACCTAGAAAGACTTAAAACCAGTGAGGAACCCCCTCATAGGTTTCAATGGTTCTTGTGCCCTTCCAATGGGGAGGATCACTCTCATGGTTAATGTCAGGGTCGTTAACGTCCCAATGGAATTCATGGTAGTAGACTCTGATTCGTTGTATAATGCCATCATGGTCAGGACATGGTTACATGAAATGAAGATGGTCCATTCATCCTATCATCAGAAGATTAAGTTTTCCTTTTTGAGGGGCGTCATAGAGATTTGTGGTGATCAGGCATCATCAAAACGTTGTTTTTACACTGTAGTAAAGATTGGGGTAAGTAGCCTAGCTTAAGAGAGTGATCCCGAGACAATTGAGGCTAAATAACAATCATAGTTCGGTCGGGTTGGTGTAGATAACCCCATTAAGGAACCAGTCGATAGTTCTACGGAGGCCCTGGTCAAAGTTCTTTTGAATCCTGATGATGAGGATAGATTCTTTTTAATAGGAGCATCATTAAGCAGCATCGAGAAGTTTGACATGATAAGCTTTTTCTAACAAAACGTCAATGTCTTTGGGTGGACCCAAGCTGAGATGACGGGAATAAGTGCTTAGGTAATGACTCATCTGCTTCATGTGGACCTGTCCTTCAAACCCGTAAGACAGAAAGCTCGAAGAACAACGCCCCATCATGCAAAGGTAGTAGATGAAGAGGTGGATAAGTTATAAGGGACGGACTCCATAAAAGAAGTGCATTTCTCCCAAAGGTTATCCAACACAGTGTGCGCGAAGAAAAAAGGCAAAAAATGGTAAGTTTGCATGGATTTCATAGACATGAATAAAGCATGCCCCCAAGGACGAGTATCCATTGCCAAAGGTCGATCAGCTCGTAGATGTGATCGCGGGTCATGAACGTATCTCCTTTCATGGATGCTTGGGCAGGTTATCATTAAATTCCCTTGCATGAATCAGATTAGGAGAAGACAACGTTCATTACGCCCCGAGGGATCTATTGCTACATGGTCATGTCGTTCAGGCTGAAGAATGCTGGTGCCACTTATCAATGCTTGATCAACAAGATTTCTAAGCAACAGCTCGTCGTAACCATGGAGGTTTATATTGATGATATGTTAGTGATGAACAAAAAGGGATCTAATCATCTCAGGGACCTCAGAACAGCATTCGCCGTGCTTTGGAAATATGAACTAAAGCTTAATGCCTCAAAGTGTGCTTTCGAGGTAAGCTTGGGCAAATTTTTGGGGTACTTGATTACACATAAGGGCATAGAACCCAACCCCAAGCCGGTGCAGACCATGTAGAGCATCCTAGTGCCGATGTAAACCCCCATATGTATATATTCATACAGTGATATAATTGTTTATAAATTGGTTTTCACATGATAGTATAGATGATGAAATAGACATAAATCCTCTAGAGTTGAAAAGTAGAAATGAATACAAATGAGACAAATCATTGGTGTGATGTAATATTTGGTAGGTATTAAGGTTGATAATAGTAAATATTTAACTAAAATGTAGTTTTGACTTGTAAAGAATTGAAAATATTTTCCATAGAACTTGTAGGTATCAAGAGTTACGTGAAAAACCTTGTTAAACATGTATGTGATGATTTTGGAAGGGTTAGAAATGAATTGGAAAAGGAAAAATGGGTGAAATAGGCAAATCTGGGTGGTGACTACCGATAGTCAATCTACTCGAACTACCGGTAGTTAACAGGTAGTCAAGTGTCCAGTGTACCCGAACTACCGGTAGTTAAGTGTACCGAACTACCGGTAGTTAAGTGTACCGAACTACCGGTAGTTAATCGATAGTTAATCTCCCAGTGTACCCAAACTACCGGTAGTCAATCGGTAGTTAATCGCCCAGTGTACCCGACCTACCGGTAGTCGCTGTAAAAATCTGAAATTTTTAAGTCGCAAACAACACGTTCCCTTTTCACTATAAATACCTAATGATGCCTCCTTAGCCTTCATTTTAGCCATTCTAACCCTAAGAAACATTAGAGAAGAAGAGAGAAATAGAGAAAGAGAGAAACACAAGATCAAAGGGAAAAACAAGAGATTTAAGGGTTGATTCAAGATCAAAGTCTTAGTCTTTCAGGATATCAAGGTAGGGGATTTCTTCTCTTTCTCTTACACTAAAGTTAGGGCTTATGCATATATATATATGTGTTTTGCTCTAAATGTTATATATATGATATGAAATCATCATTTCTTAGTCTTTTGGGCAAAGATTACATATTTTTAACAAAGTTAAGGTTGAATACCCATGAAATCTCTTTTTATATTCAAAACCCTAGTTTTTGAAGAGTGGTGGATTTTCTCCTTAAATTCTTCCTTTATTATTGGTGTTGGAACCATAGAACTTTGTGTGGAGTAATAAAATGACGTGGTTGTGATCTCTTGTATTTTTCATAATTGGTTATTGGAATTGTCACATGATGAATTTGGAGAATTTAAAAATATGCTTGCAATTGAGAATATGTTGGTTTCCTTATTGTATGGTTGTTGTGACAGACTTGAATTACCATCGAGAGATGTCGTAGAGTGTTAGAGGTTAGTCTATCCTAGTGGCGGTGAGACGGTTTCCTAACACTTGTAGTGGATTGTCATTTAGTAATGCAACCACTATCGTTTACTGGAGTTCGAACTAGGGTTGGTATACATTTCCTTAGGAGGGATTCGTTCCTGCCATTAGGATGGTAGACGCTCTTTCCCAAAGTGATTGTGATTTGTGATTGTAGTGGATGGACTAGGTATAACCGTTGAGTAGATTCCTGAGAAACAATCAACGTACATGGCATGAGATGAACCAATTTATATATATAAATATATGAGAACATGGATTGGATTCCGTCGGAGCAGGTGCATTGGTATGGGACAATACAATGACAGACGCCCTTTCTAACCATTTGGAAATGGTTTCTTGTTGAAAAATGTTTTTTATTGTTTTCATTTAATTATCATTGTTGTGTAAACTTGAGATTTGTTTAAATGTCCCGGTTTTATTTCAAAAGTTTTATATATTATTTATGAATGATACCGACCTGTTTTACATTTTTCTAAACCTTGTTTGAGTTTGAGAAGATTTTGCTACAGAGCTTCGTGCTCATCCCCTACAGTTAAACATTTTTTAGATCTGGTGCTGTAGGAGAATTTTGGAGTTGACGAGCAAGGGTACTAGAAGGCCACACCTGAGGGGAATCTAGATCCCGATGTAGACATGTAGAGATATAGCTTCTTTTGTACTAGACTTGAGAATTTATTTCGAGACTATGTGAAGTCTAGCTTTCTTTTGTTATTTCCGCTGCATTACATTAGTTGATTTTTGGAATGCAAAGGCTTATATGTGCCTATTCTTTTGGGACAACGTTATAGACATTATGTATATATGATGAATGAAATTTATTTATTAGTGGATTATATTAGTGCTCTTATTATGTAAACAGTTTTAGAATGTAATGCTGTCTAGGGTGATTTTTGCGGCGTTACAGCCGAAGACTACTAAAGACATTTAGAAATTGACCGGAATGCTACCTGCTTTCAGCCGATTCATCTCCAAGTGCTCGGATAGGTGCAAACCATTCTTTGCCATGCTCAAGGGGGCGAAAAAAAATGCTTGGGGTGAAGAATATGATCGGGCACTTAAGGGGATTAAAGAATACCTAAGTTCCCCTCCTACCATGTCTGTCCCAACAGAGGGAGAAGTGCTAAACCTTTACCTGTATATATTAGAATGAGTCGTTAGTGGGGCCTTGGTGATGGAACATGAGGGGGTTCAAAGGCCTATTTACTTTGTGAGCAAGACCTTGCTTGATGCAGAGACCAGATACTTGCCGATGGAAAAGCTCATACTAGCATTGATAGTCTCAACAAGGAAACTCAGGCACTATTTTCAAGCACATATCATAGAAGTCTTGACCGATCGTCCCCTCAAGCCCATCCTTTGTAAAGTCGACATATCTGGAAGGGTGGCTGAATGTGTTATACAGCTCGAGGAGTTTGAAATAAGATACAAACCTCGTACTTACATTAAAGGGAAGATTCTCGCCAACTTTATTGTCGATTTCTTCGCATCCAAGCCTCCACAAGAAGTGATAACTTTTGACGATGGCATTTAGAACCTACATATAGATGGATCCTTGAACGCGAGGGGGTAGGAGTAGGTGTAGTACTGGCTAGTTTTGGAGGATTTACAGTAGAACGAACTATCAGATTGTGATTCAAAGCATCTAATAATGAGACCCAATATGAGGCGCTGTTGTCAGGACTCGCCATCGCATATTCAGTTAGGGTGAGACACCTTCTATTTTCTACGACTCCCAGTCGGTAGTGAATCAAATCAATGGCGACTTTGAGGTTCCAGATAACATGATGAAGGTATAACATCAGAAGTCAAAGTCCAAAATCGAAAAGTTAGAGAAGGTGGAAATGTCCCAAATTTCAAGGGATCATAATACCCATGTCGATGTGTTGGCCTGTCTTGCCTCGGCCTTGGCTTCAAAGGTGACTCAGTGTATTATCATTGAAAACTTGGAGAGTCCAAGTATAAAAGATGCCAAGACCGAGCAAGTACTACTGATGCAAGTATAAAGAGCACCTTCGAGTTGGATGAACCTCATAATCAAATATTTGATGAGAGGAGTACTTCTCAAGATTATCAGAGCTGCGAAGATCATACTCAATGCTCCTAGATTTTGGATATTTGTCAATCACAAGTTATATAGGAGATCCTTCTTGGGGCCAGATTTATTACGCGCCCCTGAGGATAAAATAGAACCTTTGCTCTATGAGGTTCATGAGGATGTATGTGAGAGTCATATAGGAGGAAGATCCTTCACACACCGAACGATGTCTCAGGGGTATTGGTGGTCGTACATGCATAAGGATGCCAAGAGCCACGTTCAAAAATGTATTAAGTGTCAGAAATTTGCTCCCATCATTCGAAAACTAGTGGAAGATTTGAATTTATTGACAAGTCCCTGGTCATTCTCTTAGTGGGGCATGGATATTGTGGGGCCTCTACCAAGGGTCCCATTAGACAAAAAGTTCCTTCTAGTGGCTACTGATTATTTCATAAAGTGGATCAAAGTCGAGTCATTGAGCCGTATTCGGAACGTCAAAACGAAAAAGTTTGTATGACAGAACATTATTACTCAGTTTGGAATTCCTCGGGCTATCATTTCGGACACCATCACTCAATTCAATAGTGGTCCATTCAAGGAGTTATGTTTGAAATTCGAAATATGCAATTATTATTCTACCCCAGCCTACCCACCAAGTAATGGACAAGCGGAGATTTGAAATAAGACAATATTAGCTGGAATCAAGAAGAGATTGGAAAAGGCAAAATGTAAGTGGATCGAGAAGTTACTCAATATGCTATAGGCCCATAGGATAACGTCAAGGACTTCAATAGGCGAAACGTCGTACGCAATGTGAGGTCGAGACTGTCATCCCTCTAGAAGTAGGGCTCCCAACAATACGAAGCCAAGCCTTTGAGTTAGGGAACAACGATCAGATACTCGAGTATCTCCCTAAAAAAGTTAACATGAGCCTTGGGCTCGGTCGTTAGGGGTACGGCCCCAAGAGGTATAAGACTCCACACTTGAAGCATCGCTCTTGAAAAATTAACATGAGTCTTGTCCTCAGTCATTAGAGGCACGACCCCGAGTGGTATGATACCAACAAGGTAACTCCCAAATACTTGTGCATTTTAACAACACAATTCAGTGGAGTGAAATAAAGCTATGAAGTAAAAGAAGATCATAATAAAAAGAAAGTTTCATCGATTAAAAGAAAAATGGGCTCTGCGTCTCTTGTGGCATACATAAGAGAATGAACAAAAACCAAAAACAAAAAAAGTTAAGTATCCCTTTGGCCTTCTGGATCGACTTGCTCATCAACGTTGCCACCAAGATCTCCACTGCCAAGGATGCCCTAGTGCCTCCTTACCGATCCCTCGTTGATGCCCAGTATCTAATCAAGTTCTCCTATCTCAGGCTCCCCTGGATGAATGACGAGGGTATTGGGAACTGGGAGATCCCCCTCTGGCTTAGGAGAGATGGGGAAGGGAGCCGAGGGGAGGACTGTTGTTCTTGTTCAAAACCGTCACTAAGTGTGATGGGTACATTCTTGGCTTCTGTCCCCCCGCTTATTCGGTCGGTCACTATGAAACCGGATCAGCCTGTTGTTGCACTTTGGGGACATCTCTGACTTTGGGCTCCCCGAACAGAATATGCATTGAGAAAATAGAGGAATCAACTTCATCCTTGACGGCGTGAAGTGCCTCATCCTAGCCCTACTTAAAGGTCTTCTTCTTTGCTTCTTCGAAGGTCGGGACCATTTGATCTTGGCACTTAAAGTATAGGTCCATGCATGCCTTCTGGCTTCTCTTGGACTCCCCAACCCCCTCTCTCTCCTGAGCCTCCACTTTTGAAGTCAAGGCAACACAGTTTCCTCTACTTCAAGCAACTTCGTCTCGGCGACATAAACCCTGAGTTCTGCCTCTTCTATTCTCTTCGTTACCTCGGCCTCGACTGCCTTGGTCTTATCCAGCTCGACAATAAGAGCCTTGGTCTTGCAGATCAGGTCGGCTATGTGCTTGGTTTGATCATCGACTGTCCTTTTCACAAGAAGGATATGTTCATCTTTTTGGGCCAGTTTGGCCCGAGACTCATTGGCCTTGGTCTTGTATTCCCAAAAAGGATCAATGATGATCCCCATCTGCTGGCAGGCTTAAAGAGAAAGAAAAATATTTAGAAAAGGCCAAACAATCAAAAGAGGGAAAGAACAAGGTCAAGAAAAGTCGGCATACTTACCACCAAGTTGTGTTGAATGACTCCTTGCAGGACCCGGTTGTTCCCATAGTCTTGATGCACGACGATGTCGACCTCAAAATGAAGGCTCCCACTGATGACCATAGCAACGCCAGGGTAGTGATTAACAAAGTCAGACTCCAACATTGGATGACCCCTCCTAGTGACAGCTAGGGGGCTTACTTAGTGGGAACATCCGGTGCTAGGGTGTTATGGCACCGTTTCACTTGGCGCTGGGTGGAAGACTTGGGCTCCCTGCCACGGCGGTCCCTCTGTCGTTCTTCGACCTTATTTGATGGAGTGCCTTGGTGCCATTGCCATTGTTGGTCCCTTGGGGGAATCATTAGATCTTGGGGCACTTGTTGTCTTTGTGGCTCTGGAGGCGGTGGTTGTTGACGTGATGGAGGAGGCAAATGCACGACAATCAAGGCAATGCTGGACGGCTCACCAGCCCCTAACAGCTTCACTCTCCTTGTTGTCGAGGCAACTTCAAGGCTTTACACTGTGATGACAGGGAAGTTAAACATTTTGGAGAGGGTGTGCACTTGGTATCTCAATCGGGTTCACTTTGAGATCCTCTTCCTCATAAGAGTGGTTCTCCCAGATTGAAGGATCAAACAACAACGTGATCTATGAGAACCTGGTGTAGGTTCAGTGATAACCGAGCAATATGTGAGCTGCTTGGGCAAAAGGATCAACCAGGTCGTGGGACCAGACTTTGAGCAAGTCTTCAAAATTGACTTTGAACCTCAAGGGTTGAGCAACGTTGGCCTTGTATCCTTCTGCAAAAAGAAACCAGAAATAAGGTCAGAAACGAAAATAAGAGCCGAACGGTGGCAAATTATGTGCAATACGTACCTGGACCCCTAAACACTTTGGGGTAGTATAATCCATCATACTGGGGCCCATCTTTTTTCTCCTAGTTGCCGCCGAGCATGATTAGATCTTGGACATACCCCTTGTTCGAGTCCAACATGTGTGTTACCAAATACATTGCGGGGTCCCGAGCTTGACGGTAGTATCTGACCTTATCGACTAATTTCAAGTCATAGTAGAACAAGATTTCATCCACCCCCAGTTTCACCCTAAGTCGAGCATTTAGGGAAGAGCCTTAAGTGCATGAGTACTCTTAAAAGGAGATGAGGCAGAGGGAACCTAACTCCCCCTTCCATAATGGCTTTGGTGAAGAAGGGCATAAGTTCTACACTCCTTATGTCATCCCTATGGAACCTAGAATCAAAGACAAATGTATGGACATACTTGGGGATTTTGTACCTATCCCTAAAAGTTTGAAGGTTGTTCTCTTTTACTTTGTTTTTCCTCAACCTACCAGTATCCCTAGGCCTAACGGGTTCTTTCACAACGATTCTTTGTATTCTGGCCATGGATGAGTTTTTTTTTGAAGAAATGTAGAAGAAGAATGGTAAGATGAAGGAAAAATTATGGGATGGAAGGTACTTACTGAGGAGATCTTTGAAATAAGTGCTTGGGGTAGTAAGAACGGTTGCTCGAGAGATCAAAAGATGCTTGCTTGGGAAGTGATTGTTGATTAAGGATTCAAGGATTCAAAGTCTGTACACAACTAGACAACTTCCTATTTATACACTACATAGGGGCAGGAATCGAAGGGGCAGATCATCAAGTGGAAATTTGAAAAAGGCGGTGCCAAACGTGCAAGTAACTGCCCCCTATAATCCAGGCGTGCTCAGGACGCCTCCACTCTCCATGCGCCACTTGTCCCACGTCATAAGGAAAACGGAGGTTGGGGGCAATTGATGCGACGTTAGGCGGCTTAGTAACCCTTAAGTTGACACTTGGATAAATGTTGCCGTTATGAAACTCAATAGGCACCGGGAGAAGATGTCGAAGAGTAATGGCCTAGAGGAGTCGAATTTAACTAATTGAACCCAACATTAAAGAGGACGTGAATGCTCATTAATGAGAACTTGAGTGACTATGATAGAGCTATTAATAAGCCTCTGCATCCTCAAGACCCAAACTGACAGTCATAATTGCGAAGCATTAATGGTCATTGCGCCGACCAAATGTCCTCGGGAAACCCTGAGGTACTATTCTTCGAGTATTAACACTAGGGAGTAGGTGTCAAGCACTGATTAGACGAACTTAAATGACCGGGAATAGGGTTATAAATGCTCGACGTGCCCCAAAATAATCATCCTATCACCCGAGTGAACCAGTCATGAAAATCTGAGTGAAGAACACTCATTACACATGGATAAGAGTGCAAGTCATTAAATGTTGAGATGGGACTCCAAACCCTGCAGTCATTGCTAGTCTAGGTATAAATACTCCTTAGAAAGATGAACAATGTATGCAAACTAAACTGAGAAAAGAAATACTCTGGTAATGCCTCCAATGCCTACTAACTTAAGCTTCAGAGGAGATAAGGCAAGTGTTCACCTGGCTCCATTCCTGACTCTTTTGATTGTTTCAGGTTCATTATTCAGAGGATCTTTATCTCTATTCATTATAAGAATCTTCCCGTGCAGTTTTTATAGCATGTTCACATGGAAAAGGTGAAGCATCAGGATGCCACCAATCTTTATGGTACTAAGACTAAGTTTCCATGAATAGAATAAGAAAGTTTTAACTTGGGGAATAAAGCTTGCAACCAATCTGATCCTTGTGAGGCTTTCATGGTGATATTATGGAACGCTATGACTTTGAAAGACAAACCGAGGGCTATAACTCATACTACATGAAAATTGAACTCTAGAGATCCAAATAGATGTGAGATATATCCATGGTTCTGAGGGTTGAGCAGGTCTTGCCAATTGGTGATATGAAGATTTCAAGGACACCTTTGCTTCATTCTCATATACGGTGCCAAATTGTGCGTGCTAAAATTCGCACAATTACTGAAATGTTGAAGGTGCGCCCCCAATCTTCGAATATTACCTAGTCCACGTGCTACAAAATCTTAAAGAAGTTAGAGGGTCTTCCGACGTTGAGTTAGGAGAAGCCCCTCTAATGCCTAAGTTAGTATTACGATCAACACAGAAATAGACTAATGTGTAAAATTAGGAAAATAATACAAGTGTGTGTAGAGTATAGAGCCGAGATGCTCATACTTCAGGCCTCCCTACCTTTGGGTCTTCACCCATCTTTATAGAGGTGGTGGAGAGCTAGTTACCGTGAAGAGGTCATCCCACTTGAATAGACACCTTCTTGAGATATGTATTTTTGCAAGTTTTAAAAATTGTGCTGAACTCCAATTGATAAATCAAGAAGGTTGACAACTTTGTTTTGTGAAGATAAATCATGAGTCTCATTATGATACACTCATATGAGTGGGGTCCTCTCCATTAATACAAAATATGGTCCATTAGTTAGGTTCTAGGAAAGGGGCTGTAGGTGGTTGTGAGGGTTCAAATTGTTTTTTTTTTTTTTGATTTTTTACAAACAATTAAAATTTGTAGTTACAAATTATCCACGAGGGTAAAATAAGTATTTTAAAGAAAAGGTATAACAATATCACTAAATAATTTAGTAATTAATTGGTGACTAAGGGCTGAGTATCTTGTAAAATCCAAAAATAAACTATGATAATTTTTGAAACTACGAGGTTATCTCTTTCGTTTAAAACAAACATATTCGAATCCATATTAAGAGACCGTACAAATATCCAGTTAGAAAACTTTAAGGGTATTCCTATGCAGTTGTTAGAAAGCATTGGGGGTGTCAGCGTAATTTATCCAAATAACTAATATCACTACCAATTACGACTGCTTACTGGCTGCTAATTTTCCGTCTCTCTCCCCCTCTCTGGTTCGACAACACTTGCACGGGAGCCTGAAAAGCGAGAATTTTGACTCTCTTCATACTCAGCGATAAATAGTGAGAAGCTTCCTTCTGTACCAAATTTGCGAAACCCAATTCAACCCCATCCCATAAACCAATCTAAGGTTTGGTTTTGGGGTCAGCGAGCGCTTGTGAAGCTATGGATCTCGAGAAGAAGAGACTTCAACTTCTGCTGTTCATCGTTGGCGTTATTGCTCTCAGTATCACAGGTATAATTTCTTCTACATTCTTCGTGTATGTATATTTGTTAATACATCGTTATATCTGTGTATAACTGGTATGCGTTTATGTTTAGGGCTCACTTAAATCTGTTAGGTGGTTGTTCATGATAGTTATATTTAGTAAACGCTTAGATTTTTTTTTCTTCTGTTTATTTCCTGGTTAGGTTTGTGGAGTTTTGCACGAATTAATTATCTTAACCAGACATTTTCCGTAGGTTGAAGGGGCTGTTGTCTAATGCAGTGTTAAAATTGTCGGGATAATGACTATGGGGTTAGAGTTTGAATATGAGATTAGTCACTTTGCTGAATACGAGAATATCCACTTTGTGCAAATAATGCAAAAGGATAAGTCTGTATCAAGTTACTCCATGTCATCAGCACCATCGATTAATGGGATCAAACTGAACCTTTTTAGAAGATTGGTTGGTTCCTCCAGGTTTATTGAACCCCTTCTAAAGTTGGTGTAACTGATAAACTTGATACTTGGTGGTCGCATCATACTTCTCTTGTAGTTCTTGATTTTGATTGTTTGCTCCTAAAATATTGGGCCATGTGATAATTAAGCACACATCAGTTTATCAGAATCACAAGTTCATCCTATCTGTAGATCTCCGTATCATCTTGTTGCTACTGCTACATTTCCACTTGCATATGATAGCATAACCAACCTCTACAACAAATGAGCTGTAGAGAAGGTAGGACTTATTCATTAGGGGTTGTGTTAGTGTTCTTGCACATCAAGTTCAAGTCTTTGGAAATCAAGAGGTTGTACTTTGATTGGTATGTTTTTCCCATGGTTGGTTCATCAGGTTCAATCATCGATTGGGATACGAACACGTGTCTATTACTTTAAAGAAAGCAAAACTTTTTTGCGTTTTTAGGAAACTATTCCTAAACTGTGCATTGTGGCAGCAAGTTTGTTTATAGAGAAACAACCAGAATTCCCAACTTCCTAGGTTCTTACACATGAACCTAATTTGACCACTCACTCAAGCCATATCTTTATATCAAGCAAATGCCATCATGTCATATTGTCTCCTGTCATCACCGCGAACCATAATAATCTTCTGCTGGAGCTTATTGATTGGTACTGGTTTTGGGACCTTTGTTATGCTGTGCACTCAACACATTGGAGAGTGTCCCAAGATATTGGATTTGATGAAAGCTTTCCATCTTTATTTATGGCTCTTAAGTATCTTGAATTTTCATTTTGGAATTTGAGTTTTACTATCAGATGCACCTCTTTCAAATTTGAAAAATAATCAATATGACTCGCATATTTACAAACTTGTGTGCCTCATGCTATATTCTATACTTTACCTTCTTGGTTTGGACTTTATTGTTGCACTTTTTATCCAAAATATAATCAGAATTAAATTAAAACTAATTATAGTAGCAAGTTTAAATCATTAAGTATACTGTTACATGCAAACTAATAATATAAAACAGAGATGATGCACTTACTTGATTGCAGAACAATTATAAGAAAATGAAAAAAATAAGAATATAATCCGAGTCTTATAATCTACAGTTTTTATAAGACATATTTGTTCTTTCTCGATGCTCAAAGTTAATAAGCAAGTGTCTCTCAAGATAGAATGAATTTCGTTTATGAAAAAGAAGTACTTCAATCTTAAAAAACCAACGAATACAACTTGTGTTATGTGTTTGAACTGAACAGAACAATAATGTAGTATGCAGGGAGAGAAGAAATTCGAATGCAGAATTCAGAATTTTTGACGATTGAAAATTGCTGTAAGGGAGTTCTTTAATGAACCCCCTTGTGTCTTTTTGGATTGCTTGAATAGACATGAGACACTACTGTTCTATGTGTTTGTTCAGATTGAATAGACACATTGTTAATCGAATAGTAATGAAAGAAAAAAGTATCTCTGGAGTGTGAATAAACACAAAAAAATTTAGCGTCAAATTAAAAAATGATGGACAAATTTTTTGAATTTAAGTTGGAAGACTAAGTGTGACCCACGTTCGGATCCGTTCGATTTGATTCACAACTCTCACTGCGCCAAATACATTTTCAGCAAAAAAATAAGATCTTTTTGCCCAAGCCCGTTTGGGTTAGGCCGTGGGTGGGGTGTGGCGAGGCTGGTGGTGCGTGCGTGTGTGGTAACTAAGGTTGTGTAGGTGTTCGCTCTGCTCGCAAAAGTGTGACACTCCTTGAGGTCCAACCTATGAAGTCAACTAGGATTAGGAGTATATTAACTCACCAAATATTTGGTTTCTTTCTAATGTGGGACAAGACTTATTACACTACACCATATCATTCTTAGTTCCTTCTATCCATTCAAGTAGGTCATTTTGAGACAGTTTCTTATTTACTATATAATGATTTTGAACAAATAAATATACTACGTTAAACTCCTTGCAGAAGAGAATACGTTTGAACATAGTCCCACTAATTTCGAGGTGTGAGTTTCACTTTTATTT
>CM042189.1:25866298-25883865 GCA_023539305.1 Ilex asprella
TCACTACAACATATATTAGATTATTTGGAAGTTTTGATCCTTGTAAACATGCTCTATTATATAAATCCAATCCTACTAACTAAATTCTCGATAAGGCTTACTTTTCAGGTCCACCCCAGATTTCACCAATCTAATGTAGTACTTGTGCATTTTAAGGCAGTAGTCACTATACAACTTAACAAAATTTTTGTCAATGAATTCCACAACATGATCAAGTTCACCATATCCCACAACGGTAAACTTAGTCTGCACGAAAAAAATAGTACATAATTTCAAGAAAAAATAAATATACATGTTAACTACAAACATAGAAAAAATATTAAATTAGGGGTCTGTTGTTCAGCGGACAACTTGTGCCATTGGATCACATCTCTGACTGGGATAAGACCTCTAGCCAGGGTTCCAATCTCTGTAATGAAACATTGTGCATTTTCACCAATAGTAGTATCGATGCCGATTTCAGCTCTCCTTCAAAGTGGCAAAAGCTTGCTCATAATCTTTAGACTACAAGAAAATTTTCCCATTTCTTCGTGAGCCGAGTCATTGGCATAGCCAGTCGAGAAAAACCCTCTACAAACCTCTTGTAACAACCTGCCACACCAGGAAACTCTGAATTTATGTTAAATTTTGAGGTCGTTCCCATTTCATCACAGCCTCAATCTTAGTAGGTTATACAACTACTCCCTGTTCCAACACCACGTGTCCAAGGAACTTTACTTCCTTTTTCCAAAATTAACATTTACTCATCTTAGCGTATAATTTATGCTCCCTCAATGTTTGTTGCACCACTTTGACATGCTCTACATGAATCTCGTGTGTCCTCAAATAGATAAAAATGTCATCAATGCAGATGATAACAAACTAATCTAAATAACGTCTAAACACTCTATGCATTAAATCCATAAATGTTCCAGAAGCATTGACCAATCCAAATGACATCATAGTATACTAAAAATTACCATATCTTGCATGAAAAAAAACACATGAAAACATCCTTTAAAAATTAAACAATAAGCTGGGAACCCTAATTACGCAAGGAATAATTAAATTATAAAATAATCCAAATAAATGCAAAACTAAAAAAACTTTGAAAGACCCAAACACATTTTTCCATGCCATTTTTAGACCTTTAATGGGTCCGTCAAGAGCTTCAATTTGATATATTATGGGCCCCGTAACTCCAAACGAATCAAAAGTTATTGTCAAAATAGTGTCGACCCTTCTTGGACTTGAATTTCCTCCCTTTTCCTACACGGACCGTCTACCATCTTTGCACTAATCTGCTAACTCAAGGTATCTCAACACCATCAACGTGCCATTTTGATAACTGAGTATTATCTGACTTGGATCCTGCTACATCAGTCGCCCTGTTTTGGATGGAACTCGTCCTCGAGTTCATAGTTGCATCACCAGAATACACAAAACAAGGACTCGGGTGTTTCACATTAAAGACATCTGAAGTCCTCAAATGACCGGGGAGGCACAACCTGTAGGTGTTATCATTGATATTCTACAGTATCTCACAGGGTCCAATCTTCCGCTCTTTAAGCTTATTATACTCCCCCATACGAAAATGATCATAAGGTAATACCGCCTCAACAAAATCACCAACATAAAAAAGTACTTGATGACGAAGACTGTCGGCCTCAACCTTGTACTTGACATTGCTCTCGTGAATGTCTAGTTTCACTTGCTCATGGATGCTCGAAGAAGTTCTGCCATCTCATTAGCCTTAAGACTCAAATGACCTACACGTGGAATCGGGGCTAAGTCCAACATCTCAAAGGGGCTCATTCTTGTGGTTCTATTCTTGGATCTATTATAGGCAAATTCTGCTTCAGGTAACACCAAATCCCACTGCTTTGGTTTAGTTCTTTCCAAACACCTCAAAAGAATGCCCAAACTCCGGTTCACCACCTCTGTCTAACCATCCATCTGGGGTGGTAGGCACTGCTGAAATTCAACTGTGCCCCAGTTTCTCCCATAAACTCCTCCAAAAAACTCGGGCATGTCCACTATGAAACCAAGGTCTCCAGGACGATCCTCCTGACCATGGTGCTACCAGAATTGAGAATAATTGTGATACGGGGTTTCAAAATTGGAATCAAAATCGTGATCATTCATCTCACGATCACCAAAATCTTGTGCTGTTAAACGCTGGGTTAACTCTATAACTTGCCTAGGCAAATCATCAATAATCATATCCTGAACGCTACGATCATGGTGTGGGACTTCCTCGTTTGGAACCTGCCCACGATGACCATGACCACGATCACCAGCCATTGAAACTGATTAGATCTCATTGTAGAACGATGTTGAAGCTCTGATACCAACTGACACAATGAAAGATTAATAATGAATAGAAATAGTCATAGGAATAGAATCTATGTAACTTTGCAATCAAAAGAATTCACAAAGTTGGATAAATTGGTTAACCAGCCACAATGTTTATAAAATCAGAATCATAAGAGTTAACCCTAAAATACTTGAAAACATCATTTCAATACTAAACAATATGTTGAAAAACCTAATTACACGATGAATAATTAAATTATGAAATAATCCAAATAAACCCAAAACTAGAAAAATTTTGGAAGGCCCAAACACATGTTTCCAGGACTTTTTTGGGCTTTGAAAAGTGTCTGTTATGGCGAAATGAATATTTTCTTGTGGGGCATGTCGAGAGATTTGATTTGATATATTATGGCCTCGTAAGTTCAAACAGATCAAAAGTTATGGTCAAAGTAGTTCCAATCCTTCTTGGACTAGGATTTCCTTCCTTTCCCTATGTGAGATCCTGGTATCCCACATTGGTTAAGAAGGGGAAGTTGTAGGATTTATAAGTAAGCCTCTCACCTTATATGACATAAGACTTTTTCTCAGGGGTACTGAGAGAAATAAAATCGTGAGGGCCAGTGGACCCAAAGCGAATAATATTATATCATGTGGAGGGTGGGGTGTTACAAATTGGTATTAGAGTTGACTTTCCCCTGTATTGAGTTTGGGGCCCTGCTGTGCTCCCGTGTAGTGGGCAGACAGGTAGCTGGCGAGCTACTGCACGGGGACATACAGTCCTAAGGGGGGTAGATTGTGAGATCCTGGTATCCCACATTGGTTAGAGAGGGTAAAATTGCTAGGTTTATAAGTTAAGTTTTTCACCTTACATGACATAAGACCTTTTCTCAGGGGTACTGGAAAGAACAAAATCGTGAGGGCCAGTGGGCCCAAAACGGACAACATTATGTCATGTGGAGGGTGGGGTGTTACAAAAATAAAAAAAAAATAAAAACCAAGAATGAATGATTACATATCATATACATACAATTTAAAATCAAAACATATATCTATATTAACCTGATCAATGAACGAGTATAGGAGAAGACCCCTACCTTTAATCCCTTGTGTGATGCAAAACCCTAGATTTTCGATATGTTCACCACGTGAGAATCCTCCCAAATCTTGATTTTTCTCCTTATCTATCTTTTTTGGGTTTTCTAAGGTCAATAGCTACTGAAACTGACCTAGGGGTGTCCTTAGGGTATTTATAGGGTTAGAATCTGAATAGTTTATGTGAGTCTAGTCGTTAAAATTTTAATGGCGTTTGAATGTCTTGAGCTTCTAGTATCTTGATTTCTATTGGAGTCTCTGTCAGACAACAAAGTACTAGGACTAACTGGCATTTGAACATTATCTACATTCAAACGTGAATCCATTTTCTTGCATCCAGTTCCAAACACAGTTTTGAGCTACCTAGAAATCAATTCACGAAACCATTCTAAAATACACTTTGTTGTCTCTTAGGATCTATTTTCTAATGTCAAAATTTCAGATCAATCTAATGTCAATTATGGATAAATTACCAAATTAGTATCTTATTTTCCGCTTCCTACTTTTCCCTAACTTATGTTTGTACATACAACAAATATAACTTATTACCTATATAATTATAAATACACGGGGGTTTACAATAGTGGTTGTTTTTGCATATTATTTGTTGATTTCTATTCATGAAACTATGCGAGATCCTTTTTCTTTGTTATAGTGTTTATTTTTTGTAAAATATAATTGAGTTGAACTTTGTTTTGATGTTACATGAACTCTGCTCACATATGATATGATGATGGAAAGGTAGTAATTATAATATGAGTGAATTTATTATTGAGAGTACAATTTGAGAGAGGATTGATTCAAAGATAGCCATGGATAGTAGAGGGGTTAGGTATTTTTGACTAATTTTCTGATCAGGTAAGGTTATTTACCCATTACACACTAGTTTCAATGGGAATTCAATTTGTGGATACTATCGTGTAGCCTTTAATTCTATGATATGACTTAGTATACACTTATTCATGCTTTTAAATGACATATTTTCTTGATTATTGGTTGAGTTATATGATGAATTCAAGCTATGGCCAGATTAATGGAAGTTTGTAGGTATGTTCACTAAAAACCTTCATAAGACTATATTTGTCTACTAGGGGCAACCTAAGGGTTTAAAGACTTGTAGCATATGCTAATGCAATCGTGAGTCTTATAAAAGTGGTTATATTTAATTTTATTGGATTTTTTTTTTTAGGTTTTTAGGATTTAGATATTACTAGGGACTAGTAAGATGTAGGTTGGGGGTGTGATTTGTCATCAAAAACACCATTTCTTTATCTGTTATTCATGATGAATTTCGTTATTTCTGAGCCATTAGATTAATTGTCCCTTGATAGTATGTTTTGACTTGATTTTTAGTGTTTGATCAATTTTTAAGGTAAACAGATGAAATGAGTTGAATTGGTATAATTGATAAATTGACCAACCGATTGGAGATTAAAGTGAACTCAAGTGAGGAGGTTGATTTGGTATTGATAATGCTAAAATAAGAATGAAGTTGGAGCATGGGTTAAGGCTTTTCAGTTAAATAGGTCCATTTAGATACGACTTGCCCATTTGGAGTCAATGATTGGAGAAGCAATTTATTCGAAATTTTAGAGATGAGAAATACGTTCAGACGCATAATCTCTGTTCAGATTCAACTTGTCTATGAAGAAATCTTCAAAATCAAGACCGTTCGAACGGTGAATCTCTGTTCTGACACTTCTTTGACGACATGAAAAGACAATTTGAATGCAGGTTGGCCATTTAGATGCTTATTTGATGATATGAGGAGTCAGTTCGAATGAGCTTTCTTCGTTCAAACGCATGCGTTAGAAAGAGACTTTGAATCATTTGAATGGTGAATCTTCATTCAAACACGCCTTCAGAATTCCACCACTTACATTTTAACCTAGTAAGAGTTTGATTGTAAAAGAAATCCAAAAATATCATGTATGTCCTCTCATTATAAATATGGAGAAGAGGGATATTGTTCCTAACCTTGTCCTTAGTTTTATTTTCCCGTCTTTTTGAGAAGTGAGTAGTCTTCTCTTTACTCTTTAGTTAGCGTAGGGTATTGGGATTGTACATCGATATTATTTTTTATGCAAATATTCTTAAATTATTTATCTTTTATTGTTTAAAGATTGAATGAATGATTTTAGCAAAGTATTGAACTCTATGTATTTATTTGATTACTCATTAACTTGATTGATTTCTTAGTATCAGTAATTCTGTAAACTCGTAGGGAGTTTAGAAAATATACAAGTGTTGAAAGAGTGAAGTCCGGGGACACTGGTAAACATAAGGAATGGGACCTTCAAACCACCCTACTAAAGAAGTTTGCAAGCATGGGGGACATTCTAAACACCTACCTTTCCAACTAAGTCCAAGGCGAGGACCTTTAATTGACGATGTGTTCCGTCGTCAACAAGTGGTGGCCAACGAGGCCCTTGCCCAAGGTAGGCATTTGCCCAAGGCACGAATATTCCGAGTTTTTCAATTACACATGTTTTACGGAGTTAAACTTCTTATTCTTATGAGCGATCTACCACCAATTGTCAATTGATTTTGGGTTGTATGCTCTAACAATTAGAACTAATCTAAAAGTATATAAATCAACTTTGATGGTCTTAATTATTAAATTTGGGATTTAATCTCTCTTAACACTCTCCCTCACGTGGGATCCAAATTTGCCACAACAAACAAACAAACAACTATACATACCGAAAAATTCAAATGGGTAAAAGCCTTAGCCCCTTACCTACCCAAGGTTCATCTCCGATAGCATGTAAAAACATCCAACCCAAAATCAATTAGTAATGAATAGAGTAGCCCCTCAATTATATTCCCCAACTTTGGTTGTCCTAATTATTCGATCTGACATATAAGTTCTCTGAACACTAACTAATTTTATCTCATGGTCCTATGCACTCAAAAATCATTTTATATTTTCAAACTTTGTAGATATACTTTTATATCAATAACTTTAGATATACACTTATACTTAACACAATTATAATCAACGAGAAACCAGTGAGCAACTTGAGCCTTTTCATATAACGAATTGTAGAAATTCTTTTGTATCCCCACCTTTACATTTCTCTCTCTCTCTCTCACACACACACACATGCATGTGTATGTAGGGGCACATACATGTTTACAACCATCCACCCCTACCTCTACTCCACCTTGACAGCTCCTCCCCAGCTTACCTTCAATTCCTCAGTCTTAAACTTGCACAAATGATCACCTTTAACCCATCAACCTCCCTATCTCACGACCTCTAATCCATCACCCCTTCCCAATCCATAACTCTATCTTTTCACCGCCATTATCCATCCATGCCCATAAAATCGATTATAATGTTTATATATTGTTTCAAAATTGAGATGAAATCGGATAATTTTCCATTACCATATCCTCTATCATCATCAACTAAGGCTCCTCGAGGCCAACAATCCTTCCATCCAAATTCTCGTGTTCTATGTTTTGGGCTGTGAAGAGTTGTTGACAGTGAGAGGTTGGTAGTGTTGACCCGATGCTTTGATAAGCATAATTTTAAAGATCATAAACATCCTAACACGGACTAATACTTGCATTTAGGTGGTGTTTGATAAAACTAAAAGATGAATATTAAAAACTAAAAGCTAAATTTTAAGTGCTGAATGCTGAATTTTTTAATTTATAAACTGTTTGATATCAACTAAAATTTAAGTATTGAATTAAATTAAACTATTTGACAAATATAAGGAACTGGAGTTCGAAAATTATTATTATTCTAATTTTACCATTCTTTTTAACCATCTCTTCGCAACTACCTTATTCCTACCACCACCACCACAATAGTGGTGGTGGTGGCACCAAGGGCATTAAGAAAGTATATTCAAAACTTAGGATGAGCATTTGGAAGGAATCATTGTGACGTCCCAAAATTCGGAGGTCCTTTGTCAACCCGTTGATCATTTATCAACCCGGGGAATACCCATGGATACCGTGTAACTCGGTATCGCGTCATTATGCCCCATTTATCGGTATCCATAATTTAACAAAATTTGGGCGGAGACTCCTTTGTATGGGAAGCTTTACTCAAAATACAACCTGTGCAATCGTACAATCACATGACCCATCGGAGGTCCAATATACAACATTGACCACAACAAGTCCATTTATCCATACAAATATAACAACATTTAATCATATGACCCATCTGAGATCCAATATATGTCAATTCATACTCCCACATCATTAATTTATGCATTAAACATAGTTAATACAAGTTCAATTTACAATTTTTTTATATACATTACATGCCAAAAACTAAATTACAAGTCTAGTTTTACAAAAACATCCTTTAAAGTCACATTTCGACTTTTCTTCAACATTTAGGCCTCGGTTGAGAGCCTTCCACCGGCGTAAACCCCACACCTAAAATATTTTCCCGTTTAGGGTGAGCCACACTCAATAGGGTATCTCCTACAGAGGTTGCTCTCCAACCTAAATGCATATGAAATGTTCACATGAAACATTCAACAAGCAACATACATTCCAAACAAGAATACACAATTTAATATTAAAATTCTATCATGTCATGCCATGAAATGAGATAAGACTCACTCATGCACTTTCAGCCCGAGTCCTCACTGACTCCCACAACACAATGTAATGCACATGTGTAATGAATCCATCAATTGACGAAAACACATCCAATGATTATTTAAAATAAAAGTTATGTATTTATAAAATCAAATCATTGTTGGATATTTCCCATTAAATGAGTATTTTATAAAATAAAATCTTGTGTCTTTGTTGGGCAACAGATTTTGGAATCACACCGCCAACTCCATATGCCTTTTTACACTTTTGGACCTGCACCGTCAGAGTGTATGAACCAAGTAGTCGGGTCTTGTACCCGAGGGAGAATCTAACCCTTCTTGTTATACCCGATATAAGTTTTTCATGTAACCATGCCACTCAAAGGGGATCTTCGATCCAACATTCCCGAGACCACATATCAACCACTAAGTATGGTGTTTGATCAACCATGCATTCACACACCCACACTCATGACTCATTCCCATGAATGTGATGCCAATATCATGCCCAATATGCATCAATGTCAAATGAGCAATTTAACCACATATCCACATGTTCCATGACAGTTTATATCATATGCATATAATTACCAAACTTTGTCACAATATCAATAAACATATATCAACAATAATTTATCAACATGTTATCACATAATCCATTTCATTCACAAGACACAATATAAACACGTAGCATGCCCATATAAATACCAAATTTCAAAAAATTACACAAGTAACTTCCATACATCAACCCAAGCTAGAAATTGGTTAAAGCCATTTCTATACCCATTTCCTCTTTTCCATAATCATAGGCAAGTTTTCATTCTATACAATGTCCAAGCATGCTATACATAGTCCATGCAAAACATACTTAATTTTTACCTAGGCATTTAATCAAACACCTTCAAAGCATCACTCGTGTAAACGCATAATACACTCAAATTCATCATATAGCTCAAGAAATCATATTAAGTGATTTCTACACAACCATTTTAAAATAGAAATTATGCTACCAATTTATGAATATCCATCTATCATAATCTTCCAAGAATTTATAAAATAGCAACTTTTAGATGCCAATTCAACTTAGAATTTACTTTAACCAATTTTCATATCCATTTTCTACACTCCAAATACCTATAGTTTTTCATGAAATTTGCCAAACAAGTAAATTCTTCAACCCATTTCTTGCAAGATTTGTTTAGCACATCTAAGTACCCATTTCCCACACATAACATACACTAGTGGTACATTAAACAAGAGAATTTATCTCAAGTCATGCTACCTATTCTCAATATCCATTTCACTAAAACAACAATAATAGGAAAGTGAACATATAGTTCTGCACACCCACGTATTCCATATCACATTCTTAGGTTGAGAGAAAACCTAAGTAGGAGGGAACCCTACCTCTTAAAGCGTAAAACACCCGTAGGAAGCTTCAAGAACACGATTTAAGCCCAAAACTTTGATTTTTCTAAAATTACATCTTTGGATCTTTAGTGAAATCAGCTCTTTTTGGTACGTAGGCGTAGCCCTTATTGAGGAGATCGACTTTGATTCTTGGTTCGAGTTGATTTAAGTGACGAAACTCCGTAGATCGTAAAGAGAAAGTAGTAGTTTTCTCTTTTTTTCCTCTCTTCAACTCAAACGTGAGAAACAATAGAGAACCCATTGGTTTCAGCAAAAAGATCTCCCAAAAATTCAGATTTTCGACCCTTATTTATAATTTTAAAACTGAGCACACGCCGTGCTACATGCTCCCCCTTTCCGAGTCCGTTTTCGCCTCGAAACGATTAAATTTCATATCGATTTAAGCTCAAAATATTTTATATGAACTTTATTTAAATTATTTTTTAAATTTCAAAATTTTAATTAAAAATTTATTTTTGGGGTCATCTGAGACCTGTCGCCTTGAGAAACGTGAAAAATCCGACTATCTCAGAATTCGACGAAATTTGTCTGGGTAACTAAATTGTGCGAGATGAATCCAACGGTGAGGTCCATTTTGTCATCCGAGCTCTATAGAAATACAAATTTTCAACTCGAACTATAGTAAAAAATAACCGTTTTGCCATTTTTTCATAAAAAGTTCAAATTTTCTCGGGTTTTACAATCATAAAGGACAAAGAGATAAGACAGAAAGGTGTTTTGGAAGTTCGAATTTCTTTCATTTGAAAGTCTAGACACTGTTCATCTGGAATTCTGGATGTACATTTAGAAGCTCTCTATTATGAAATTGGTAGAGATACGTAGTGAATATTTTCTTACGATTATATGCGTAGATTGCAAGACACTGCCTATATAGAGAGTGGGGAGGGGTAAATATGTTAATTAAAATTTAAGCTCGGATGATCTCCAATTTTAATCTATATCTACCATAATTACCCCGTCACACAATGATATGAATGTGAAGTGTGAGAACCCTATTTCAACCACCGTAACCCAAAATACCTGGGAAGATTGATGTATTAATTTTATCAATTTATTGATTAATACTCAATCTCAAAAGGCAATCCCAACCAAGGCATCAAACCCAATCAAGCAAGTATGTATGATGTAGATATTCAAATAATCAAATAATTAAAAACATAGTGCTCGTGTGTGCATCAAATCAGAAGTGTATATGTAAAATCAATAAAGAACACATGTGATTTATTGATGAAAAAATCCTCCTTGGGGAACCACTTGGGTTTACCAAAACCTAATCCACTATCCCAAGGTGAGTTTTCAAGTACTCGAGACTTCTACCTCAACCAATAACTTGGTTAACCAATCGTTAAACCTAATTCACTATCATAAGGTGAGTTTTCAAGTACTTGAGACTTATAACTCAACCAATAACTTGATTAGACTGTCGTTTCTTTTAATGAAACTCTTTTCCAATACTCACTCATTGATGTATTGGATAGATTCACTTGAATTCCTCGTTGCACAGTTCGTTTAGGCATTGAACACTTCTATGATGCACTCAAGAATCTCGGTATGCAGACTTGTCAATGGGTTTATTCAACCAATACAACTCTTATTTTTTAAGGTGTAATATTGGATAGAAATCACTAGATGGTAGCCTTTGGATTTAGGGATCTAAGGTTATAGCTCAAGCTTTCAAGGTATAAGGTAGGCTAAATTTACACTAAAGAGGCTTACCCTAGGCTGGGAAGGCATCCCTTTAGTTATAGGCTTGGAATAAGGTTTATCTTGGGGTCCTTGAAAATAAAAATTCAGGATTTAGGAGAGCTGGACCGCATGAGTGAACATGAGACCACTTGAGTGGCCTAGAGGGCAGTTCTTGTTGTTACTCCGCTAAGCCTTTACTTGAAATTTTCCTAAGTCTTTGGAGACCGCTCCAACAAAGGCTAGCTAACATAAGACGGTCCTTACTAATTTTTTAATCCTAGAACCAAGCAAAAAACTTGTCTTATTAAACAATTAAGGGTGTTTCTTAAGAGGGGTCTATTAATGGCTCAAACCATGTTTTCAAAACACAAAAGAGGTTTAGAATTTTTTTTTCTTTGAAGAATACCTAGGAGCTGTACACAAATCAATCACCAATTCTATTTTAACGGCAATTGTCCTAAGTCTAATAAATTAAATAATGTGTTCTTAGGTCTCTAAGGTCTATAAGTTTTTCCTACATGGAGGTGCATACAAAGCATTCATTTGATGTAACTTGAAGCATGATCTTCTCCCTTGCGTTGACTCTTTCAAATGTAATAGGTTGAGATTTACAGGGACTTCACAAAATTAGCTAATTAAAATCTCAATACTAGTGCATAAGTCCCTAATCTCTAAGTGCAACAACTATCTTTAGATGTAGCTTTGAAGATCATAGTCCTGCACATCACCACTAAACCAATACCTTGTGAAAAACATCTTATGTAAGAAAGACATAACATAATCATATGTATAAAAATCACCAAGATAAGCATAAGATATATTCATGTTTGCATCATGCAAGTGCAACTATGTAACATATGTAAGAATTACCGTGCCTAATATGCTTGAGAACTTGTAGATATAGAATGACAATGCATAACAAGGTCTCCCCCATAGTTGATGTTCACAAGTAAAATAACAAGTGTAAAATAAACAAATGTAAAATAGGTGACATCATGTCAAGTTGGTATCCTCATTACTCTAAATATATCCAACTCACTCAAGCTAGCCAAGAGAAAATCTTCCTAAATTCTCCCACATGTACCAAACATATTCTCTCCCTTTTGTCACAAAGTACCAAGACAATCACATATCATAACAAACATGGTACCTAATCAAGTCATCCCAAAATATTCTCCTGTATATACCACAAAGTGTCAATCCAATGATATATAATAACAAACATGACATAGAATCATGGTATAACAAGAAGGTATAAATCAAACCAACTTGCAAGAATAGGCAAGAAAGTAAAATAAAGGACAAACATAACACTTTACTCAAAGTCTCAAAAGATAAATCATCAAATAACATCCAACTAAGAGTACGTCACAACAAAGGAAAAATAACAAACAAATTCACAAGTCAATAAAACAAAAATTAACAAAAAAAAAAAATATTACTTTAAGTACATACCATGGATGAATAACTTTCATAAACTCCCATATGATCATATAATAAAAGTCTCCTAAGTAGCACTAGTGGCCACATCATGTCTACCATCTCGGTCTCTCTATCTCTATCCACCATCCTGTTGGGGTAGCTCCATATTTGAGTCATCGGTGTCAACTGAAATGTCAAATCCCTCGATCTGCTTCCACTTGATCAACTTTCTAAGTCTTCCTAATTTAATAGCAATCGATGTAGATGTATACTTCTGGGATTCCTACAGGCTCATGATCCTTCCACCCAATGCATCTAATCGCTGCGAAGCGATGCGGTGAAGCTCTACAATGGTATGCTCAACCCTAGAAAGAATGTCAGCTAATGACGCCAGTTGGGTAGCAAGGATGTCTAAACTTAGACTCAGGTGGTGGTAGTCTAGAGGAAATAGTCTTTAGGTGAATTGGTGCTGCATGAGATCTAATCTCAACATGTGGGTCCTCCATCACCTTTCCTTTTTTCTATACTACAACAACATACGTAGTCTAGGCCTTACTTTGGCAAGTGTGTTCTTTAAACTGGGAAGTCTGAAATCTGGGTTTTTAGTTAGATGTTGTAGTTGACTATTGGGTTTAACATCCTATAGTCTGGGGTTCAATGCTTTTAAAAGAAATTCAATGTGATAAGTGTTCAGGATCAAATATATCATAAAACTCAGTGGCCAAAACATGGAGACGAGGAAATTGATCAACTAGTCTCCCACTTAGGGAATCATCCTCTACCCTAGGTAGGCCAAGTGTGGTAGTAATGAGATCTATAGAGAATGTGAACTCAATATATTGTATCTAAGTGATAAAGTGTTCAGCTTGGGGATCAAGATTATGAATATAAGTGTACAACTCTCTCACTAAGCTAAAATTCGAAAGCTTAGGGGCCTCGAATAGCTGTGTCCACCCATGATTGGTGAAGCTTGTAAGAATAGATGAAGTTACCTATGTGAAATCGACCCCTCGCTCAATCATCAATAGCTTGAGAGCATACTCCACTCTGTACCTCTCTAAGAAGTTCAAAATTTGAAATTGAGTGTTTCTATCAAAATCAACCTTGATTTCCTCTTCAACCTTTCTCGTTTTCTCTCGTTGTTGTGCCATGATTACAAAAAATTCTAGGTTCCAGGAATCTACTGTAGTATTCTAGTAGAATGTGTTTGGAATTGATTAGACATGACGCTTTAAGGTTTTAGGGGTCTTAGGATGCGAATAAGAGTGTTTGGAATGCAAAAATAGCCATAAAATCAGATTTATAACCATAGGTTGTCGACTAATCACAAGGCCACTTGAGCAATGTGAGCGTCCTTTGAGTGGTTCGTAAAGCTTTCTATAAAATTTACATTATCATTTTCTCAGCTTCCATAGACCAACCTGACCCTTCATTCACTCCTCTTATCCATCCTTCAATCCTTAAATACATGCATGGGTGAATATACAACATAAATGCAACTAGATGTATAAGTATGGATGAAATATAGATGCCTTTGAGACCCAAGAGACCTCTAAGGAAGGAGTCCTTACGACAAAGTGAGATACATGATCTTTTTCGGAGAGCAGTCCCTATCTCTTTGTGGAGACCTGTCTTGACTTCTTTTCTTTTTGGGACTTCGGTCCCTCTCCTTCTCCTTCTCCTTGTGTGTGGTCGAGCTCTCTGCATTGGAAATGAGAGCTTCCTCGTCATTGATGTATTTCTTTGCCTTGTCAAGGATTTCTGTCATACTGGCTTTCGGGTTTTTGGAGATGGAGAACATCAGGTCTTTTGATTGGACTCCCAGCCTAACATGAATGTAGTGATAGTGAATTTCTCATCATGAACGTCTATTTTTAGTGATTCTGAGTTGAACCTCTGAATGTAGCTTCGTAGGTTCTCATTGGGTCCTTGCTTTACATTCAACAAATAATAGCTCAGCTTTTGGTAAGTTCAAGCTCCTATAAAGTGTGAAACAACAGAGATGGAAAGCTCCCTAAAGGATGAGATGAATGATGAGGTTAGCCTGTTGAATCAGGCTAGGGCTAATCCCTTTAAGGTGCTGGCGTAAGCTCAGCACCGCATTGGATATTGATACCCATGAAGCTCTATCTGATTCTTGTAAGTATTAAGATGGTCAAGGGGATCTTTTGTCCCATCACAGGTTTTCATTTAAGGCGTTCTAAATTTTGGTAGGAGAGAAAAATGTAGTACCTGTGCAGTAAAAGGAGACTCAGTTTGCTGAACTTAGACATTCATAGACACTAGGATCTTGCCTCTTACATTTTCTTTCTTGTGGTTGAGCTCTTGCTGAATTTCGTTGAAGCATTGCTCCCAATATTGTTCCTTCATTTTCTGTTGTTGTTGAGAAAATTCATTCTTGTAGGTTCCCCTGTTTTAAATCTCTAAGTCCTCATTGTCTTTGTTCTTACAGGCTTGAGGATGGGCATTGCCAGCAATATGGCTATGCTCGTCTCCTTCAGTAACGTCTCTCAGGGGGTTGATATATTGATGCTCTCCCTCTGGAGAATCATCTTGGGTTGGTTGTGGCCTTTGGGGACGTTGAAGAAGACTCAACAATTTTTTATTCTATTGGAGGAGGCGTTAGTTGGCTAGGCAAAGGACTTCGAGCTCTTTGTTAGGAGGGGGATTCATCATGGGAAGATTGATTTCAGCAGTGGGCAGGAAATCATGAAGATTTTCCTACTGTCTCCCGCATGCAGCTTCTTGCTAGTTTGTAATCGAAGAGGATTCATTTGACTTCTGCTTATGTTGTACGTAGAAACCATCAATTACTGAAGAAAATTAGTATATTTTTAACAGAAACAGTCGTTCTCACAGACGGCTCCAACTGATGATGTATAGAACATGATAGAGTAGAATAATGGGTTCAACGTGTACTAAATAGACCAGTCTAAGCTCCAAGGCTATTGAGAATTGGATCAGGGGATGGGATAATCACACATAAGATTTATAGTGGTTCATTAGCTTGAAACCTGGGCAAATCCACTCTCAAATCAGTCTCTTGCTCTTAGAGAATATATTGATAATGGCGGTATATTATGGAGAGTATATGAGTGGGGCTGCAATTGCTTGTTGTTTTTGTCGAGGGTTTTGCCTCTTATTTATAGTTGATTTTGGGCCTAGCCAAATTTATGGCGAGATTCTTTCCCCCTTCTTATAACAACTGCCTATATTGTGCAACGGCTATAGAGGGTGTTGTGGCGGTTATGAATCTCATGCCTGGATGAGTGACTGTCACTTTTAAGGGGATGCTCGGTGAAAATCAGCTGTCTTTTACACCGCTTTCCTCAAGGTCTGGAGTCTAGGTCTTCGTGAACTGATCTCTCGACCTAAGGGAGCATGACCTAAGCTACCGAGTTCAACCTTAGGCATATTCGAGGTACCATCAGAATATACGACTAAGTATCACAAAAAGCTAAGTTATTATTGACCAATCCAAAATACTCAACCACCCAAAAACAAGTTGAGGTTCACACTTTGCAACAAGGAGTGAAAGGAACAAAATGAAACCCATTAATCGTTGAAGTTTATTTCTCTAGCATTCCCATTAATGAAAATTAGGAGAAAGGGGTACTTTCCATCTTGAATCAAATAATGTTCAGATGTTAATATGATCTAAGGTTTATGATATCTCACGACACAATCTCAACGATTTGTAAGTAAACTGTACCATCATATGAACAAAAGCTTTACAGTTAAATAAGAATAGATTGTTAGTCAATCCAAGTTACTATAACTAAGTTAATACATCATTGATCAATCCGCTAATGTTGTTAAAAAAAATCTAATCTAAGGAAAAATTATGAAAAACATACTATAAAGACCCCTTAAGTTAACAAAAATGAGTACCCTATTAAAGTAGTGCCACTGTATTCCCAACCTACAAGCAAATTGTATGTATGATGGCGAATTAAGCATTGCACTATCGGCATTGTCCATTGCGCATAATAGCATATGCATCTTTAATGGATGGCTGCATATCAAAACAACACCAATAATACCCAAGAAACGCAATCAACCCATCAGCAGGATTTTAAGGGTTTTTCCAGCGAGATTCGATACTTTACATTGTAGAATCATAGAGGCTTTGTACACAAAAAAGATGCAAACAGAAAATTACCAGCTTAGATCAATCACTTGAACCCTCCCCTAAATTTAAAAGTATCAATAAGCAACAGAAGAATCGAAAAACCAAAAAGTTTTGCTATATTCAAATACAGAAAATCACATGCACGCAATCATAGGAAAAATGAGGGCTTCCAACCCCAAGAAGAATGAATTTATTTTATACACATAACATTATGAACACACACAGAGAGAGAGAGAGAGAGAGAGAGAGAGAGAGAGAGATTGTGTATGATATCAAAATGTATACCAGCGTGGAGGTAGATGATGGTGATGCGATGCCGGTGTTGAGAAGGGCTTGTTGCACGAATGAAGGACTGCGATTGCCAATTGGTGTCACTATAAACAAAGAAGAAGAATGGTCTTGAAGGACTGGTCACGCTGATGCAATCTTTTCCAACATAAGGTTCATTATGTTGAGAATGTACTGTCAGAATTGGTAGAGTCTAAGCTTGAATAAGTAGTATAATTTTTTTTGATTTGTAACCGATATGTTTACTTCAGGTTTAGTGGTTGAAGAAGTGATCGTGTGGCTAGTCGGTGAATACGCGGGGGGAAGAGAGAGAGAATAAATAATTCTAACGTAGAATTCTGGGAGGCAGTGTGATGACTAGTTATTTAGGTTTAGGCTTAGTCAAAAATAAATTAATTCTAGCTTTAATATTGGGGAATAAGAATGTCATAGTCATGATTTTTGAAGGTAGAAATGGAAAATTTTTTTTCTAGATATATTGATATTTTAAAATAGTATAGATAAATATATCTATCTATATAATAAAATACAACACAATTCAAATTTTAAAAGATAAACAAAATGACTTTTGTTTTTCACGGTTGAAATCTTTTTAAATTTTACTTTGAAGTTAATCCGACAGCTAATATTATCATTTCAAATTTAATAGA
>CM042189.1:25886071-25899835 GCA_023539305.1 Ilex asprella
TTTTTGTGGTTGTGCTGATGGGTTTCAGTGGTGAGGGTGTGTGGTCAATGGGGTTGGGTGGTATTTTTTGGTATAATACCAAACAAATTTTGAATTTTTATTTTCACAGTGGTGGTGGTAGTGGTGATGGTTGTGAGGGGGTGGTAGTGAGGCGATAAGGGGTAATGGTGGTAGAAATAATGGTTGAATAGTGGCATTGGTGGTAGGATGGTGGTGAGTAGAGGTGACAGTGGTGGTAATGGTGGTGGTAGGGGTAGTAGGGATGGTGGTGGTTGGGTGGTGGTGGAATGACAATATTAGTAATAGCGACAGTGGTAATAGTAGAGGGCAGTGGTGATAGTGGTAGTTAATTTGACAGAGGTGGTTGTGGGGTGGCGACGACGGTGGTAGGACAGTGGCGGTGGTCGTAGGGTGGTGGTGGTGGGTGTAATGGGCATGGTTTTTTTTTTTTTTTTTTTTTTTTTGTGGTGAGGCGGTGGGTGGGATAGTGGCGGTGGGGTGACGACAATGGAAGTGGTAGTGGTGATGATGGTAGAGGGCAATTTGGTGGTGGGGTGAGGTGGCAGTGGTGGTGGTAATGGTAATGGTGGTGAGGGGTGATGGTGGTAGTGGAGTTGTTCCAAACACTACTTTTTTTTTTAAAAGTATTTATGATAAATTATAAGTATTAAAAACACTTTTTAAAAGTTATCCCAAACACATCCTTAGAGGCCTGTTTTTCCTATTAAATTTGGAGTGTTATTATTAATCGTTAAATTAATTTTAAACTAAAATTGAAAGAGATCTCAACCACAAAAAATAAAAATAATTTTGTTTATCTTTTGAGATTTGAATTGTATTATATTTTATTATATAGATATATGCTTATGAAACACTCCCAACATTATTATCGGTAGATATTTTTTTAGTCATTCGTTGGAGGATAAATCACTCCGAGGGACAGAGAGACATTTTTTTCATTTGATACAAGCGTAGAAACCCACTTGAATACATATTGGCCATAGCTTCAATGGCAAAAACGAAAATTACTTTTGAAATAGAATACCAACCAAGTTACTTTCCATGAATATTTTCCGAATAATTGTGGATTAAGACGTTATGCATTAAGACGCATCCATTGATTTTTTATTGATGTTTAGTAGAACCCACTAAGAAAGACATCTTTGCAGATGTTGACATTTGGCTACATGTTTGCTGGGTCATAATGCATGTGTGTGCACATAGCTGAAAAGGCGACCTCATGAACAATCTTTCTTTGGCTTCTTCTGCTCCTGGAAGTAGGACTAATGCGACCACTCGAAATCGAATTAGACACCCTTTTCATAATTTGTTCTTTTCTCAACAGGTCAGTGTCTTTCAGATAGTAGTCAAAATGAAACTATACTGCCATTCATCTATCAATTGTCATTTTTTTAATCTAACAGATTGTATGAATGACAATATTTCATTAGTTAATAATTCAACATCCAAGTTTGAAGTGTCCTATGTGAAACCTACGATTTTACAGTTAATTATGTATATTCTGGTTTGAAATAATAATCACAAGAAAAAACGACGTATGGTTGGAAAAAGTCCGTCATAAAAACATGGGTTTTAGGACGGGTAGCGAAAATTATGATCCGTAAAACAGTTGCAAAATTGCCCGGTGTGATGCCTTGTTTGCTGGTCGTTTGACAGCTTTCAATATTATAACATCGATCACTCCTTGTAGCTCCCTTCATTGCATTTGGAAGTGTCAGATGAAAGTTTATCAATGGCTATAACTGAAGCTTAAGAATCAACGAGGTATCTTTTGATTAAAAAAAAAAAGAAGTTGGTTAAAGAAAAAAAGAAAAGAGTGAACAAGACGTTGTTGTAGTGTTAATCTAACATTTTTGAAGGCACAAAGTCATATTCTGCGAGTTATAACCTGAAAAAAAAAACATAACATGTGTTTGTTTGTTTTTATTATGTGAGGTATCTTGAGAATGAGTTCGACTCTCCATTGTAAAAAATCGAAGATGGAGTATTGCTGGTTTCATTTGCATTATAAGGAACATCAACTCGACAACTTTCTTCTGCCCATTGCATGTTCTTTGGCTATTAATTAATGAGGTCAAATACAGCATGTCCATCTAAAGCTAAAACCGGCAGCCACACCATGGCAAGTGTCATATCTGATAATCCTCTTTCGAATTGACCCATTTTGAAACCTAGTTCAACTAACACCACCGTTCCCCGAAATTGCAACTTGATCTGTTATTTCCTTCATCTACTCGCCACATTACATTAAAATAGCCAAAAAGTGTTCATCCAATAGTAATTATGAAAAGTTATGTTGACATCTCTTGTGGTTTTTATATTCTTTTAAAAAAGATGTATGCATGATTTTTGAAATTAAGCTGAAGCAATTTCTGATTTGATTGTGATACATAATAAAAGTGGGGATTTCTACTGAAGTGTTCAATGCAGTTTGAAGGGGTTGATTATTTCTAATTATGTGAATTGGACAATTTTTAGGAGATTTTTATTTATTTCTTAATTTAAATAGAAATTTATTTTATTTTATTTTCTTATATCAATTAGGATTTAATTTTATTTTATTTCCTAGTTCACTTAAGATTCTAATTTCCTAATTTGATTAGGTTTTTACTATTATATAAACCGTTGTAAGCCTTAGGCCTCAATAGTTTTTGGTGAATTAATAATATTGAGAGGGTTTCATCTTCTTTTTCCCAATTATTTTGGTATTCTTAAAAATTAACAAATTAATTAAAACCTTTAAAATTGGTATTTTTTGTGAATGAAAGTTCTAGAGTAAGATTTTAAACCTATGTTTGTGCATAAATCAACATTATAGTTTCATTAACCCCTTTTCATTCATTAAATCCTTATTTTCACTCGTTTCCCAGCATCAAATTATATTACATGATACATACCATTGGTCAATGGTGAGGTTGACCATTGGAAAACTATATCATCGCCTAAAATAAGCCATTGTGTCCTACAGAGAAAATACAAAAAACAATAATAAAACAACCAAATTTTTTCCAGTAACAACCCTACCATATGCACCCCTCCCCAGCCTTGCTGCTGCCCACTCCCCCTCCCACAAATCTCATCGTAACCATCACCCTACCCCCATGATATAACTACTAACCTCTCACCGTCAACAACTTTCCACAACCCAAAACATAGAACAATGACGAGAATTTGGATGGGGGGTTTTGTTGGCCTCCTATGGGCCTTAGGTGATGATGATAAAAGAGATGGCATTGGAAAGTTTTCCGATTTCATCTCAATTTTGAAACAATATAAAAAAATCACAATCAATTTTGTGGGAAGGAATGGATAGTTGGGGCGACAAGGCAGAGTTATGGGTTGGGAAGGGGGTGATGGAATTGAGGTGCTGAGATACGTAGGGATGGTGGCATGATGGGGTCGAGGTAGGGTGAGGAGATTGACGGGTTGGAGGTGAAAATTTGTGCAAGTTTAACACCGGCGAATTGGAGGTAAGGTAGCGAGGAGCTATCAAGGTAGAGGGAAGGTAGGGTGGATGGTTGTAAACATGCATGTGCCTCTGTCTCTGTGTATGTGTGTGTGAGAGAAAGAGACAGAGACAGAGAGATAGAGGTGGGAATACAAAAGGATTTCTACAATTGGTCATATGAAAAAAGCTCAAGTCGCTCACTCTTTTCTCAGTGATTATAATTGTGTCTGAGTGTAGATATAGTGTCGAGTATAGGTGTTTATCTGAAGTTAATGACTCGAAAGTATTTATACAAAGTTTGAAAATTTAGAATGAATCTGGGGTGGATAGGACCACGAGATAAGACTAGTTAGAACTAATCTATGTCTCTAGTACGCTCCCGCAAGTGAAGGTGACATGAAGAAGGCTGAGCTTTTTACAGAGTTACTAAAAACAAGGTGTTGAAAACAGTTTTATATGAATGTTTGGCCAGTCGGTCTTTGGTGGATTTGTAATACACATCAAGATTGTGGTTAGTGACGTTTTCAAAAACAAAGTGGAAGGCATTATCTGCATACTTCACACGGTTGTGGAAGATTAGATTTGTCGTAAGATAGGTGGTGCGAACATAATCAGACCGTAGGGTGGGACTTCTAACCTAGAGGATACGAAGCTCTATAAAAAGGGATAGAAGTCGTAGTAGATCACTAGTGGCGTCCGCAAGCACCATATATTTAACTTCGGTTCTTCAGTGAACAGCAACCCGTTGTTTGCAGGAACACCAAGAGTCAATTTGGGGCCCTGCTGATCTGTGATTATCAAGGCCGTCAGCCCAGCCCGCATCATAAAACTATGAACATAGACAAATAAAAGGGAAAAAAGAGAGAAGAAAATGAAGCAGAAAATGAAATCATAAAATGATGTGTAGGGAACTAAAGAGGCATGCCTGTAGGTGCAACATTACTAATCCGAAAGAAAGCTTTAAGAGTTGAGACTTTGAGGTTTGAACAAAGTATGTTAAAATTTTATTTCTTGAAAGCAACATAAGGAAATAAAAAGAAGAAATTTTTTTCAAGAACATGAAATTATTCTGCAACCAGGTGAAGAGTTAGACATACATAAAACTATATTAAGGTTCCAATTTCCATGTGGGGCATCAGCATCACAGATAGATAGCTTCTTCTTTTGTCTGGGATAATTTTTTTGGGTTTTTTTTTTCTCCGTTCGGGGGGTTGTAGAACTGAATGACAGAGGGAGAGGCCGTTGTATCACTTCATGAGATGCTCCTCAACAGCCAATTCCTCAATCATGTTCAGCTGGTTGAGGGGATTGAAAGCTCGGATCTCAGAACATTTACAAGGAAATATTCTGGACCCAATCCCATGATTAAGTGCGTGAACAGACTTCGAAACTTTACGCGCAATCACAACAGAATTGATAACCTCATCGGTAGGATGAAAGATCGAAAGAACCTCGAAGCCTCGCAGATGACAAGGATCAACCACAGGATAAAGAAAAGCCCGAGCACCATGAGCACTCCTCAGCATCAACAGAGCTCCTGGAGCCATGTACTTAGCCAAATGATCGATTACTCGAACCTTCTCCTCCGTGTCGATTCCCACTAGCGCTGCCAAGAAAACGACATCATAGTCTTTCAAGGCACTCGAAACATCAAATATATCGGTCGTATGGAAGAACATTCGCTTGGATAAGTCAGGATCGAATTCAACTAAGCGAGTAGCCATTGAATTAGCAGAGGGGTCGATATCATAGTTGTGAAAGGAGGCGGTGGTGAGGTGATAAGAGGCCAGTACAATTGAGGTGAGAGGGAGGGGACCTGAGCCAACGAAGGCTACACGAGTAGGGACTTCGGTACAGTGTTGGCTCAAAATGGTGAATTCTAGATGGCTGAGTTTACGGTAATTGGAATAGTATGGGAAGATGTTGAGATTGTGAAGAGGGTTTTCAAATGAACCCAAGAGGGTAGAGAAATGGCTCTCTAGAAAACCCTCAGCTTCACCACAGAGTCTGATGAGCTTGGACCTGATCTGTTGGACTTTATTGTTCAGTTTGGTTACATCAATGGAGCTTGGTGGTATGCACGTGAGAACAAGTTGGGTGAAGAGCATGTCGACATCTTTGGAGGGTTTGAGACTCTCAAGACTTGAGATTTTCTCATAGAGATCACAGATTTTCTCAACCAAAAGCTCTTCTTGGCAACCCATGACGACACTATGAGGAGTCTCTCAAAGAACACCCACAAGCTCTTCCAAAGGAAAACTATTGAAGCACACTCTTCTGAGCAATCCCAAGGGTCGCTATATAGGGCACCTGTGTGGTCCCCACAAAGTAGGGAAGGAGGGATGAAGCATGCTGCCTTATTCATTAGGACTTGTTTTTTTTTTTTTTTTTATGGTTTATATGTGGTTTCTGACTCTATGTTCTAATTTTCACTCATTTTACTTTGTCCAACTTGTAAATGTACATTGCACTAAAGACTGCTTGAGTTTTGGACGTCTTAATGCTTAGCTGGTTATCATTATAGATTTTTGCTTGGGGTATCTTAACTTTATGCTCAAAAGCCTTTCTCATATAACAAGCACCTAAAACAAACTATTCAACAATTTTTTAACTAAATTTTGGCACTATTTGTCTCGACATGAAGAGGATATCCCAACTTGTTAAGTCGGCCTCATTCGATTGCAAAAGATGTTTATCGTATGGAAATAAACTTACTAACACTTGTAACCCTAGAAAAGAATTTGGCCAATTTTGAATTGACCTAATTATTACATAGTAAAATAATGTTAGAATATGAGCTTAAAAAGAGTTGGACTCAAACCGAACTAAAAGTCTTAAACTCATGCTTAAGTGATTTTGTTTCCAATTTTGTATGTCAACCATTTTGTTTTCTTGTGCAGCCGATGTAGGATTGTTCTCACATGTGTTCAACTAATTATACTTCACCTCCTTGCTCTCTTATGAGAAAGAAAAACAAAGCTTCATAGACCTAATACTCTGGCTGCATCCAACGCATTGCTTTTCTGGGAAACATTGACACACTTTGTTGCAGTTGGGTTTTTTTCTATTTTTTTTTATCTTTTATTCGTTTGGTTTTTTTAAACTAACACAGAAGGAAGTAGGGTTTTTTTGGACCCCGAAAAGAATATTGTTTTTCTTGGGAGTTGTGATTCAACCTTATGATCCCAATGTCGAAGCATACTTAGATTTTATAACCACTAAGGCATTAGATTTCACTTTCTTTGGGGGTTTCACAGTTTGTCCATATAATAAAGGAAAAATGCTATATTTATCAAATCTTCCATACCAAATGAAGTAGAGCTTGCCATTTTGATATTTAACAATTATTTTTATGCTGTAGATATATGGGTCTGCTAGAAGACTTATAGAAATCATATCGGTATGTGGTCAATCTTTTTTGGGCTCATTATACCACATAATGGCGGATACTAAAACTTCTTCGGCCAAGGAGACAACTATATATGCTATGAACCAAGCATGCATGCAATCCATTTTTGCACAAACGTTTGTAATGGTTGACATTATTGGCACTCTGAATGATGTAAGGATAAAGTCCAGCTTTTAAACTTTGCAAACTTCAATTAAGAATGATATTTAGCAGATGCTATTTGTGATGCTAGACATGATAAGAGCGGATGGAATGTATGGCTAACTGGACTAGGTGATTAAGTATTGTGGTCTAATGGCATGTGTGTCTGTTAGCAGACCTTTAGGGGCATATTTTGTTCGGGCATAGAATAGGAGGAAATTGATTAATTGAATCCATTTCAATTTATAATTGTGGTGATAATTGATTAACATTTTCTCCTTTCCTTATTATAACATTTTGGGAATGTTTGAATAAGATGTGAGTCCATTGTTCTAACAGTATATCGTGTTTGAATGAAGTATTAGTGTGTAATATAAGTTTAAAAAAACAAAAGCACCTTATATTGATGCATTATTTTCTAGCTTATAGGGATACTCTTATTATTTTAGGCATTAGTCTCAAGCATGTCTCATTTAATGCTACAAATTGTATGTTATTCTTTATAGGACAATACAATTTGAACTTAAGCAATGAGAGATGTTGGATTAAAAGTAGATTCAGTCTAACATGAGAACTTGCGATTAATGCAATAGTTGGATTGAATTAGATCTCTGATTGGGTCCCCAAATTCGGTCCTTATAGCATTACGCTTCTTTATATCAATGATAAGGTGTTAGATGATATTTTAGCATTGGATCGTACTAGTAAAGTAATTAAAAATCGGGCTTTATAACTTGATCTAAACTTCGTATTAAGTTACTATAAGACTAATTTAGTCCAATCCTAGCCCTGAATAGTTCAATCAAACATACTCTTATGGATTAGTGATCCAACATGTAGAGCAAAAGACTATATGACAAATCAAGAGTGTCAAAAACAACGATGATCGGGCAACAATCAGATCTTCCCAATTATTCTGGAATTTTTTGTGAATCAACAAATCAATTGAAGTCTTTAAACCATTATTTTTTGTGAATCAACAACTCTAGAGTAGGAATCGAACCCAATATTTGTGCGCAAATCAATGGTTTAGTTTCACTGTCCCTTTTTGTTCATTATCTGTCCTTATTCTAGCCACTTCCCTGCATCAAAGAGGCAAAAACTTCATCAGTCAAAATCACAATAATAAAAACCATCATATTTCTCAGATTCTCTTATTTTTGATGCTTTCACACTCTCCTAATAAACTCTTACAAAAAGAGGTCAAGGAAAGGTATAGAACAAATGTCATAGAGAGGCATAAACTTTATAAGTCAAAATCACAATAATAAAAAAAATTCTCATATTTCTCAGATTCTCTTATTTCTTATGCTTTCACACTCTCCTAATAAATCCGTACAGAAATAAGTCAATGAGAGGTATAGAACGAATGTCATAGAGAGGCAAAACCTTTATTAGTCAAAATCACAATAATAAAAATTCTCTTATAAACTCGTATTAGGTTATTTTATTTAATCTATGTCAGAGATAACAATCATGAATTAAATAATTCGTTTAATGGCTCCAATTGGTTCTTTCTTGATTGTTGGTCAATGATTGGCATCCTTTCGGTTCACACTAGCTTGCCAAATAAATATGAAATCCATTTGTCTTGTCCGCATGCAAGCACTTAGTCCATACAATTGAGCAATATCCAATACAAATAAATTGGTGGAACTCACCACTAATTTAATAGCAACAGTGAACATAAAAAATGTAGTGATAAATTAATTTATAATTACGAATTAATCAGAGGTATAAATTTATTTAGCATTCTTATCCTTTTTCCATCAGAAAGTAAATTTCTTAGTAGATGCAGAGGTCACCGTCCCCGATTTTCCATCTGACATATGCCAGCCACTAGGGACGGATCTATGTTGTGGCCTAATAGTATGTGTGTTAAACTTAACTTACCTTACCGAACCTTCAAGAATTATATTATTTTAATTGTTTATCCGATATTTTGTAGATTTTTTTTTTGTCTATCCTATCTGATCAAGTATATTATTTTTACCCAAATTCTGTCCAAAACAATCGGGTAGAAAGTCGGGTAGGAAATTAGGTGAACACATATTTTTTAATTATTAATTTTTAAATTATTTTAACAGTTTAATTAAGTAAACTGTATTAATTAATTAACACAATAAACCAATAACACTAAAAAAAACACAATAAATTCGATAATACATAAACAATTACAATAAAACACAATAAGAAAGTCATAAATATCAATACATTATAAATAAGAAAATCATAAATATTAATAAAACATTATGGTTTCTTAAATTTTTGGATTTTAATTTTTAGGAAATAACACACATATATATGCGGGTATGATAGGAATACAAAAATTTTGTAAATATTTCGTATCACTGTATGATTTTTTATAAAATACCAGAATATCTTCTATTGGTGTACCCAAACCTTTTAGATAGTCGATTAATAAAGTCGAGCAGGATAGAATAAGATCAAAATTTATGTGTAATCGAAAATTTAAACACCCTGCGTAATAGGCATGCCCTCACGTACAAGTTCTGAAAACGAATAATAGCCTCAGCTATCTCTTGGCCGCGCTCAGATGCGAAACTTGATTCCACTGCACCTTGATATTTCTATATACTTTTTCTATGTATGTTGCTTAATTGTGCCATCTTGGAGTAAGTTCTTTTTTAGATGTCGTTTGATAATGCTTGTAAAATATTTATCTTCTTTTGAAATATGTTATTTTAGTGTTTTTTTTTTAGTGTTTTGGTTCTGTTGCTTTGTTGCTTTTTTTTAAAATCCGGGTTTACTTACTTTCTCTAATTTATTTTCACTTTTTTGACAAAACTATTTATTCCTTAAAAAAGTTAAGTAGGAAAGCATTGACAAATGGTGCAACAGTTAATCAATATTTGAGAGTTTATCATTGAGCCTCCCTAAATCTTGCTTTGCATAAACCCACAAAAACAATAAGGATGGAGGCTATTCCCACCCAAAAAAAAACCCATCTTCACCATATCAGATGTTCTAATATCAAACTATTAAATTAACCTCATTAATGATTAAGTACACCTCATTTTAGATTTTATTCATTAATGACAAAGCTCAACTTATATACATCAAATTCCAATGTTTAATATAACCCACAATCAATTCAAATGTCATAGTTAATTAGATCGGTAAATTGGGTTAGTAAATTTGGCTCTAATAGCATTAATGACCTAATTCACTATGACATTTGAATTGACTATGAGCTTTATCAAACATTAGAACTTGGTGTTAATCTAATGGTTCTAATGAAACCATGTCATTAGGTCAACAAATTATGTTAGATTTTTTGGTCCAAATAGCATTTTCCTATTTCATTAAAAAAAAACTTTCACCGAATGTAATACCCAATATTCCTTACCAGAGAAAAAGGGAAAAATGTAAAAGAAAAAAAAATTACTGCACAGCTCAGATTACTGAGAACCACTGCAGCAAACAGTCAAGCAACCCTATCAGACCAAATAATGACCAACACCTCAAAAATACCTAAGCAATAGCCTTTAGCAATCTTAATTGGGTTGCATCAACCATTTACAGCAACCACAAACGGTTAAGATCACTGATCTTCATCAAGGCACAAAACAGCTTGCGAAAACATCTTCCGTTTTACGAACTCAATTAACTGAAATGAACCCTAGAAATTTTGTTGAAGATATTATTAAAAAAGTCAGAAGAAGGCGGACTTAATAGTTTTATATTAAAAAATTTAATGTGATGAGGATGAATATTTTTATATTGCACTTGAGGCAAACCATTTACATCAAAGTGTCATAAAAGTAGTTGCAAACAAATGTATCCATTAAATTATCTTCACATTAATCACAACGGATCAATTTATCAAATCTTTATGTCGTTGTTTAGAATTCGTTATACGCTATAAAAAGGAATCTCAAATGCACACGCGAACGGACCTTTTGTTCAATGTTACTCCTTATTTTGTGAAGGTTTGACCTTCTTGAGGTTAAGTATTCAAATCTCCCTCACTCTCTCCTTCCCCGCCCCCCCCCCCTCCCAAACAAAAAAAAAAAAAATGCACACTGCACTTTCTTGCCCTTTCACTTTGAAACCTTCTCATTGTAGGACATTGAACTAGCTATGCTTGACATTTTACTTACCTCTTATCTATATTAATAAAGAAATGTTATTTGTACTTAATTTAGTAATCTTATTTTATAATATGATGGATTATAGTTATTGAATTGATAATGGATCTCAATCAATAATGTGGTTTACTATTAATCTAATGGAAGAATAATAAGGTCACTAAATAATGTCCATGTAGATTGCTCTATTAATAAAGGAAAATGTTATACTTACCAATTTTTTTTAACAAATTTTTCATCTCCAATGATGTGGCACAATATTCAAAATTAAATATTAATATAACCCACTTATCTAATATTGAAAAACTGAACGTTCTACTCAAGCTCCTTGAGCCCCTGGCTTTGAAACAAGCGACAATGACCCTAGTTATTTAAATTTCACAATTTATCATATTACTTAGATTTTAACCTTTTAATTGCACTACTTTTTTTTTTGCATTTAACCTCTTAACTAAGATAAATATTTTAAACATATACTTATATTTTAAGCACGACAAATATTTTAATCACTTGCTTATATTTGAATTACACACAAAAAAAAAAGGTATGCTTTGCACAGGTTCAGTCTAGTTACTTACTCTTTGTTATGCTCCTGATTTATAAAAAATACGACAATTTCTCTTTGTCTTATTACTGACATTTAAACCTTTTAATCATAGTATAACTTTTCCTTTTAGCATTTAACCACTTAACTATAGTAAATATTTTAACCATACACCTACATTTTAACTATGATAAACAGTTTAATCACTCACTTACATTTTACCACACTAACAAATAAGCGTACTTTGCAGGAGTTCACCCTAGTTACGTCATACTACTTGACTAGTTCATTAATAAGCTAATGTTGGACAAAAAATCAAAGGAGAAAAAGAATTTTCCGTTTGGTAACTGTATTAAAGTAGTTTTGTGTTAATAAGAAGTAATTTCAATAAAAAAAGAGAAAACGTCCCAAATACACATCGTATAGTATGATCCATTCGGGAATAAAGCTCATGTCGAACATTATAGATACTTCACCAAGTACTTCGATCCCGAGCTTCAAACTTGCATACACACCTAGCAAATTATGTGTGTGTGACGGCGGAGCTATACATGGTGTAGGGTAGGCAAGTGCCCCCCTAAAAAAAAAATATTACCTAAGTATATATATTATATATTTATATAATATATTACTTGTGTCGATCTAAAATCAAAGACAAAAATACGAAGCCCATCATCGTCCACCCAAAAGAATTAAAAACCCAAGCCCACTTAAAACCAAAAAAAATTATGGGTCCATATTTTTTAAATCTGTGTATCGTACAAAAATTATAACTTAATCACGTTAAATTGTGACTTAAATAGATCGAACTGTGACTTAATGAAATTGAGTTAGGATTGATCCCCAAAACTTAGAATGGATCCAAAATTGTTCAAATTTGGTATTGGTCAATTTTTTTAACCAATTGAATTGTTAGTTGATTATGGTGTATCATATCTTCTTAGTTTTTTTTTGGATATGGTATGAAGTTTTAGATTTTTTTGGAATATTTGTAGCTATAGATAATATTGAGCAATATTGTAAAGGTAAATAGAATAATGACACAAGTTTTTTATTTTATTAAGGTTTTCTCCATATAATCTTAATTTTATTATTTATGAAGTTTTGCAAGTGAAAATTCCTGCAATTGACTTTTATTTAACTTTTTTCTACAAAAAAATTGTATCTATTTTTATTGGAGCATTGATTATAATATTTATTATGCGTCAATCGATCTTAAATTTTTTTACTTTGTTTAGCTCTTAAATTTTAGTTTAGTAGTTTTACAGTGTTAATATCTCAGTGTGTTTGTGACATTATTTGTTGAATAAATTAAATGGATTGTTAGTGAATAATCGATATTTTTTAATTATAAAAAGAACAATTAGTTCCATTTTTTACAATAGTGACAATTAGTCATTTTTTGTGCATATACAATATATATTATATTTTGGCATTTTTTTTATGTTAAATGGATTTCATGTATCAAGTATGATATAATAAATATAAATACATTATATAGCATGATTGATTAGGAAGAAAAAAAATTAAAATACGTAATTAAAGTGTTAGCCTTGAATAAAATTCCTAGCTCCACTCCTGTGCGCACACACGCACGCACTCTAGTGAAGGAATGAAACAAATTAAGACATTGAAAGCCTAGAAACAAAAAATGCCAAACAAACGCTAGTTCAAAATAATATTTACAAAAAGTAATATCAAATAAAAAGATCTGATAGACAATATCAAGTGCTATTAAAGATCTACGAGAGAACCAAATTACGTTTCATATCTCTACTTAGTTATTCCTTTTTATAAGAATTGATACCAGGGTATGGAGAAATTTGTTACCTTCCCTCTATGCAATATCAACGAAGCAGAAATCAAACCCGACAAGAAAACCAAACCAACCGCAAGGACACAAGATTTTTATGTGGAAACTCTTCAAGAAGAAGGTAAAAATTACGGGACCAAATTTGGTCTAATTTCTTTACCATCAACCAGGGGCGACACAAGGTCAAATGGGGTCCTAGGCAAAATTTTCATATGATGCGCTATTAATATTTTGTCTATTGCTATATTTTATTTTTAATCTGCTGAGTCGAGAACG
>CM042189.1:25900235-25918700 GCA_023539305.1 Ilex asprella
GACAATTTAAGTATAAATTATTTGGACTGAAAATTTACATTAAGACAAAAAAAGAACCAATTTTATAGATTTTCACCACAAGAAAAAATGAATATAAATTTTCTATGTTAGTGAGTGAAATACAACTATGAACACACACCAAATATTTAGAAAATTTTAAATCAAAGCCCGCACGAATGAGTAATTTTGGACCCAAAAAAATTGATGTTGATTTGAATTATTAAAATTTGAGCCCTAAAAATTTGAATAATATCTAAAATACAAGAATAAAAATAAAAAATATTATTATACTAAAGTGGTAAATTTTATGGAGGCCTTTAAAATTTTCGCCCTAAAATTTTTAATCATATCTAAAATATAAAATAAAACTTAAAAAATTAGGCATACTATAGTAAAGAGATAAATATTGTGGGGGCCCTCTAAAATTTGGGGCCCTAGGCAAGCAACTTAATTACCTAAGGGTTGGGTAGGCCCTGCCATCAACCAAAGTAGGATTACTAAATATTTATAGCGGCAATTAAAATTTGCTTTTTTAATTATAGTAGGGATTGCAAACATAAAAATGTTTATTTTAGATTGATTAGTGAAGTAGAATGAGAATTAGCAATTATTCTTTCTTTTTTATTATTATTCATTTAGAATGAGAATTAATTTAAAATATTCTTTAGTAATTTTCTGTCTAAACCATGTCAGTTTTTCTTATTAATTAGACACGTAATTATTTTTTTTAGCAACTTTTCTAAGACTAGAGATTTATGTCTATTTTGAAAATTTTAGAATTTTGGGTTTTCCTACAAATTGTTCAATGTAATATAAATTCTAGTAAGTGAATCAATTGAATATTATAATATTTTAAGAGTTCTGTCTTGTTCTGTGAATTTAGGGTGTTCTTGTTCTATAAGCTTAGGGGTGGCGATCTCTTCGTGTTAACTGGTATCAGTTTTGACTAACTTGACATGATTTTTAATCAATGAAGTGGTGATAACTTTTCTCGTAACGATCATTATGTGGGAAAGGTTCTTATGAGAACCAAATTCTCAGATCGTCAACAACAACTTCAAGCTACCCAACATTCATTGCAAGAATTGCAAAGCTATGGTTGATTGGTGGGCGTTGGGTCGGAACTAGGATCCCAATCGGGAGTGGATACATAATGGCAACAGGGCTCGTGTTCAACCCTGTTCAAGACCGTCTTCCTGTTTATTTTGTACCTATCAATTATTTATATGTAAATGTAGTGAGCTTCTTCCTCGCGTCGCGTCCGATGAGTGACATTATGTCAACACTTCCAAATGCAGAGTCGCGATAGATATTATCACAGGGTCCATCAAAAGTAGTGCTGTTTATATATTTAGGTCCCATATGTAGAGAGATTGTAGACTTTTTCAGAGATGCAACGAACTAAGGTCCCATTAGTTTATTTGAGTTCTCTATTGTTTAATCCCTCCATCATGACAAGATATTGATTTTGAATGGTCACACATAATCAGTTCAAAAAAAAAAAGAATGGCCACCCAGAAGATTAGTGCACTTTTATGAACATTTTTCTACTTTGTGGACTTTTTTCTTCAATTTCAATGGCGCAAGAAAGAGATCATGAACCCCTTTTGGCTTTATTGTAGTGCTGACTGTCCATTGGATGCTTTTGCACCTTTTTTTTGGAAGATTTGGCTCTTTGTTATAACTCCATATTCAAGAGTTATTTGTCTGGTCCGACATTGGTTGAGTAGAGGGTGTCATATGAGGTTATAAGAATTTTGGCGATTTTTAGCTAATAGTTTAAGTTTTTGAGTTGGAAAGTCGTGACATATTAGATAAGCTCAAAAACATGGTGCGTCGAGGGTTATATAAACTTTTAACACCACTGAAATAGAAAGTGTGTGTGAGAGGTAGATGGAGAGACAGAGATGAGGTTTTACGAAGGCAGATTTTGAAAAGTACATTGGAAAATCACTGTCACACATGGTGTAGACTGCCATGAATAAAAGTTGTGGTGGTGGAAGTGGAGGTGGAGGTAGCTTTTGCTCTTTGTCTCGTGCTCTACTTCATTGAAACTTGATGATACTTAGAAGAAATTACAAGTTTGAGCTCGGGAGTTGAGGTCAGAAAGGGAACTCAACCAAGAGAACTTGAGTTTAGAGGTCCAAACCTTGGACTCCCTCAACCTACACCCTGAAAGAAATTAGTGCAAGAGAGCTGAAAGCCACAAAAAGCTACCTCAACAGCAGTAAATGCCAGTCTAGGCGCAAGATCCTCAACTGTCCAAACCATCTCCTGAAATCAAATGAGATATTACAGAAAGAAGACAAAGATTTCACCACAACCCCATAGAATTAGGAATTAGGCTATAAATATTGTACAATGTCCTCCCTACAGGGGAAACAACCCAAGTTGTACAAAGAATACTGTATAATCCTCTCAAAACCATCAATATAAATCCAAGGAGCAAGAGACTCTATTGAAGAGCGGATTAACTGAGCTTCCGAGCTAGTGAATCACTATAACTCTATTGTGCGAATCATCCCTTATCCCCTAATCATTGCACTATTTTCACGAGCCTTGTAGCTCAGATCAAACACTGCTTACATATATATATATTCTACTCAACCACGTTTTCCACATCATCAGTTTGACGCCATTTGTGGGAACGAATGTTCCTGTTACAAGTATACTGATCCTTCTTCAGTGATTGATGGTCTTTACACGTAATATGAACGGAAGCCAGTTGAATCCTCAGCGAATGCAGATTCAACAAGTGAAAATCCTTAAGACTTCCTCCCCACCATGGAAATTGATCCTTCCATGGTGGATCCTCCTAAAAATACCAAATTGGATGCCCCCCGTCTCGTCAACCAATGTCTACTTTAGCACAATGAAGAACTTTTGAAGCTCTTACAAGGTCCACAGAAGACACGACCAACCCAGAATGATACCTAACAAGGAGAGCGTCAACGTCTCGATCCCCTAAGAGAGAATACCGAAAGGGGTGAAAATAGTCAAGTCATGGGCCATGCTTCTCATCCACCTCCCAGGAACGAGGACAACAAAGAAGTACAAAGTCAAAATATGGGAACTGAGAGAAACGAATTTCTCCCTTTCCCACAAGAAAGAAAAGAACAATATTGAGAACAACGCTTCAAAGATATCCAGCAAGAACTTTGTGACGACTCAAATTCCAAGGGTCAGTTATTAACCATTGACAACCCGTCAACCTGTAAAAATACCCATGGATATTGCATAACCCGACACTACGTTAAAACATCCCTTACTCGAGATTATAGCCTACAATGTAACTCAGATTCTAGCATTCATTTAATCCAATCCAAGTACAAGTTTATCGGCAAAACAGTTATAAAATTTTAGATTTTTAGAAGAGCTACCGGTAATTGTTTATCGGCTACTGGTAGCTGGGGCCCATTGGAAAGTACTACTTGTTGACTACCGATAGCTGTCCCCTTCAGGGCCACAACTACCAGTTGACTACCGGTAGCTACTACCTACTGGGCCACGACTACTTGTTGACTACCGGTAGCTGTTGCCTTCTGAGCCACGACTACCGGTAGTTAAGCCCAGATTTTGCCCATTTCAATAATTTTTCCTTTCCAATTCATTTCAAAACTTCTCAAAACCAAATAATGCATGTACAACCCGACATGATCTCATAAAATGTGATATTTACATTCCAAATACAATTCATATAGGTTCCATTACAAACCATACCAAGTTTTTCATCCTTAATTTACAAAATTCAAAACAAGGCCACATGCCGACCTTCTTCACCCTTGGTGACCCGAATGTACTCCGTCCACCGGAGTATACTCCGCACTTGAAATGTGTTCTGGTATAGGGTAAGCCAATGACCTGTAGAGTAGATCCTATAGAGACTACTCCCCGCCAAGATGCACATGAAATGCATTCACATGCAACTACAATTATCCACAACAATTCCAATCAAGTGAATACAACTCAATGATGGAATTTACTATGACATGCTATGCAATGAGGTGAAACTCATTCAGGCAGTCAATCTGAGCCTTCCCCGGCTCTTTAACACATGTAAGTTCCAATGTGTATGAATCCGTCATTCGTGTTACACATCGAATGACCTTAATATTCTAGGGTCTTTCTTGGGGTGGATGTTTATGGACTTAAACCAATGACACTCAACCGACACAGAATTCATGGACTTCAACCAATCGTTCTGCGTACACCGACACACTTTATGGACTCTTATACCAACAGAGTGCGCATCCAATCACCGGGCCTCTCACCCGAGGGATCTTCCAGTCCATTCTTACTAATCCCAACCCAACTTATCATGCAACTGTGTGACTTTGCTAGGCCTTCGGCCCAACTCTCCCAAGCCACCCGTCAATCACCAAGTGTGATGTTGACAACAATTAAGCACACACCTATGTGATGAGATGTTCCCGTGCATATGCAACGTGATGCACCATTGCAATAACAATCATGTCTATAGATAATGAATGTCATATGAGCAATTTCAACACATCCATGGTGAATTATATCCTAAGCATATAAATACCATATTTGTCACAATGTCTATATATCAAAACATGCATATATCAACAAATACATTTCAATCATAAATCATATCATAAGCATATGATTTCATATTACCGCATCATCCAAGCATTTTATAGCCTAATCTCATGCAATTAACACACTTTATCTCACATGGGTATTTTATTATACACCTTTAAGGCACTCAAGTCATGTGTTCATATAACATATTTCAAGTAACCACATAGCTCAAGAAATCATACTAAGTGATTTCTACAAACCATTTCAAGTAACCACTTCAAGATAAATTATATTTTCCATCCATTTCTCATATCTATTTAACCAAAAACACCAATCTCATGCAAAGGCTATACAATCCCACATGCCTAAACCCCTCTCCTATGAACACCATAGGTTAGAATGAACCAAAGTAGGAAACCTTACCTTAGTAGAAGTGTAGAAGACTTTCATAACTCCAAAATCACTCCAAAAACCTTGATTTCTCAATTCTCCTCCTTTGGATCTTCAGTGAAATCTCTTATTTTTGGTACTTAGACGTATCCCTCGTTGAGGAGATCGATTTCCTCTCCTGGTTCGACGGAATTCGAGCAGTAGAAGTCTAGGAAATTAAAAGAGAAGCTTGAATAACTCTCTTCTCTCTCTTGGCAGTTGAAATGGGCTGAACAATGGGATATTTTTGCTGAAATATCCCATTTCCCTATTTATATTTTCTGAGACTTGGTCCAGATTGTGCCAACTGTCCCCTGCTTATTTGGGTCCGATTTCACTCCGAACTAATTTATTACATTCTGTGTTTAGCTCAAATTAATTTTATTGATACTTTAATCTAATTATACTTAAATTTTAAGATAATTATTTTGGAGACCTTTGTGAGGGATGACTAGATTTCGCGATACGAATCCAACGGCGAAGTCTGTTGTGTCATACGAGGTCTATAGAATACGCATTTAAATTTTTAATTATAATGGCAAAATGACTATTTTACCCTATTTAAAAAAATTTAAAATTTTCCAGGTTTTACAAACTTAGCGACATGAAAGAAGCTGTGAGAGGAAAGACGCTAATAACTATGGATGCCATGGTACAACAGACTGAGTCCCCCTTCACTGCTGACATATTGCACTTCCCCCTCTCTTCGAAGTTCAGAATGCCTCCGATGGAGGCCTTCGATGAGACGAAAGATCTCATGGATCACCTCAACACCTACAAGAACCAAATAGAGTTACATGGATACCAAGACCTAGTATAATGCCGAGCCTTTGCTATCATGTTAAAGGGCTCAGCCTTAGCATGGTTCATTCAAAGAGCTCTCCATATCTTTTGTTTTACACTTCATAGAAGCTTGTACTTACCGAAAATCGAGCTACCACTTGTTGAATATGAAACAAGGACCCTACAAAAACCTACAATCTTATGTTCAGAGGTTCGACTCAGAATCGCTAAAAATGGACGTTCTGGATGAAAAGTTCCCCATTATTGGTTTCATCGCTAGGCTAAGAGTACAGTTAAAGGACTTAATGTTCTCCAAATCAAAAAACCCATAAACCAGCATGACAAAAGTGCTTGCCATGGCTGAAAAGTACATTAATGGCTAAGAGGCTTTCTTTTCTAAAGTGAGGAACTCATCTACACATAAGGAAAAAGGGAATAAAGAAAAGAAGAAGGACCGAAGTTCCAGAAAAGAAAAAGGCAGAGACATGTCTCTAAGAAGAGACTGAGATCGTTCCCCCAAAAGTAGGAAAAATATCAAAGATTGCCTAGGTCCTCCGTAGCCAGAATTGTAGCTGAGGTACGCACATTGACTACTCACTCCTCTCACAGCAACAATATCCCAGATTCTTTATGAAGTGCAGAATGAGATATTTCTGAGGTGGCCATCCCGAATGAAGGTGGACCCAGCAAAAAAAGATACGATAAAGTACTGTAAGTACCACCAAGATCTTGGTCACCTCACTGATGATTGGATGTAGTTGAAAAAAGAAAATCAAGTTTCTGATCCAGTAAGGACAGCTGTGTCACTTTGTGGTGCATGATAATCACAATTGAGCTTCAGCACCTTAGCAACAAGTCCATGCACAACATCAACAAACCAAATCCGGAGGATTCACTGGAGGCAGGGAGTCCAATTCAGCCAAGAAGGCTCACTTACACAAAATCAGAATTGATGAGATACTGAAAGTACATATCGTGTAAAAAACACCTAGGCTAAACACGAACATTACTTTTCAGACTCAGACTTGAAGGGCTACCAGTATCCCCACGATGACACCCTAATGGTAAGGGCCATTGTAGCCAACAGAACTGTCTATCGAGTCTTGATTGATACCGGGAGTTCTACAGACAATATTTTCGCATCTACCTTTAACAAGATGGATATAGTTAGAGACAAACTCAAGCTGGTGAGTGCCCACCTATTAGGATTCTCAGGAACAAGGGTGTTACTCCTGGGGTCAATCTAACTCGTGCTCACTATAGGAAATCCTCCTTGTCAGACCTCCGCCATTGTGAGGTTCCTATTGGTCGATGCTCCTTCGGCATACAAAATCGTACTTGGAAGACCTTCCCTTAATGCCATGAGGGTCATTCCCTTTGCTTTTCACCTTGTCATGAAGTTCCCAATTAAAACGGAATTGGAGTGGTTCGAAGAGACCACCGTGTAGCACGAGAGTGCTACATGTCATCAATAAAAAATAAAGAGGTCAAAAATATCCAATTGTACAAGCTCGACATGAGAAATGAATTGAAAACCAGGCCAATGCCATCGAAAGAGATAGAGCCTATCCAGCTTGACGAGGAGCTAGAGCATCTGGTATACATGGGATCTAAGCTGAACAGGGAAATTTAAGACCTTCTGATCCAATTCCTTAGAAGAAATATAGAAGTGTTTTCCTGGAAACAAGAAGATATGAAAGAAATTAACCCCTCAGTCATCACATAAAAACTCAGCGTAAATCCAACCTTCAAGCCTATCAAACAGAAATGAAAGAGTTTTCACTCCTGAATGCCCAAAAATAATCAATGAGGAGGTCGACAAACTTCTTCATCAGAGAGGTGGATTATCCCACCTAGCTAGCTAACGTGGTCCTTGTCAAGAAGACCAATGGCAAGTGGTTCTTTTGCATCGCCTTTACCGACCTTAATCGAGCTTGTCCTAAAGATAGCTTTCCCTTACCCATGGATTGACCTGATTGTGGATGCCACAGCTAGACACGAGCTTCTCAACTTTATGGACATTTTTTTGGGTATAAACAAATTAGAATGGACCTTAGTGACCAAGAGAATACCTCCATTGTAACGGAGCAAGGGACATACTGTTACCAGGTCATACCCTTTGGACTGAAGAATGCAGGAGGCACTTACCTGCGCTTGGTAAACCGAATGTTCCAAAATCAGATCAAAACATCAATGGAGGTATACATTGAAGACATGCTGGTAAAATCACTGAAAGCCGAGCTCCATGTTGGACACCTTAAAGAATATTTCCAAATCCTCAAGGAATACCAGATGAAACTCAACCCCGCCAAGTGCGCCTTTGAGGTCTCTACAAGAAAATTCTTGAGTTTCATAGTCAACAGTAGGAGAATTAAGGAAAACCCAAAAAAATTTAGAGTAGTAATGGACATGCAGCCACCTTCCAACACAAGGGAGGTTCAACGTTTAACAGGAACAACAACGGCCCTAAGTTGTTTTGTCTCCAGATCAAGCAACAAGTGTCAGCCCTTCTTTCAAATCTTAAAAAAGGCATTCCAATGGGATTCCAGGTGCGACGAGGCATTCAGAGCCCTTAAATATTATCTGAGCTCACCACCAGTCTTGGTAAGTCCCTTGGAGGGGAAAGTACTCACCGTCTACCTCGTTGTTTCAGATTTTTCAATCAGCGCAGTGCTTGTAAGAGAGCGAGATAGAGCTTAGCAACTAGTTTACTACTGCAATGGAACTCTGAGAGGGGGGTAGAAGAGAGATATCTAAAGATGGAGAAACTATTTTTAGCTCTGGTCACAGCAACGAGAAAACTCAGACCATATTTCTAGCTCATACCACTGAGGTCTCAACAGACCAGCTAATGAAGAAGGTATTGTATAAACCAGAATCTTCAGGGAGGTTGGTAAAATGGGCTATAGAACTCAGTAAGTTCAATATCATATACAAACCCATAGCATTCAAAGGGAAAATCCTGATAAACTTCATCACAGAATTCATTACAACCACAGAAGCACCTATGGAAGCAACCCAACTAGTACTTGACCTCCCCACATTGAAACTTTCAGTAGATGGAGCTATCAACGGTCAATGAAGTGGTGCAGGATTGATTCTGACCTCCCCAAATAGAATAGATGTCAAGTATGCCCTTATATTGGAATTCAAAGCATCAAACAATAGAGCAGAATATGAAGCTTTCATTGTTAGACTCAATTTGGCTCACTCAATGCAGGTAGAATAACTCCAAATTTACAGTGGCTTCCAGCTCATGGTGAAGCAGATAGAGGAAACTTATGAGCCTAAGGGAGAAAGAATGATCTTTTACCTCAGAAAGGTGCAAGAACTGATCAAAAAGTTAGTTCAAGTTAAAATCAAACATGTCTCTAGAGCTAAGAACTCTCGAGCAGACGCTCTGACAAGACTTGCTATAGCTTCCCAAGAAAACTTGGATAGATTAATCCCAGTTGAACACTCAATTGAGCCATCCATAAGCCACAAAGACGAAGAGGTGCTCCCTATATTGGCCTCGCTGACTTGGATGGACCCAATCAAAGAGTATCTTTAAAATGGAACTTTGCCAAAAGATCCCAAAGAGGCTGCGAAGCTAAGAGCCAGGTCATCTAAGTTCACGATTTTGAAGGGGCTTTTCAACACTTCTCATTAAAAGCATAGGGGATAAGGATGCTAATTATTTACTCAGGAAAATCCATGAAAGATATGAGGTCCCACTATGCTCTAGAAGGAAAGGTGCAAAGGGAAGGGTACTTTTGGCCCACTATGCTCAAAGACTTCACAGATATGATCAAAAGATGTGAGGTTTGTCAGGTACACACCAACATCCCTCGTTGTCTACCAGAGCTCCTAATTCCCTTGGTCGTTCCAACAATGGGGTTTGGACATACTAGGCCCCTCCCCACTAGAATTGGACAGTGCAAGTTTGCTATCATTAGGGTAGATTACTTTACCAAATGGGTAGAGGTGGAGCCATTGGCAACAACCACAGAGCAGAAGGTTCAAAACTTCACGTGAAAATCTATAATTTATAGGTTTGGGATACCCAAAGCAATCGTCTCTGACAATAGGAAGCAATTTTACCACACCAAATTCAAAAAGTTATGTGTCGAGCTAGGAATAAAGAATTAATTCACAGCTCCAGCTCATCCACAATCCAACGAATAAGCAGAGGTGACCATCACAACCATAAAAACAGCCCTGAAGACCAAGCTAGAAGCTCTGAAAGGAAAATGAGTGGAACACATTCCAGAAGTATCATGGGCTTACAGAACAACTGTCAGATCAACAACTCTGGAAATGCCATTCATCTTAGCATTTAGGACCAAAGAAGTGGTACCTATAGAGATCGGTATTCTATCCCCTAGGGCCGAGTCCTCAGAACTTGAGCACAATGAAGAATCACTTATGTTGAATCTTGACCTCTTGGATGAAAAAAGAGACCATGCTTTGCATCGCATGAAGAGTTACCAAAGGAAAACAACAAGATACTACAACAGGAGGGTCAAACACAAGAGTTTTAAAGTCGAAGATTTGGTACTTAGGAAACTCCTTCCCGTGAGATAGGACCTCACTCATGGAAAATTGGGCCCCAATTGGGAAGGTCCTTTCACTATTTCGAAGGTAATCAGACCCAGAAATTACGAGTTGCAAACAGAGGAGAGAAAAATCTTACCTCACACTAGGAACGCTGAACATTTGAAGAAAAATTTTCATTGAATCATTGTAAGAATGTCTCCATCAATAAAATGATAAGTTACAGCTTAGCCAACATCTTACTAACCTGAGCTATTAGCTCATAAAATAAATGGTGAGCCCTTCAGCTCATAAATTAGCAATGAGCTCTTCAGCTTATAACTTAATGATGGGCTCTTTAACTCATAAGTAAACGATGAGCTCTTCAGCTCATAACTTAAAGATGAGCTCTTCAACTTATAAACAAGAGATGAGCTCCTCAGCTCATAAGTAAATAAGCAAGAGAGCCCTTCAGCTTACAAACATAGCAACAGAGGAAAAATTGCAAGGAAATAAGTGTTTTATTCATAAACGCAGAGGAATAAAAAAAAGTAAAAAGAATAGGTCCTTAACCCTTTTATGCTTCCTCTTCAGCTCAGATATCTTCTATTCCAAATGAGCATTCATGGCCTGCAGACGAACATTCAACTTAGCAACAAAGAATAAAATGTCATCGAAGGGAGAACAAGACGACCGAGAGGAGGAACCGCTCCTCTTGCGCTTCCTCGAAGATGTAGCAACATCCTCGTCCTCATCCGTCTTAGCAGAGGAGGAATTAGGAGATAGAGGGAATGGGGAAAATTCTAGAGCTACAGCTGTAGCACTAAACAAAAAGAGGTTATGAGGAGTAACAATCACTAAAAAAGGAATAGGCTCGACATGAGCCACCTAGTTAACCCTCTACAGCTCTACAAGGGTCAGACTGAGCGAACCTGAACAACAGAAGTGTGATAAGAACCAATTATTATGAATATAACAAAATATATTTCTAAGCCTCTATCTTTGTGAGAAAAGCACCCCTAAGAGCGAGGAATTCTAGAGTGCGTGCAATGCTGCTCAACAGACCTCCAAAACTCTCCAGAGGCAAAGAAAAAACGTTGAGCCCATCCTTCAGGGAAGGAGGGAACATCTAGACCAACGAGGGGTTGAAGTGACTCCTCCATCTGAAGTAGCTGAAATAAGGAAGCTTGTCCTTATCAAGCTCATAGAAGAAGAGGAACTCAACAACAGTAGGGAATTTACTGTTGCCTTGAAGACGCCAAAATATAAATAAGCTGATCATAGCACCCCATTTATTGGGAGATAGATGGGAGAGGCACAAGCCATAGAAAACAAGAATCCACCCAATAGAAGTATAGATTGGCATACGAAGGCCCATCTTGAAGGCACCATCAAAGAAGCAAGTATCTCATTGAGGGAAGAAGTTACAGAGTTCATCAGAAGTTGGGACTCGTAGGGGCAAGTCTGCAGGCATAAGATATCGCCTCCTGATTTCTTCTAACTCTGAAGAGGTTAACATCGAAGGAACCAAGAATTTGGAATGCCACCTCATGTCAATCTAATTAGAAGCTCGTTGCTTGAACAAAGAAGTAGGAGGAGCAGCTATGGAAATCAGAAAAGAAACAGAGAACACAGAGAAGAAGAAAATTAGGAGAAACGAGAGACGTGATCCCAAGATTCATAGACAAGAAGGAATCCCAAGACTTGTAGGAAACAAAGGAATCTCAAATTTTATGGAAACATTGGAGAATCCCAAATTTGAAAGGACAAGAAACATATGAAGATGAACAGACAACCCCCTTGTATTTCCATAATCATTACATATAAACGTTTTAAGAAGGTAAATGAATCGGATTATCACTTTCCATATCAAAACCTAGAGCTCAATTAGGCAGCTCGACTCTGGAAAAACCAACTTTGAAAAAAGCAAATTAGGTCTGCCCATGCTTGGTGATAACCGTTGTAGTATATTCCCTAATCTACTAACATCACCCTCAATATGTATATATAGTGTATGTGTGAAGGAAGTGTCACTCTCCCTTGGAATGATGCAAGAGATAAGATAACCTAATGGTGGATGAAATGGAGAATGAATGGAAATGAAAGAAATGTGTGAACAAAAGTGCTCCCCAAGCGCAATGAGTCTTTTGATTTTTGTGTTTTACTTGGAAAAGTATTCCAAGGTTGTGTCCTAAGGGAAGGAAAGTTTAAGTGTGTGAAAGTGATTTTGTCAAAAAGAGTAAGTGTAAAATCTTTTGTTTGTGTTTTAGTGAGTGAAGTTTGTAAATGAAAATACAATAAAAATAAGTGTTGTTTAATCCAAAAGGTTCACTCTAATGAGAATGTCCAATCAACTCGAAACCTTCCTCCAAGGGTTTATAGATGAACGATTTATTTGTGGGAAGCTAGGGACAAGATGATGAGGATTCAAGCATAAATCGTGACCAGACCTATGGAATATCAAAGACTCACAACCACATCCACTCTTAACTCAGTCAAACCGAACCATCGTACATCGATGAAAGAAAGAAAATGAGTTGAAATAAAAAAAAGAAGAGGTCTCCCTTGAATTAGCTAACTAAAAATCTAGCTACTCATGCTAAAAGCAAAGACATACAACATGTAAAGAGAAATGATATTGAAATGGAATTTAAACTTGCATTAAGGTGAAGAGAAGTGAAACTAGAAAAATAAGTGCATTTAATACCCAACTAAAAAGCTTGAAATGTAAAACTTAACATAACAATGGTGAAATGAAAAACATAGAAATAAACTTGGAATATACTTGAAAAAACTAATATTAAATTGCAAGAAATGAAGATTACAAGAGATTTAAAGCTTACAATAATTGAAATGGAGAAGAAAGTGCAAAAACATAACCACTATTCATCACCTTCTTCTTTGAACTACTCTTAAGCTTAGGTAGCCCCCTTAAAATACTTGTAAAATGCTGAATATATAGAGTGCGTGCCTTGCATTTTCGTCCATAGGGGTCCTCTAGCATGTGTGTGCAAGCCTCCCATCAATAGGAGGTGAGATGATGGTTTGGACAAGCTAGGAGCAGCCTACTAAGCAACTCCCCTGGCAGCCCCCTTCTATCTCATCCTCATTAATGCCTTTGCATTCAAAGTCTTCAACAAGGGTGTAGGAGGTATGTAGATATGTAAGGGAAGTTAGGGAACAAGTGGGAGAAGCAATGGTGAGACCCCCAAGCAAGTGGATCATGATTTGCAAGCGTACTGGTATTCTTTGGTGGTTGTACTAGTACTTTATGCCTACTAAAGTTCGAAGTACCGGTACTGCGTATCGGTACACTTTGTCTGTTCCGGACCAATTTTCGTAGAATTTTCATAACTTTTGATCCAACTATTCGATTGAACTGAAATTTTGACACAATACAGATGACATCCAGATCTATAACTTTTATGTTTTGCACTTTTCAGATTCGAAGCGGATCATGGTAAAAATAGAAGAAAACTGAGGTATTGTAACAAAATGGTGCTGGTTCTGGTGCCTTTGTTCCCAAGCACCAATACCTCATTGATTTATTCATTTTTAAGCCTCCAAATCCTCATGTAATGTGTCCATGCCTTCACCACACATCCATACATAGTTGCAAGGTTCCAAAATACATGATTTACACTATAATTACCTACAACATCGAAAATTCAATATTATTCATAATTTTGACTAACTCTAAGTACTTACATGCAAAAGTTAATTTAAAATGCATGTAATGAGGTCGTTGAATATGCAATATTTTGTGCTCATCACACCACGAATGTGTCCGTCAGCCTAGTATTAATAGAAAAGTTGGCTGATCTCATTAGCTCAGGAAGCTCCCTTGGCTAAGCTAGAACTTGAGGGAATATATGGTTCTTCGACTTATAAAGACGAGCACTTTAGCTCACAGGATTCTCAGTCCATAAGAATGAGCCCTCCAATGTTAAGGTCTCAGTCACTAAACTAGGCAGTTTTTTAGCTCTTCAGCTATTCAGCCTCTCCAAACCTAGCAAGTCTACTCCAAGAAGAACTAAGTCCTACTCGAAGTAAGGGGGCAAGGGATAGAGAAGACACAAGAGCAAGCACAATAATTAGAGAAGAAATATTTACAAAAGAAATAGAATACAAGGTACAAAAGAAAAAACAACAACAAATAGAAGTTCCTTAAAAAATCCTAAGTCTTTGTAGTAGGAGTAGAAGAAGTGTTTGGAAGTTCAGCAGTAGAAGCTTCTGAAGGTTCAGGAGCAGGTAAAGGGAGAGGTACCTCAGGTAGAGTAGGAGCAGGGACCTCAACTCCAGTTGTGGGCAAAGTCAACATAGGAGCCTGATCCGCAAGGTCGGTAGAAAGAGGAACACCACCAGAGGTATTAGAAGGAATGATAAACAACTCGGCAATCACAGAAGCAAAAGCTGGGGTAGAATAGAGATTTGCAAATGTAGCCGGAGTAGAAGAAACCTCTTCGGTAAGGACCTCGGTAGTAGAGGTAGGTACCTAAGTACCTTTAAGAGCAAGTTCAGAAGCAAAAGGAACTGACGCCCCAATCTCTTTCTCTACACTTGGCACCTCCTCCTCTTCTGAAGGGGGTTCAAAGTCAAAATTCAGGTCCAGATACGCTCGCGTAACTTGGCATTGGAAAGTAAGGTACCCCATAGCCCACTTGGTGGTGACATCATCTGCTAGCTTCGCAACTAGAGCATCTTTTTATTGAACACCAACTCTCTCCGCCTTAAGTGCACTCCGAAGAGTGTCAGTTGCTTCAACTAGAACGTCATATTCCCTCTTTATGACCACATAAGAATCCAGAGCCTCGAAGGCCCCATTTCTAGCTTTAACCCAGTCAACAGTTTTCAACCTAAGCTCTTCTTTGGTTTTATTTAGCTCCTCGGTTTTCTTGGCCCCATTTTTGATCTCCTCTTTCTCGGCCTCCTAATCCTTAATAAGAAAAGTTTGCCTTTCCACATGTGCCTGCAGGTCTTGGACTTGAGCTTTAAGGTCTTCATTGACACAAGACAACTCAGCAACTTTGAGTTCAAAAGCCTTTGACGCCCTGGCAGAGCTCTCCAAAGCTCTGATCCTACTTATTAAACCACTCACGTGAATAGTCAACTAGGAACAGATACAACCAAAGGTTAAAGTTAACATAACACAACAACACAAGATAATGAGGGAACATAAAAAGATCAAAAATTTACCGATGTAGCCCCGTACAAGGCCGTGGAGATGGAAGTTCCAAGGGACATAGTGGCAGCCCTTTAAATGTCAGACGCAGGGATGACAGAGGCAATGACATCCGCAACACGTTTCACGTTATTGAAAAGGATCCATCGCCTTTCTCAACCTTAGAACCCTTCAGGAATAGTTGAGGGGACCTCTCAGCCAACCTAGGGGAGGTAGACCTGGGTAGAATAGGGGCGATTATCTCCAAGGCTCCCTCGACCACTACCGATAAAGGAGAGGTCAGAACTGCATTTTGTTCATAATCCCCCTAGAAGGGGGGCATAGTCCCTTGAGGAAATGAGGTCTGTATAATCTTCAGCGATGAGAGCTATTTGGGAAAAAGGGGGAAAAACAAAAGGCATCTCTATCCTCGGTACCTTGGATGGGTAGTCATAACCACTTCCTGATCCAACCTCGACCTTTCGTTTACTGCTTCTGTTCCTTTTTAACAGGTCAATCTTTGCCTTAAAATCCTTCAAAATAGGTTCCATTGAGGAAGAACCTGGAAACCCCAAACAAGCAAATCATAAAGGAAAAAAGGAGAAGTGAGATAAAAGTTAGGGATAGAAGGAGGAAGTATTACCTGCCGCCTCATCCACTCCAACAATAGAAATGGGAACAAGGGTCTCAACCCTCACCTTTAGAGGACTAAACCATAGCTTGGTAAGCACATAATGCTTAATAAGGCTATATTTCTCCAGGCTGTAATCTTCAAGCCATACCAAAGCGAGCCTGTCCTCAGCTCGCAGCTCAAGGCGAACACCTAAAACAACCCAAAGGAATGAAGTCAAAAAATGATGCAATAAGAGGCGGCCAGTTAAGTCTGCCCAAAATAAGGACTCACACAGATTATTATAACCTGCCCTGAAACGTGGAACAAGAAGAGTATTATTGGCATCACTCAAATTAAATTCTCAATCCTTCTCTGACATGAAGAAGAACTATTTCTTCCAATTCTAATGAGAGTTGGCGATTCAGTGATCAGTACCGGGGTCTTCACTCGTTTGAAAATATACAAGAAGCTATTTGGCTGAAACTTGACGTTAAAGAATTTCATGAGTAAGGGAACTGAGGGGGTGCCGATATCATTTTTCTTAAAGAAAATAAGGAGGCCCTCCAAAACACCCTAGAAGTTAGGAGAGATCTGAGTAGAACAAACATTGAGGTGTGGAATGACAGATTTGATGAAAGGATGTATGGGAAACCTAAGCCCCATTCTCAAGGGAAGCTACAAATAAGCAGGTCTTCTCAGGAACCTCTGAGTCGTACCTAATATTAGTAGGTGGGATCCATTACCGTATACCCTTAGAAAAATCAAACCTAGCGGACAAGATCGTCATTAGTGGAGGGGTAAACTCACTAGGACCAATGAGGTCTAATGCACGAGGAGTAGGCTTAGAGGCCTCAATGCTGCTTGAACCCTTTTTGGCTTTCCCTTTTCGAGGTCGTTTAGAGCTCAAAGGAGACCCTAATACTGAGGAACCTCCACCCTCTCCAAGGCCTTAACCCCATGGAAGTTATCTATTTCATCACCAACATCTCCCAGCTCATCTTCCTCCACTTTTGGAGACCTATCACTCATGAGGAAAACAGACAAGGCTATAGTTTCGGAAGAGGCAAGACATAATTGGACAAGAGAATGGAAGTCTGAACGAGCTATAAAAGAGGGGGACGTTAGCAAAACAATCCCTGAGAGTCAAGGGGTCGAGGCAGCAACGACCAATGAGGAAGTGTAACGCCCCAAAACACACCCTGGATGATATTACATTCTAAAACCATTCATATCCTCATAGCACTAATATAATTCCATAAGAAACAAGACTTCATTTGTCATTTACGAATATTTACAACATTATCCAAAGAATAAGCCCAAGTCATGGTTATTACATCTCAAAAATTAATTAAAGAAGCGCAACGGAATAAACAAAAGAAGCTAGACTACACAATGTTTCAAAAGAATGTCCTAGTCTAGTACAAAAGGAAATGAGGTCGCTCTATGCGTCCACCTCGAGATCCACACTCCCGTCAAGTGGAGTCTCCCAAGTAGCGGGCTCCTCGACCCTTACGTCCTCCTCAAGTGGGTAATCTGAAAAAATGTTAGCGGTACGGGGGTGAGCACAAAGCTCTGTAGAAAAATTCTCCCAAACCCATACAAGGTTTAGAAAAGTATTTAAAATAGTCGGTTTCATTTTTAACATAACATAGATATATAATTTGAAATAAAATAGTGATATTTTAAAAAAAAGACCTCAAGTTTATTTAAAAACATTACTTAAACGAATAAACAAGCACCACATACAAATAATAATCATTAATGACCATAAATAATTCCCAACAATTCTTTCGGTAGGTGGCATATTTAGTGGTAACCTCCACCCTCTTTTTGGTCACATTTGATTCTCAAGCATCCTTACAGGGAACCTCTTAAGAATGGATGAGCATCCTTACATGGAACCTTTCACCAATCACTGCATTGTTTCCCAAGCATCCTTACTAGAAATCTCTTGGGAAGGGGTGAACATTCTTACAAGGAACCTCTCACTCATGTGCATCGCAAACAACCCAACCAAACATACAATTTCAATATTTATCTCAATTTACAAGCATCTATCCAAAATCCCAAAAATATATTATGCAACAATTCCACAACCAACTAAGAAAAATACATGAGATCACAATAACATCATTTTTCTACCAAACACAAAGCACTACGGTTTCGAAATTCATAATAAAGAAAGCATTTAAGAAGGAAATACATGAATCTCCAAAAATTAGGGTTTTAAAACTAGAAAAGAGATTTCATGGGTATTAAACCCCAACTTTGTTCAAAACATGTAATCTTTGCAAAAAAAAAACTAAGAGATGATGATTTCATAGCGCATATATATACCATTGATAGCCAAAACATACATACATACATACATACATATATATATATATATATATATATATATATATATATATATATACCC